>OY757905.1:25907895-25940395 GCA_963585895.1 Sepioteuthis lessoniana
TTTTCAATCATTTCTATCATCTTGTCAGATACACCAAAATCTATTATTTCTCGACACACACACACACGTGTGTGTGTGTGGCTTTTTCATGGGCATGTTCTTTGTAATTCAAAAAAAAAAATAAATCGAGACAATATAAAAGACAGGCTTTGCCATGTTACAGGACACAAATCTTCCGGGGAAAAGATTCATGTTTGATCATATTCAAAGAATCCTTTTGAATGATGCATTAAAACACAGAATGTCTTTTTCAACCCATAGAAGTCAACTGTTAAATTTTCTAAAATTGCGAAGCATCAAGATATCAGAGAATAGAAATTTGAACCTCATTGATATGCATCATATACTATGATCAATGCAGAAGAAGTTATTATTTTTCCGTGATGCAAATTCTTTCAATACATGTTTAACCATACTTTATAACATGGGAAGATTCCGCTGAATCCATGTAATCGAAGCAGCAATTCTTCTTTTATAAAGAAATAACATTTTCATTTTGAAAATAGATCAAACGAGAACTAGTAAGACAAAGAAGGACTACCACAACTAGCGAAACAAGATAACTTTTCTAAAGGATATGACAACTATGCGTCAGCCTCATAGTCTTTTGTGAGCTGGATTATAGATGAATCAAAATCCAAACTATCTCTCTTTTCAAAAGAAACGGAAAATAAGAAAGCTCCAGAACACGTGGTGTAGAATCTCATCGATTACCATACATAATGTAAGCAAACATTACATGAGCCTCAATAAGTTCCATCTGATCCACTCAAGTTCCATTCTTTTTATTCCAAATGGATATATGCTGAGGCACCTATCCCGATATTATCAACTAGTATGACAGAAGACTTCTATGCGTTGAGCGCTGTTTGCAACATTTGTCCATCATAACATTTGGTGTTGTTGACCAAGAAAATCAATAAGAACCACCTCGCAGTTTGGTCTCATAAAATGCCTCATCTGATTTCACGAAAAATGACATATTTTCATTGATCGATTGTAGAGTTGCCAACAAGAGTCTAATTTTTTTAAAGTTTAAATACGACTATAGCTTCTTTTTAAATGGAAATGACCAACAGTTTATCGAAAGTTATATCATCTCCCAGAGATAGAGCTTCAGTTTCAAATTTGGCAAATATATTCTAGAAACTCCTGAAAAATCTAATTTTAGTTCCAGAAGATAATCCTATTTGAGGACAGATTCTAAATGGGCATTGTTTAATTGTTCCATTCTTCAGACAATAAAAAAAGGAATTAATATACGACTAATTTTACAGACAGACATCAAACGATTCTGCGTCAGCGGTCTGATGCTCTAGATTCCCAAATACCCTTGTATATGTCTGTCACATTTAGCTTAATGACAGCCATTTGCTTCTAATCAAAACAAGATATTGAAAATAAGAAGCTTAAAAACACAATAACCTTTTCAATTAATGGCAAAGAACTTCATTTGTAACACCAAATGACATTCTGTGAGACTTTTAAAGTTTTGCATTTTCTTCCAAAGTTCTAGGTTCATCATAAACACAGCTGGAGAGAAGAGTTACAAATCAATCGTAGAGAAGATTGTAAAACAATATTTATCACTCTAAAAAATCTATGCTTGTCAATGGGTATCAATCCGGTTCACTATCGATTAACCCTCAAAGGTATTTATGTCTTAAATGGATCATTTACAAAGATAACTTAGCCATTTGACAAACATTGGCTTTCCGCTAAAATGCCTTCTGACAAACATTGCAATATTACCGTTTTAGATAGTTTTGATTATACTTAAAAAGACTGATTTACTTACAATAAATTTACATTCAGAGGTTAAAATGAAAGAAAGCGCTATGGATTATGGAGTAGAGGTATAAATATTGCTCACTCGGCATTATTCTCTCCTAATGTAAACTCAATTCTGTCTCCAGTAAATTCAAACTTTTGATATGTGCTTTTTCAGAAAGTCTTCAATCAAAAGTAGATCAGGGCACAGTTCCTTTAAGTCCCGGATGTTGAAGGATAGGTTTGCCTTCAATTCTGTATGACGTAATATTTTCTGGTTTCTATTTAGATATTTTGATTCTTTGGAAGATCTTATCAGAATTTTTACGCCGATTAAGATTTAACTTTTAGCAGTTGCTTCACTTAAAAGACTACATGACTCTATCAATGCCCTAATTTTAAACCCTATTACGTCTGTAGTAGCACACACCAGATATTCAGTAAAATCATTAATGGTAGTTAACAGGATAGGATTGAATCAAGCAAACATTGGTGAAATAACTGGCGGCATTACGGACTTGTTATTTATTTCTGTTATAGTATAAACGCCATAGAAGTATTTCTTTTTTGTTTCTTTGAAAGTGAAACCAGCTAAATGTGCTTTTCTTCTGTCGGTGATGAGAACCCTCTATTTTACTTTTGGATTCTATCAATACTTCAGTATTAGCACCAGCTTGCGAAAAAAGAAAATCTGCATTACTTTTGGATCGATCCAGAGAGTAAGTTTCCTGATTAGAGGAGTTCTTCAACACAAAGATTCTATTTTCTGGAAAAAATCTGATATGTGGAAGAAGAAAATATAGCGTCGATAGAAATATAACTGATTACTTCTTGGTGACATTGCACTTCTAGAACTGATCTAAAATTACAACACACCTCTTTATAAAAAAAATAGTCTAGATGTATCAAACTTGTAGCTGCTGTATAGCCAGGCAATATATTTTTAAATGATCCCCATTATGTATTCATTAAACACTTCCGTCATGGGCAAGACGCGGTACAAGGTTAATCTCTAAGCGAAGAAGAGTTTTTCTTATCTTAAACAACTTTCCTAACCAAGAATAATGAATCCAATCTACCGGACTGTTTACACACACCTGAGGGGATACGTATGGATTCATGTCTTTCCCAATCGTAGGTGTACGAAATGAAACGCAAACATCCCCCTCCATGTTTTGAAATAACTGATTTCATTTTTCCATCAATAATAACACTCAAAGACTGTAGATTAAACATGATACTTTCAAAACGGTAATGAATATTTAAAAAAAAAAAATACACTGTTCAACAAGATTGAAATTTTCAGCAAATTATTCTTCTCAGTCCGAGGAAAGTGGTAGCTTTTAGCGTTTTAGAATATATATGTAGACTTCTGAGTCACAACTGCTTCTCAATGACTGCATGATGTTGATGACCAGGCATGGAGTATTTCATGTATCTGTAAATGTGAAAAATGTTTCCATGTTTTTCCTTGCGTGATTATTGCTGAATTTTGCCTTGCGTTATCATTGAGTAGCACAACTTTGTTCTTACTAATAAATGCAGGAAGTTTTTAAAGATTTTCGTGCAGATGTTGTAACTGTTGAATAATAATTTGGCTTAGAGTTTCCGTTTGTGGCTCAAGATCTAAAAATGAAAACAAAGATGCCAAAATACTCATAGCAACAGTTTTCTTCCATGAAGCTCCAATTGTGGGCTTCGCTGTTGAGTTTCATCCAAGTTAACGGCATTTTTCATTAAAAAGGATCTTGAAATACGCATTTTTAATCATGATATTCCTTAGAAACGGGTTATATCTCTGCCTTTAAAAATACTCCTCGCGATGAATAAGCAATTTAACTTATTTTCCCCCCACTAAGAGTATGAGGAATCTTTTTCTTGTTCACTTTTCCTAAATTGTTCAAGTGATGTCAGAAAGTAGAGTTATACTGAGCTGATGTCTAGTGCTAATTCTCGAGTATTTTGTACGGTAACTATTCTCATTAAGCATCTTGATCAAGATCTAACGTACGTCCTCGTCTGGGTTCATCTCTCAATGACGTATCGACAGAACGAAACTTAAAAAATAAACTCGATTTAGCGGTTTAAAATGACAGTCAAAAATCATAACATTTTCTTAGCTGTTCCGGCAGAGTTTTGAATATGCACTTTCAGTTTCTTTATTTTTGGGGATCAAAGATTAAACTATGATGCACACTCATTTACTATGCAGATATGAATGACCAATGAAAGCACTCTTTAAATCAAGCCAATCGTTACGTTTGAATTATTGGAAATTTCAAATATGCAGTTACCAAAAAAATAAAGGAAATTATAACTCAACCACATAGATATACACTGGTACCACATAATTTATCTATTCTTATTTGTTCCCTGTGTAAACTTTCGAGTTTGATTTTCATTTAAACGTGCTTTATATATATATATATATATATATATATATATATATATATATATATATATATATATATATATATATATATATACACACGTGTGTGTATGTGTGCATTATCATGCGTCAAGGAAAATAATGTTTTACACATTTATCATTTATGGTTGCGCATTGGCATCAAAGGTCTACACCGGACAAGTAACATCACCAATCAGGACGTGGGCTGATAGCTTTTTATGAGACATCTGCGATTGGTTAGCCTAAAAGCTGGATACTGCTATCCTAGTTAAAGCAAACAAGATAATTCAAGTTGAGAGAAAGATTTAAAAAATGACGGTTTAAACCTGGGCATGAAAGATATTTAATTGGACGAGATTATATATAGAGAGAGATAGATAGATAGGGAGTACTGCCCACAAAGCAGTGCACCACATTATATATATATGTTTGTTTTTTTTTCATAAGAAATATTTTCTTCTATATCAAAGTTACCAGTATTGATTATTTCTTAGTTGAATGTTATTCAATCAAAATGATTATTCGGACTTATTTTCAATGAAGCTGACCGCAAACAAAAACGATACTATAGAAAAGATATGTCATATCTACCTATGGAATTTTTTTTTAACTTGCGGAGTTTCAATGTGGTAATTTCTTACAAATGAATAATATCTCATATATCAGTTTTTATTGTGAAAAAAAATTCACAATCCAAATTATTTTTAGAAGATCGTTCCCTTTTTTGATCTTGTCGAATTGGTCTGTACTTATTCATAATAAAGAGATAGAGAGGAAAAGAAAGTGAAAGGCAGCAGATTCTATAGTTTGTTATGTTTATTGAAAATGAGCGAAAAATATTTCGTGTGTACTCGTTATTCTATTGATGAACGAGATGATGCCACTTCAGTTGAATAAAGTTTAAAAACTGTCCAATGTCCCTGTTAGTGCGGAACTTGTACGGGCACTTTCAACCATCTTCGAAATCGTAGTGTTCCTGTGATTTTGTATTAATTCTGTAATCATTGATTGATTCTGGGTGCGTAACATGTGTGAATATGTAGGGCAATAGAATTGATTTGAAGTAAAGAGCATCTAAGTATCACTTTACTGAATCCTCTGCGAGTGAAAGACTTTGTCTATGTAACAAATGTATTTTAAGACTCTCAAACCCAAAGTGAAAGACACTGTAAGTGTAACCGTATATCCAGTAATTACAGCCTTCCATAGAAGGCCACTGGTGAAATTTGGCCGAAACGTTGTGAAAGAAGAAACAACACAAAAACTACCAAGATGAGGACAAAAAGTCCGCAATAAATAAAAATTAATTCTCAGATTAAGAAGCCTCATTTCAAAATGATTCCAATTAAAGACAGGTACTGTAAGTGTAAGTTGTCTATTTTTATGAATATCCCTAATACTTGAAATAATTTTTTTTCAATGAATTCAAAATTATATTACTGTATTCTCTACAAGAGTTTGTCGAATATTTGTGGGGATTCTCTGGCCTACGATACGTTTGTTGATTTGCGTACGGGGATCATATTTCATATATATATATATATATATATATATATATATATATATATATATATATATATATATATTACACACTTCTAATATATTATTAGGACTACGTCTCTTTGTCTCTCATGTATAACACACACACACACACACAAACACACGATTTGGCCTTGTCGGCTTGGGTTGCATAATACACCGGCTGCATCTCTACAGAGGGGTAAGACTCCCCCAATGAGTGTCCTGGATATGACATTAAACCATCTGATGGTGAGGCCATAGTAAGGCTGGAGCTTTAGTGATTGCGAAATACTACGTTATTGCCATCGATCCCATGTCCTCTCTGCCCTTGAGTTGTAGCTCCTAATAGGTTCCAATATATGTGTCAAATAGAACAACCATGGACTTATTTTAAACTGAATTGTTTGAAATCAAGCTGTTGTTTTTTTTACATTTAACAGTGTGTAAACAAAAAAAAATGTTCTTATGTTAAACTGAGTTATTTGAGATAGTACTGTTTATATGTGTATAAATTGATTTGGCCTTAAACCATTGTGGAATGGTTGATATTCCATAAAACCAAACCAAACCAAACAAAATCGGTTTACTACCTTCCAAATAATGTGACGTAGTGGATTTGGTATTGGACTGAAACATCATTGTCAGCCATTTCAAACTCCAGTCGAGCCATTTGAACTAATACTCTTGGGAAAAGTCGCTTAGCTGTTGGATAAATAATACACCTGTTCTTCTACAAATGTTGATACGCCATTTGATATATTTCAAATTTCTTTAAGATTTTTTTAATGATAATCCTTATGAAGTCACTCAAGAAGGAATTGATCATTTTTGTAAATATATTCTATATTTCCGGAAAGGCTAAAGGAACTTGAAAATAGGACATAAATCTTAGTAAAACGTGTGCAATATCATACTGTTTCCTATTTCTTTGTTGGACCGATAACTTTCCATCTGCCCCTAGTATTTTTTTAAAATTCTTTTAAAAAGAATTTTCAATTACTGAACTACAACCTTTTCGTCTAAAATTACCTTGTAAGATCATCGTCGAGATCACCTATTCTTTGGTGTGTCTAAACTGCTTTTGCTGTCTATTAACTTAACCTTTTAAGCTTTTTTTATTCTTGTCTATCCTTTACAAAGCAATGTTTTAAATGCGGTTTTACAAACTATTTTTCTTTTTTCTTGCTGTGTATAAATGCCCTTTCCAAATTTGGCTAGAAAATCGATTTCGAATGAAAATATTCTTTGCAGTAGTAGGAAAATGCAACAAAATACCAGCAAAATCACCCATAGCTCCGGATTCTGCAGTGAACATATATTATGCACTACATGCTTTTCATAGTAATTTTCGATTTGTATTGTTGTGCACGTGTGTGCGCGGAGATAACGAGCCTCAATCTCATTTCAGATTTTGGATGCTTATTTTCAAACTTAGAAAACCCCACTAATCTTTGACATTTTTTCATCAAACTTTTTTTTTCTTTATTGCAGAATAGATTATTGTGTAATATATTTTTCATAATAAGGCTATATAAATATAAACTAAAATATGTTTATGCATAAGTGCTGTTTGCAATGTTATGATTATAGTCATGGGATATGGATACACCGAACGGAGTTCAAATCCTGGATGAGGCTTTTATGTATTTCGCTGAGCTCATCCCCTTTGGATAGGTACGTTTCCAATCATTCTTCGGCCAGCTATGGTTATACCGCAGAGAAGACTGGGATCTTTAAAAATTGACCTTTCATTGCATCCTGGTTGTGAAAAGAGGTTTGTAAATAAATAAAGCTATGCCCTCTAAAGTACTTTGATATCGCAGTCAGTTCTAGCGTCTGAGAGAGTTTTTCCTTGTCGGGCTTGAGCAGAACAAAAAAAAAAGTACAGATGAAAAGAGCTCTTATTGAATTCTGATGTTTAATAAGCAAATTCATTCGTATTTTTAGTTTCATTTTTCGCTAATACTTCACAAGGTCGATCTTGTGCTGCTCCAAACTGAGATTTTCAAGTAACTATAAATTTATCTTGGTTAGAGGAGGCGTGCCAAACGTAATGGTTATCGTCGTAGGATATGGAATCGTTTATCCGAGGCTCTTTACTAAAAGGCCATTGTGAAAGGTATGAATCACTTCTTTCCCCTTCTTAGCTATAGGTAGATAGTATCGTAGACCAAGCTTCATTTGCCTTGTTAGTCAAATTATTTAGGAGAGAGAAAACTGAATTTCATTTAGCAGTACACTACATATACACATTGACCTCGAGTTACATTTTACTCGTGGCAAAGAAGTTTGGTAAATATGAATATTGCTAAGTGAAATTAGATGCTGTATCAATGCTTGCACAATGGTACGTTTTTCATAGAGCTTAAACTTATTGTATAATATTCGATGAGCTTTTATGACATATTCCCAAGGAGGTGCATCATGTTGACAATTATATATATATATATATATATATATATATATATATATATATATATGCATTTTTCATTAGTTAACAGATTTATTGATACCTCTTCGCAGGTCTATGTGTCTTCATTCAGATTTCAATTCAGAGTTTTCTTTCTAGACCGATTGCCAAACGAATGGTAATTAGCCCAATCTGCCTGTTTTGCCCATAGTGGAAAGAACATATTTGGACCTATGCATCGAGGGCTATCGCTACGTGAACTGCAAACTACCTTGTAATGAATTTGAACGGTCATTGCCAAATCCATTTGCTACGATGATAATCTTTACGCAACTAACGTCTACGTTGGTCTTTTCCCTTTTGTCACTGTGTCATATAATGCCAAGTTTAGAAACAATTATACATGTTTATGTTTGTAAGAAATTTTATATGGGTGTTTTTTTACATTTGGTCTCAGGGGATTTTATTTATATATATATATATATATATATATATATATATATATATATATATTGCAGACTGAGCGTGTGATATGGACTCATCAGTCAGATAGATATATTTAGATCGTAAAGAATCGAGTCAGATAAAAATATTATTCCCGTTGAGAAGATTGATGGAAATACAAACTCAAGCGATAGAACGTGTTCGAACAAAACCAACCGGCACAAATGGAATATTTATTAAATTTTCCACGTCGCACAGACATATGGCTTAAGTACTAAATTCTAATATCTGTTTTCGCCAGAAAAGTCTCTCCAAGAAATAGAGAGACTTTAGCATTTTTTCAGTGGCAAAAGTAGCAAACACACGTTAGGACTTTCTTTGATTTTCATGCTCCATACCTTATGAAACCAACGCATCGAGTTTTCTATAAAAATCCCTAATTCAGAAGGGGTTTTACTTCGTATTCATTTCACCTTAAATAGATCTTAATATATTGTTTTAATTCGTATAAATTTCCACGTTTGTTTTAAATACCAGATGACAGCAAGGAATTCTTTACAGTTAATTCAGTATCTAGATTCCTTAGGGAGCTTCGATTGATTTTAATGCTATGTCAGTACATCTACGGATATTCTATATTTAGCAGTTAAAGAATCACTTTTTGTGTTTATATTTCTATATAGAACATTCTTTTTGCACACAGTTCTATCAAATAAGAATTTTTGAACAAATCTCTTTGGCCCATAAATGAGAGCCGAACAGATACATTTACTGCGGTTAAAAAGGAAGGCGACTCCTCACACATTCAGAACTGAAGTCTTATCAGATGCAGTTTAATGTGATAGTCAGAAGACTACATTTTTTGGAGCGGGGAGTTGTCTTTCCCTTCAGCTTAGATTACAGTCATCGAACTAGGTACAACCAACATGATATTAAATGATTCCGAGAGTTTTCTTTGCCATTTTAAGAGCTAGTTGACAAAATGAAGTGATTTACCCTAAATCTTACAAAAGTGTTTTCCCCATACATCTATTTGAAAGACAACCTTGGTGGATCTCTTGTTTTAAGTCTGAATTTCACTCGGAAGTAGCGTCTCATCAACTAAGAAAGATATCGACAGGTGACTAGCAAAGGCATGGACACCTATCGGTCATATGGAAGGCAGATCTGTCCGATAAAATAGAACGCAGTTTTTTCCAAGAAGCGGTCGGGTCGATACTGCTATATGGATGCACAACATAGACGCTATATAAACGTATGGAGAAAAAGCTTGACAATGTATTATATAATTAAGGAATGATTTGTTTATTTTAATCATTTTTCATTAATTATGTTTTATCGTTCAGTTTGGTTGGGCTTTGAACTATTCGAGTTAAGAGTTCAGATGCATTGTCATTGGGTACGGTTTTAAGCACGCGTGCATAGGGTATGATAATCACCATTGTCATAATAAACCCCAGACGGGAAATAAGGCTGGAGTGTGTAAGACGCCATGCCCAGAAGAGATGGGCTGAGTTTTTGAGGATTTTAAAAAAGGCGTTGAGAAAATGAGATTGGATCATGCAGGCAGACATTCGAGTTTCTGCCACTAAGTTTAGAATTGTGGATTCGGTCATTGAATCGAAGAGTTGAGTTTTTCGGATCTCTACCGGCAGAGATGAATTTAGATCTTAAACACCACACGATGCGCTGTGCGCCGGAATAAGATTAGCATAGTAAGAATTGTGTCTCTCCTCGTGTCGCAATGGGCCAAAGACAGAAATAATAAATACGTTCGTATCTGAACAACGGGGTTCGCCTGTGTATTTGTATATGTATTCGTAGTACAGTTGTTATTGATAACTCCAAATTATGCAACAAATTACACAAGAATGCTGCGAGCTGTACTGAACAAGTCCTGGAGGCAAGACCCCATAAAACATCAACTGTATGGACACCTACCACCCATCACAAAAACTCTCCAAGTTATACGGTCCAGACATGCAGGACACTGCTGGAGACGTAAGGATGAAATCATAAGCGATATACTCCTGTAGACCCCTTCGCATGGACGAGCAAAGGTAGGACGACCAGCAAGAACCTACCTACAACAGGTCTGTACTGATACAGGATGTAGCCTTGAAGACCTCCAGGTAGCAATGGACAATAGAGATGGGTGGCGAGAGAGGATCAGGGTGATCTGGGCTAGCAGTATGACATGATGATGACCAGACTGGAGAAATGCTGACAGAAATTTAAAACTACATATACTAACCTAAATTGCTAACGTACAAGTCAGACTGGTATGGGTTTTAAATCCGTTTACATACCTTGCCACAAAAAGAAATGAATAAAGGGCCGTTATAAAGGCGTTCATAGTGTAACGGTCGTCATTGTAAGAATTGGACTTGCCTATTCGAATTATACTCTTATGTGAGGCTGTTTATATTATATATAACGCTAATATATTTAGGATATAAATTCAGATATTGTTCAAGCTATTGGGAAATACGACCGACTGGGCACTCACCTTGATATTATAACAAGTCTACGAGAGAGAAAAGTTTAAATTGTGAACCTGAGAGAGAACGAGATTTGCTTCCCGAAGATATTCCGGCCAAATATGCTCTGCATGAGTATGGCACCCGTGGCCAAAAGTTAAGGGACTACTGAGAAGGTTCCTTAAGTGGAGTGTTTACATATGATTCATTCTTGCCAAGTGATACATAAACAGCTTTGTCGAGGAATTAAAATTGGGTTGCCGATTCTATTCTTAATGAGGATTACCATAACACTAAAGGACTTTTTGTATATGCGTGTATTTACACCGATACGTACATAGTTAAAAATATATGATTTCTCTAAAACGGATAAGTAGATAATCTTTGGGAAATAACTGGGGCAATTAATATTAAATGATCCCAAACAATATCCAGGTAGTACACCTGCAAAATCAGTCTATCGGTCATGGTTGGCAGGCTAGATATCATTTAGAGTCTGCCCAGCGTTCGTTCAGTGATCATGATTTTATCATCGTACTTGAATGGTTGGTGAGATAGTAGGTACGCGATCGTCCAAATGATTCTTTCTAGGGTGCAACAACCTGCATGCAGCATCTCTGTGACGTTTTCTGATCTCCCTGATAAAATAAGACGAGAATTCTTCCAAGGTGGAGATGTGTCAATGCAATTGTATGGCTGAACTACCGATGCATTATGAAAAAGCTAGACAAGAACTGAATCATCATTTCTTTTGAACAATATATACATCGGCTATTCCCATGCTAAATTTGTTATCTCTTGACGTATAATCATGTGTACTGCGTGGGACTAAAGTTTTAGGTTTCGAACTTGATGTGATTTTTTTTACCCATATTAATCAAGGATTATCACTGGGTGTCATAGCTAATTGAATTCATCGCTAATATGTGAATTTTTGGTGTTATTCATTATGTTATGGAAACAATCACATTTGGTTTGTTTGAGTTTCATGGCGTATTAACCATTGTTGGTTATTCAAAACCAAATTTCTTTTCTTTTACATATACATTAAATATAGAATTTGGAAACATATAAATATAGTTAAATGATCAAGCAGTTTTATTTCGAACAATTCAATTTAACGTAAGTCAACAAAGTTTAATGACTCCAAGTTATGCGATGTATCACCAACAGTTCGATTAAACATCAGTTATTGGTCAATACAGTTACATGATCAAACAGTTCTACTTAAAGTCAATTTAGCATAATTATTTGTTTACATGCAGTTTAAATGCCAAACAATTCTATTCGACCCATGAATAGGACCCTATCAGTTGTTACCACTCCGGGTCAGAGTGTACCTGGAAGCAATGGCAATTAAGGGGTAATCCACATTTTCCAAAGCGCTAGCGTTACTGAAGCCCAGTCAGATTGTTTAATGTCATATCAATGACACTCGTAAGGGAATTCTCACCACTTTGCAGATATGCAATTGGTGTATTTTACAGTCCCAGCCGTCTGGGCAGGCGGATTTCGTAAATACAATATTTCAGAGTATAATGAAAAGGTAGTTATTACACTGCATGAGAGCGAAAAAGAAAGAAATTCCACATCATAAAGAGAACAACACACAGTCATTAAGCAACTAAGATTAAAGTACAGAAAAGATAAGCATCGTTAAATTCTGAAAATGATCAACAAACAAGGGAATTCGCCAGAGTTTATTAGCCATGTGGAGAGTGGTGCCATAGGTTTCTATTCGAAGAAGAAACCAAAATGCCAAGATGATCAATAATACTGGCATTGCCTACTATTAATGAAATCAAACTTCCTCACAAATTGTTAGTAAAAGGGTATTTTCATTATATAGAATGTGTTTGTATATGATGGAAGATGCCACTCCAATTCCTTAAGAGGTGACTTACGTGAAAAGCTATGTATATATGTTAAGACATAATTGAGAGTGTTCGACTTAGGATGCAGTTCATGTTTCAGTATGCTGAAAAGATGGGAGGAAAAAAAAAAGAAAAGAAAACGAACAAGACGCATTTTCAATATTTTCTTTTTACAATAGGGTATTATGAAAATGATATTAGAGCCCAATATAAGAAGCTGGGTTAAACCATTTTTCAACAATTATGCTGTTTATATAACCTCTAATCGGACCTAATACAAGTTAAGTACTTTACCAAATTAAAAAAGAAATTGGATAAAATTCATTTGTTGGCGCACTATATTATTATTTCTATTTACTCATTTAGAGTTTTCCCACATCAGCGTTAGATGATGGTCTTTCATTAGATTTCGAGTTACAGTAAGTCTCAAGTTTCCAGAACTCTTCTCAGTATTCTGGCCGTTTTCAGCAATGCTGTAGTTTGGATTTGTGTCCGCTCGTCCTCCAACTTCCATGTCCCCCAGTCCTATTAATAGTCCTTTAGTTACTGTACCGAATGCACCAATCACGATTGGTATAATTGTCACCTTTATGTACCATATTTTTTTTTTAATTCTCAAGTGAGGTCCAGGTACTTATCCTTCTTTTCACTTTCTTTCAGTTTTATTCTGTGATCAGCCGGTACAGCAAAGTATACAATTTTGTGAGTTCTCTCTTTTTTGTATATATGTGTGTGTGTGCGCATATGCACTAATATAAGAATATAAAGAAAAATATTCAGAGGATTTATTTTGTATAATACACAATGTAACATACACATGATAAATGTTTAAGAAAAACTGAAACGTTATGTTGGAATATGAGTGTGTGTGGTACCTTAAACTCCGTCATCCCTAATTGTCAGCATGACAAAAGAATCTTCCTCAAAATCAATGAAATTAACCTATCGACAAATGATTATTTTCGTGTTTACACTCGCACACCATCTTTTTTGTAAGGAATTTAAAATTTCAATGCCTTTTATTCTAACAGTCTTACCGATTTTCACAAAATATTTCCAGAGAATAGATACTATATTTTTGACAAAGTCATATACGCTAAATTCTTTTAGCTATTTCCAACATGGTTCACGTTCATTCCTTTTCATCTCTTTGCAAAATCATTTATAGAACAATGACAATGCGTCATCACAGATTTCAGTTATTAAATATCTACACGTGCCCTCACATCTTTTCTTGAAATGTTTATTTATTTATATGCAATGATTAAGTCCTGTAATATGACCAGCTTTTTAGCGGGTTTTGCGTACAATAATTTCTCCCAAGGAAATACGAACCGATAAGGAATTATTATTGTCTGTAGAGCGGTACGTTTCCCAAATCCATCTCTTCCCTTCTTTTGCCTTGTGTTACACAAACCGTAAAGATTTATGAATTATCAATAGGTGTTTTGAAGATCTTTCTGATTGTTTTAAATCCATCACTGGATATGCCAAATCCAATATTGCCATGTTCATTCACTTCACATGGTGTATACAGCGATCTCAAAATCATCAGCCAAGTCGGCTGAGGCTGTAGAATACGACTGCGTCTCTAAAGAGGGGTAAAACCCATGCACAAAGAGCGTCCAAAATATGACACTAAACAATCAGATGGTGAGGCTCAAGTCCTGGATCTTCGGTGAATGTGGAGTACTCCTTCATTGACTTTATTTTCTGGTCAACTGACCGAGAGTAGTAGTTCTTGATAGAGTCCTCTCTATTGGTCAAACTTTACTCATTGACCAAGAAATGTTCAATCATTTAACTGTACACAAACAAATCAATGATGTTAAATTGATTTTTTGGTGTTACATAGCAATACTGTTTTACTGTGTACAAATGAATAGTATTGAATATAATCAGTATTAAGTAACAATACTTATAACCACATCTGGGTTCAGATAATGTTCAGATAATTTATATTTTATAAAATTATGTCTTCGAGAGCTGTATTTGAAATAGTTTAACAGGGAAAACAATTGCAATACTTTACTCTAACCATCTAAAAATAGGATAACCTACAAACTAAACACTTACAAATCACGAATTTATAATCATTAAACTGGTTGCAAACTAATCATTTGATGTTCAGTTAAGGTATTCCTTTAATTTAGCAATGATTGAAACCAGTTAACTTCATGCAAAAAAAAATTATTAAATATAATTATTCGTGATAAACCGTTTCAATAATTTCTTTGTGAAAACAAATGAGCTCTGGTTTGTTTTAAAATGTTAACTACAAAATATGTTGTTAACAAATCCTTTAGTTTTTTTTTTATAAACAAGATTTTGCAAAAAATAAACTGAACGGGTTGATATGCGATAAAACCCAAACCAAAAAAAAAAAAAGCAATACCATTGACATGCTTGTTGTGAACCATTTTTTAATGACTAATCGCAGAATTGTATATAACTTGAGGTCGCCATTCAAGATCAAATGGTTTATATCAATAGAGGTATTCGACTCATTAAAATACCTAATTCCACAGAAAAAAAAAACAGATTGATTTTAACGGCTTGTTAACCTGTCAAGGATTTTTTTATGAGTAGAGTTAAGGATTTTTTATGACTAGAATTAAGGGATTTTGTCTATTGTCCGTTAACATATGCATTTTGTGAAGTTGTTTTAATTTTTTTTTTTTTTTGTCGCGCACGGTTCATATCGAATACAAAATAGTTTTAAACAAATCTATTGGAATCATAGATTTTATGCAAATGAGTACTATAAATTCGGGTGAGAGTAAACCTGGAAGTAACAGAAATTTGAAAAAAGTACTTTACACCCACCACATCTCCAGAATTAGAACCTTACAATAAGATGCAGATTAGTATCCTACCCTGGAAACATTGCTATTTTGGGGGGGGGTATTTTTACCCGAGTACCGTCAACGTATTCTGAGCCCCACCACCAGGGTGGTTCATAAAAAAGTAGGTATTGATATCTAAATCAACATTACAACACCCGTCATACCTTTTCTCACGGATAATATCATATCCAATATTTCTCTTTAAAGAAAACATTTGTAAATTAAAACATCTGAAAAAGACTCAAATTTTTCTGCTTACGCTAGTCTGGTAGAGGATGACATCTGAGAGAGATATAAAGAGACACACACAATCTGACATGGCAACATTGTATACAACGTTAGTAAGAATTAGAGTAGTTATTTTCTGATAAAAGCTTAAGTGTAACTTGTTCTGACAGAGAGTCATAGTAGAAAGAACACACGGAGGCCTGATATCACTGCGCTAATGTAATTACTAACAATTTCTGAACGGCAAGCATCCTATATGTCATAAGATATAAATGAGAAAGTCTTGATACTCCATACTGCCCGAATCTGTTCATTTTATTTCCCCACTGTGCATCTGGCTGCTATCATTTTTCCACCATAGCAATAAACACGTACATTGCTGTCCAGCTGATTCAGAATATAAAAATTCAGTGAATCAGACAATTATCTTCCTTTATAAAAGCTGCACACCCGAAGATCATATACTATTCAAAGGAGATTTTGGTATAAGTTAATATGAGTATTCTAATTGAGATATGATCGCATAACCCATATGCATCCTTCCTTGACATATTATAGTTATGTTGTTTGTGTTATTGTTGCAATTCTCTTTCTTCTCTCGAATCGTAAGTCTTTTTTAACAAATTACTTAGAGTTGTATTTTGCTAACCACTCAAGACAACATAGCGATCTATTTCTGAAATGTTGTCTTAATTGCTTCATCTAGCCTTATCAAAGTCACTGAAATCAATTTTTGTTCATTTGTGGTATTAAACACAAAAATGAAGTAAAATGTTTATTTGAAAACTCAGATCACGTTTTCCTATACATATTCAGTAATTCAGACCTAATTTTTAGATACAAGGACATCATTTTGGAGCAATGGACGAATATCGAAATTTAGAAAATATTTTGCATCCCTTGTCTCTATTAATACATATCAGTTCGAAGAAAAGGGTATGCCTTAACAGCAGAACTTAGAACAAATTTACTGTATCCCCTGAAGAGTGATAAGACCCCCCCCACCTTAAAAAGCATTGTCCTGTGTATAAAGTACACCTGGCGATGAGGCTCCGCTCTTGGAGCACAGGGAAGTCTGGAGTATCTCTTAATTGAAATTAATCCCAGGTTCACTAACATTGAGAGTTGGAGTCTGATCTATGAAACAAGATTTGTTTGCTTATTGTTTATCTAAGATAGAAATGATAAACTTTATAAAAAAAGAAAAAGTATAAAATTCACGAATCCTTAAACTAGGCATAAATTTACAACAAATGGCTTGACATGTCGTTAGAAATCAGTCAAGCAAGTTTAACGCATATATAATTTTTTGGCACAAAAAGACCCGTCATAATTTTGATATTTTACACCTTTTCTGCCATAGAAAAAAAACCATCTAGGACTCTTAGGGCAAATACGCTTTTTTCGCATCCCCCTACATTTTTTCTTGTACAACGGCATGGTAAAATGACTTAGAAAATAGGCAATATGTAAGGGTTAAAACAAATATAAAACTTTGGCATTTTTAAACTTGCATCTCCAAAATAAAAAAAATCGGTATTTACAAATCAGGTTTTAAAAGAAAATTACCTTGAGATTTGGAGTAGACAAAACATCGTAATCGTTTCCCCGAATATCTCACTTCTGTTTGAGTTCTATGTAAACTGAGTAAAAGACTGTATTAATCGGTATAGGTTCCATGATGTTGAGGTTGTGCTTCGTCTGAGCTATGAACAGAACAAAGAAATTTCTGAAAATTGATTTGGAGGTATTCTTCCGAAACAAGTGCACTGCAATGGTGGATTTATGTCTGTGAACGCCCGGATGTCAACAGTAAATGCTTACGGTGAGAACCCGGGACATTGAAGAATCCTCACTACTGATATAGTAAAAATATATAGTAATACATTTCATTCTAACACGCTTTCCATGATGTAAATGTAGCTGGCCAACACTGTCTGGAAATTAGGTTTATTCAGAAAAACTGAATTATGTGATCAGCAGGTGATCTATAGTTTCGTATTGTGATTGACTCTGATACTAAGTCTTTCCTAGAAAGCAAGATAACCTCCGAGGAAATTCCTTAGGCATAAATACACGTAAAATAACAATGTTGATTTACATTTGAAAACATTTAAATATCAAATTCATGAATTGCTTTTGTTCAAGGGTGACCTAATACAATAAATATTTGATTTATATATGGTTTAAGAATGTATATAAATCCGAAATTTTAATTAAACTGCCTTTTGGACAAATTATTATTATAAAATCGAATATAAGTAAAAAATAAAATATATCAAGGTTGGTTTGGTTTGGTTGTTTGGGTTTTATGGCACATCAACCTCCGTAGGTCATTCACCGCCAAATTCTGTCTATATATACATACATATTCAACCAAATATATCAAGTTGTTCAGCAAATAATATCCAATATTAGCGTAAACTTTTATTCCCGAATTCTTGTAGTTTAGATATTTTAACTCAATATGATTGGTTTGTTTCTTTTTTTAACTACGTGAAAACTTATAATTACTCTTGTTTACTAAATTCAGGAAGTACATAAATATTCCATAAAATAAGAAATAATCTTTTTCACAGATGTGCCATATCTTTACAACCTAGTCAAAATTTCTCCCTTGTTTTACTTCCTGCCACCAAAATCCTATCACATTGAACAAAGACTCATGGATAATATATTTCCTCATACCGTCGATAAACAAATCTGCATTCCTTTATGGAAAGTTGGCAGATTGTTTAATGATAAAGCATTTTTAATAGAAATAATCAGTTATCGACATGCGACTAACGAAAGCATGGATAGCTATCGATAGGCTCTCGATTATATGGAAATCAAACCTGACCGATAAAATGAAATGCAGTTTCTTCCAGACAGCGGTCGTATCAATACTGCTATATGGATGCACTACTTGGACCTAAAAATCTGAAGAAGAAACTAGACGGCAATTACACTTGAATGTTAAGAGCAATATTGAACAAGTCCTGGCGACAACACCCCACAAGACACCAACTATACGGCCACTTGCCTGCCATCACGAAAACTATCCAAGTTAGACGAACCAGACACGCAGGACACTTCTGGAGAAGCAAGGACGAACTTATCAGTGATGTACTCCTATGGACCCCCGCATATGGCCAAGCCAAAGCAGGACGACCAGCTCGAACATACATACAGCAGCTATGTGAGGATACGGGATGTAACCCGGAAGACCTGCCAAAAGCGATGAATGATAGGGAGAAGTGGCGAGAGAGGGGCAGGGATATCCGTGCAAGCGGCACGACATGATGATGTTGATGATGATGATTTAAACAATTCAGTTCAGCATGAGCACACAGTTTAATTGTCAAAAACATTTTTATTTCAAGCTATTCAGTTTAGCCAAACATTTCTAATTCAAACAATTCAGTTTCGTATCAGTATAGATTATTTCTACACACAGTTAAACGCCAAAACAGTTCTATTTCAAACAATTCTGCTTAGCGTAAGTACAGTTTCAATGTCAAAAACTGTTTTATTTTAAGAAAGTCACTTTAACATAAAAACACGCAAGTTCTATTTGACCCATAGATAGGACCCTATCAAGCGCTATTACTCTGGGTCAGAGGGGACTTGGGAGCGATGGCAATGAAGAGGTACTCTGTATTCCCCTAAAGCTCCAGTATTAATGGAACCTCATCATCAGATTGTTTAGTGTCATATCCAGTACACTTTTTTGCAGAAGTACAGTTGGTGTATTCTACAACCCCAGCCGACAGGGCAACCTTCATGGAAAGGAAAAAATGGTAAAACAGAAGTAGCGAGCCATGTCATTAATATTGATTGGTTGCACCATTTAAAAAATAAGGGGATGCTTGCAGAAAAAGCTTGACTGTGTCGCACATAGTTTGAAGAAATTCTGGAAGTAACACTGTATAAAACCGCCGCTGTATCTCGGCTTATCACTCATCTTACAAACCATCCGAGTACGACGAGGAGTACTTGCTAGTCTCTGAAGAAGTGAGGCTGAAGTAACAAGCGTCGTTCTTCCGTGGACTCTTACTCAGGAGCACACCAGTTTTAACCGTTCACCACAACTACATTAATATGCTCTGTGCCGGCACTGGATACAATCGAGGTCTTGTCATTAGTTATAACCATTAAGGACAGATAGTGTGAGAAACTAAACAATCCTTGCTATGGATACCCCATATATATATATATATATATATATATATATATATATACACACACACACACATATATATATATATATATATATATATTTCAACACAAAATTATTTATAAATATATTGTATTTAATGCAAAACTGTATTCATGCTTAGGTTTGGCTTTATGGCACATCAACCATTGTAGGTTAATTAATGCCAAATTTTGTTTATACATGTATATTAAATGTATGGTTAGTAAAATGTTTAGATAACATCTTCAAACTTGCCCGAGCTCAATTTTTACACACGGCTAAATGGTTTCAAGTGTTTGTATCTTACACGTAGTGTTCTATTTACTATTGATCATTACTTTGCACATATTTAGATTGATATACATGATTTGTAAGGGAATAGTTTGAAAACAAGGGTCAGATTATTTGTTTGCATAAAAGTATTGTATTTGATTCTACCCTGTAAAATTGTTTCAGTTATGGCAATCAGACAGTAAGAGTTATATTCAATTTTACACCCTTTATTTGAAGAGAATGAAGTCGTTACAAGTATTGCTATTTATTATTAGTTATTCTATTCAAAACTATTCATTCATTTGGACACGTTTAACTGATCCAAGTATTCCACCATAACTTTTATTTGTACTCAGTTAAATCGTTCTAAGCATTGCTATGTATCAATATCAATTCAATTAGACATTCTTACGTTTACATAGTTAAATTTTAAACAGTTCTATTTCTAACATTTGGATTTAACCAAAGTAATTTGTTTTTACATTTTAAATGTCAAACAATTCTGTATGACTCGTAGATAGCACCTGATTGGGTCCTCTCAGTCAGGGTTAGGGAGTACCTGAGAGCAATGGCAATGAAGGGTACCCACACATAATCAAAGCCCTAGTATTTCTGGAGCCTCAACGTAAGTTGGTTTAGTGTCATGTGTAGAACATTTGTTTGAAGCGTGGGGGTTCACTTCGCTCAGTAGAGATGGAGTTGGTGTATTCTACAGCCCCAGCAGACTGGGGTATTATTCATAGTTAGACATCCTAATTAAACAGGGAAAACACGTGTAAAAATGTTTTAATCGAAAAAACCCAATACATGAAAACAATTATTTATGCTTACATTGAAAAGTCAGTATTATGACATATCAAAACTAATTTTTTTTCTGAGAAAATAGCATTAATTTAGATGTACATGTTCTTTTTTAAGAAGAGCAATTATATTGTAAATTGAATTACCATGACAAGAAAATCCGGTAAACACTTGCCTGTAACATACGGATCCACTGGACAGCGCTTTCGACATTATTACATCACATCAGCAGTGTATACCATGATCTACTCCACTGGAGATCGAACCAGTGATTATAGAATACAGAGCCGAAACTCTACCACTGACCACCGGT
This sequence comes from Sepioteuthis lessoniana, assembly GCA_963585895.1. Taxonomy (NCBI): domain Eukaryota; kingdom Metazoa; phylum Mollusca; class Cephalopoda; order Myopsida; family Loliginidae; genus Sepioteuthis; species Sepioteuthis lessoniana. Next base: position 25,929,446 of record OY757905.1, read on the forward strand.
CCACATTGCACACAAGGAACACCAAACAAACTAGTCATAGTAATTGCGCTGCCAGTTTACCTAATAGTATCTTGTAAGTTACATCCGTACTCTTTACAGAGGACACGGTCATGTGCAATTACTAGGACTATTTGGCGTTCCTGGTGTGCAATGTCGACCGTTGGCTCAGTTGTAGAGTTTTTGCTCGGTATTCTATGATCCCTGGTTCAATCTTCTTTTTGGGATATCATGATATACACTGCTGATGAGACATAAGGTAAAAAAAAGCCGTCCAGTGGTTCCGTATGTCGCACGCAAGTGTTTGTGAGATTTTCGGGTAATTCTAATTGCAGTATTACTTTAGTAGTACACTCACATGATAATATATTGGCCCTGTCATACAACAAAGTCTAGTCAAGTCATAGTGAAATTCATGCTTATAACATGTAGGAAGTGCTGTGTTTGTTTGTGTATGGCAGAAAACTGCACCTGGTATGAGGGCTCCAATTCTGGGGCACTAGGAGTGTGAAGTCATCCATTCATATTACTTCCCAGTCTATTTGACTCAGAGAGATAGTTCTTTGTATCCTATATGGTTCAAATAATGTTTGAAAATTATCAAATAAAAATACGTGAAACCATGTGGATTTAGATATAATATTTATATCAAGTATCGTCACTTCAAACACATGACTGTAAGAAAAAAAAGGGTTCACCATAACAAAGATTGATATGCTGATGAACTGCAAGATAGCGATTTATCATAATTATATAGCAGATACGTTTTCATAATGTGCAAACTCTATACGATGTTAAATGAAAGAAAGGGTTCGATTATGTCAAATCATTAATTTAAAACTAAAACAGACACTTCATATTTGGTACTGTGCTTTTGGAAAGTATTTAACGGATCAATAAGTTTTGCTCAGAAACATAATGGAAAAATAGAAAGTAAGTTTTAAATGTGTCATTCTAGAGTTCAATATAGCACAATGTTGCTGTTATATTTAATACGTGAAGAAAAAATGGAAATGCCCTGAACATTATATATATATATATATATATATATATATATATATATATATATATATATATATACTTTAAGAAAAACTACGAAACCGGTCACATAAGATTATAAATTTATTTCAATCCTGTTACGCATTTTTGAAATTTCCAAAAACACGAAAAAAGTAACAGGACTTCTTCAGATCTTTTGGTAAAAAAACTAGAATAGACACATAGGAGTGGAAGGGGTGCAACCAGTGTCTTGAAGAAAAAATCCACATTTTGCTTTTCCTGAGCCAAAAAAAAAAATTATTGAATAAGAGAAATAAACTAATAGCTAGGTGTAGACATTGGGCTAAATTTAAACTATGAATATTTAAACAAATTTTTTTATTAATTTTGAGAATAAATAAAATAAATTGTTAGTTAGAAAATTGTGAAAAAGAATATGATACATACGTACTACGCATAAAAAGTAGAACTGATTAATGCTTTCTAAATATTTTTGAAATGTTAAAATATAGTAAATAAATTAAATATTTCTTTTTGTTTTTACTTTTAATATATCTATTACTGTATCTTTACGTGAAGTTATTAATTAAAGTTTAAATCTAATTCAATAAAAAATCTGTAATTTAGGTCTAAATATAATTAAAAAATTATTAATTAAAGAAAAGTTAAAAAAAAAACAATTTTACTACATTGCAAACCGACCCCTCTTCTATCCCCTCCCACTATCCTCTTCCACTACTATGTGTCTATTCTAGTTTTTTTACCAAATGATCTGAAGAAGTCCTGTTACTTTTTTTGTGTTTTTGGAAATTTCAAAAATGCGTAACAGGATTGAAATAAATTTATAATCCTATGTGACCGGTTTTGTTGGTTTTTCTTAAAGAAATTATTGCTCTGTATTATTGTTACATTGAGCTATTTACCAGGAAAATTTTAAATATTCATTCATGAATAACTTCTTGTCCTGATGGAATTACTCCCAACGCCGGTTTAACTGGACCAAGAATACTATATATATATATATATATATATATATATATATATATATATATATATATATATATATACGACAAAAGCCTTTATAGCTGTTTAAATACTTTTGACAAATACTTGTTCATAAGTCATTTTAACATTATATGTAATATGAATAAACAAAAAGGAACAATTTTTGATTGCACGGGCAATTAAAGAATTCAAACTTAAATGAGGAAACATTTAAATTACTTCACTATTTAGGCGATGAGATTTAATCTTTTCAAATTCCTTGATAGATTCTAAAAATTTTTGTAAAGAATTATTTAATGAATTAACTCTTTCCCGATATTTAACACTTAGAACCAAAAAACATGTATGAATGCATGAGTTATTTTGACTGCAATTAACAGGTGAAGTTTCTCGAGTAAACTTATTTATATTCTCAAAACCAGAAGTTTAAGAGCTAATTACATTTTTTAAATTCTCAGGTCAAAATTAAGGATAGATAGATTTTCTGAAATTACAAAATAAATGATCTGAGATACTCTCGAAAGGCTAGGCTCAAAATATGTTCTTACTATGCCATCTATTTCAATAATAAAAATATATAATCAGTGATTGCAGGGGTGTAGCTTCCGTGGATGAAAGAGAAAGAAACACTGAATGTACCACAAATAAAAACTGCATAAAGCTTAGACTTTTTTAATACCTTAAAATTACTATATATCATTAGTACCTAGGGAAACTCAGATATACCATTGAGAGTAGTTCTATTTACTATTTACAATTTGTTTACATACAGTAGAATGTTTTAGAGTATTGCTATGTATCACGAACATAGCAATTAAACATAATTATGACAGATTTAAAACTTACTTTCTATTTTTCCATTATGCCTCTGAGCAAAACTTTTTGATCCGTTAAATGCTTTCCAAAAGCACAGTACCAAATATGAAGTGTCTGTTTTTGTTTTAAATTAATGATTTGACATAATCGAACCCTTTCTTTGAGTTAACATCGTATAGAGTTCGCACATTATTTACACACAGTTAAATGAGCAAACAGTTCTATTCAAACAATTCAGTATAAGTAGAGTTTAAATATAAAACAGTTCCATTTGACCCATAGATAGGACCATACCAAGTGCCACCACTTCGGGTCAGAGAGTTCCTAGGAGCGATGGCAAGAAAGAGGTACACTGTATAACTCAAATTACAGCATTACTGAAGTCTCACCATCAGATTGTTTTTATCATATCCAAGACGCCCGTTTTTGTCATATCCAAGACGCCCGTTTTTATCATATCCAAGACGCCCGTTTTTGTCATATCCAAGATGCCCGTTTTTGTCATATCCAAGACGCCCGTTTTTGTCATATCCAAGATGCCGGTTTTTGTCATATCCAAGATGCCCGTTTTTATCATATCCAAGACGCCCGTTTTTATCATATCCAAGACGCCCGTTTTTGTCATATCCAAGATGCCCGTTTTTGTCATATCCAAGACGCCCGTTTTTGTCATATCCAAGATGCCGGTTTTTGTCATATCCAAGATGCCCGTTTTTATCATATCCAAGACGCCCGTTTTTATCATATCCAAGACGCCCGTTTTTGTCATATCCAAGATGCCCGTTTTTGTCATATCCAAGACGCTCAGCAGAGATGATGTCAGCGTATTCTACAGCCCTAGCCGACTTAGCCAGTTTCTTTCTGAGAGATTTAACAACTTTGGTCTGGTAAGTAAAAGATGTAATGAATCTAAGTACACTTATAATTGATAATACAAAATGTTAAATTACCACCGATGTAAGAGAGCTAACTAAATGAGGAGCTATTTAATCGATTAAAATGCAAACAAACGAAATTTCCACATCTCATTGACAATAACTAAACTACATTGAGTCCTTAGATATTTGATTTTAATATTAGACTAAGATCGACAATTGGACAAATCCCAAATGCTGTTAAGATAATAGTTAATAGATTATCCTCAAATAAAAAACGTGATTTATGAAAATAATAGGATATATGATGGGACCCTTGAAAAAAGTTGATTTAAACAAAGATTAGAATACCTAGAAATACTTGAATATAATTTGAGACTTTTAACAAATAAAACAAGGACAAAAATAACGTTAACAATTATAATAATAGTAATAGTGATAGAGAGATTGTAAATGGTGAAACAAATAATTAGTTGAATGACACTAGTGATAGGAATAACAAAAATAACAGCTGTAGAAATAAAAAAATATAAATACAGGAACAGAAATGTAATATGGTTCAAACCCAACTTTTTGTAAATTATCTATAAATATAGGTAAGTACTTCTTTAGGTTTATAGATAAACATTTCAATTGAAATAACCCATTGAAGAAAATTTTGAACTAGAAAACAATTAACACCATTTATTCTTGCATTAATAATTCATTCAAAATCATTAGCAACCAAAATAAAGATTTAATTGAAAAATCATTTGTTGATAGACAAGGTTTGAGTAAACTATTATGCAACTGCAGGGTTAGAGAAGAATGTCCTGTTTGTGGTAAATGCAAGTCCGAGAATGTAGTGTACGTGGCAAATATTTTATAAATGTAAAACAGAAAGGACATAAAAATATACTTCGGAATTTCTGCTGGAAATTGGAAGCAAAGGCTTTATAGTTATCAGGCATTCTTTTTCTAACCCTTCCTTAAGAAAACAAACAGCGCTTTCTAAATGGTTCTGGAGATTGAAGGATAGTGGCCTCATACCATTAGTTAGATAGAATTTTATTAAAAGGTTGGTTTCTTTGTTTAATGGAATATCAACCTTTGTTGGTTATTTAATTCCGAAACCAATCTCCCAGAAAAAAAAAACCTGTAGTGGTACTTTCTAACCCATAGCTTGGAGGATATGGGGATTTATACCTTTCCCAAGGTATTTGTCTGAAAGTAAACGAAATAGTGCGACTGGAGTTCGAATTCGCTTACTACGATTTCGCAGTCCATCGCTTTAACCATTACCCCACGAGGACACCCGCTTTATTAAACGATCAACCATCCTAAGTAATTTCAGAAGAAGATCTAATTCTTATAATTTTATAAGTTTATAATACTATTTTATTTTTCTTGAATTGGACATTTCGAGTTATAAAGATTAAAGATGAATTAAGACTAAAAACGTAGACAGTTTTATTAGGTTATAATTTTATATAACCAGTTATTTAAAGGGGGTTAGAGCTGGATTATATTATATGGGGTTAGAAGTGTTTTTTTTTAATTATAAATCTTTAAATATTTAATTTATGTTAAAGTTTCTTTCCCCAGAATAACCGTATTTCTCTATTAAAATTGCTGGTAAGCTGAGGAGAATTCGTAGAGGATGAATTGTTGAAAAAATTATCCTGGCATATCTTGAGCAGTCGGTTGGAAATTTTGAAACTTATAAATTCAGATGATTTATTTCATAGAAGTCTAATTTTGTATCTAATTTATATGAATGATCGATACATAGACCTATCATGTCTAATCGAATTATTTCGAAAATCTACTATGTGGAACTGGTATTCTACCTATACAATGTTTTAAAACGAAATTGAACTCAGTGAAGCCTTTTATTATTATTGTCCGGCCCTACTCAGCTAATATGAAAACATTTACAAATATAAATCGTGTTAACTGACAAGAAATATTCAGTGATTATCGTCATGTCTAACTTACAGTTTAGGGTTGTTCAAATTTTACAAGACCCTTTGTTTTCGTATCTGTCAAACTTTATATTTGCTATATGTAAGAAAAAAAAATAAAGGTGAATAAATCCTTCTCATCAGAACAGAACTTTTAATCGATCATATTGAAAAATTACATATCAATTACCAGCTCATTGGTTTTGTGGGTAGAGTGCTCGCCAATGATCCGAGAGACCTGAGTTCAATCACAGGTCACGTCATACCAAAGACTTTAAAAATGGTACTTAATACCTCTTTACTTAACACTCAGCAATATAAGGTACGTATCAAAGGTAAAGGGAAGCAATCCAAGGAAATGAGTAGCGCCCTCCCTCACACCTCGGTGTAGAAGCAATTAAAAAGGGAGCCTTCTGGTCGCCAACTTAACTTACTTACAGATCATTTAAACATTAAAAAAATTAGCTAACAGGAACAGTAAACTCGAATGAGTTCTTTCTCGGAAGATTTACTCAAAAGGAATACGGAGAAAATATGAAGCAATCTAAATTTAGTACAAATATACATAGATGGAATCCTTTGTCACATGTCACATTGCAATGGATTTCGAGACGATATCTAAATTGGCTATCTGGCATCAGTTGCTATTATACTGTAGAAAAGAATATTAGATAAATATGACTATGAGATAAGTGAAATCAAATGGAATTCCCCAACATCATTAAACTCAAAATAGCAAACCCCAGTTGAACATTAGCTCTATCTTTCCGGTGTTTGGGTCTTGAGAATTAGATAAATTTTCTGTTTGACGCTGTCCTTTTGATCAACTATCTTTAGTTGTATGCTTAATTTTATCGATTAAACCATTCTTAAGTAAACCAATGTCACCAGCTTACAATTGAAATATAGAAAATATACATGAAATAAGGAAACATTATGATGAGTGTAATATAGAATGCAACTAATGCTCAGCATAATTCATATGAGCATTTTCATTAGAAAAATTAACCGAATGTTTGAGTTTAATAGTTTGGGTTTTAAGGCATATCAACATTTGTAGGTTATTTAATGTCGAATCCATTTTTATATAAATAATCAGTTCTATTTCAAACAATTCATTTTAGCATTAGTACACAGTTTCATTGTCAAAAACGTTTCTATTTCAAGCTATTCGGTTTAGTCAAACTGTTCTAATTACGACAGTTCGGTTTAGTATAAGTATAGATTTTGTTTACACAGTTAAATGTCAAAACGGTTCTATTTCAAACAATTCAGTTTAGCATAAGTACGATGTTGGTTGGTTGGGTTTCATGGCATATCAATCTTTGTAGGTTATTCAATGCCGAATCCATGTTTATACAAATAAGCAGTTCTATTTCAAGCAATTCAATTTAGCACGAGTATACAGTTTAATCGTCAAAAACATTTCTATTTCAAGCTATTCCGTTACTTCAAACAGTTCTAATTCAGCCAATTCTACACCCCCAGCTTACTGGGCAACCGAATGTTTAAAAGAAACTATGTTGCAATAGTTTATCTAAATTTCTTAAATAAAGCTTAAGTTTTGTCGTTATATTACGACGTTTTGGCTTAAGCATTCTTCGCGCTTCAGGTGTTTCACATTGAACTCTGAAGCCTTTTCGGAACTTGGAACAGAACCCTTGATTTAATGCGTGGACGTAGATTCTTCTTATTTCGTTAACTATAATCGGGTACAAGTGTTAAGTTATGGTAAGTATTCTTTGTTATTTACCGGTAATCAAGATGGAATACTATCCGAAAACTGACCAGAAAAGATATGTAGTCCATATGATATCAAGAAAATAATCACAAATCGCTAGGCTCTATGAAAATATCTTCCGAGTCAAGCCTTCAACATAATACAATAAGATAATAATTGCGTGTTCTCAATCCCATGGAATTGTGGTGTAGTATACAAAGACGAGTCTAGACGCCCATGAAAAATAAGACTAGTTGAAAATCCAAAATCAGGATGCCGAAGTGAAATCTAAATGTCAGCTATAGCTGACCATGTATGGAAAGAAAAGGGAAAACATCTATCCTTATGGGATGAAGTAAAAATTACAGAACACTGGAGAATAAAAAGTTCTAAAGAAACAGTGCCTACATAAGTTACAGTTAACTGTTGAGTAAACCCGGAGAAAATATAGAAACGATATGGGAACCGAAAGTTTTAAAAAATGCTATTAGAGTTAAAGTAAAAAGTGTACATAATATTTGATTGGTTGGCTGTTTTATGGCATATCAACCTTTGTAGGTTATTTAAAGCAAAATCCATTTTTATACTAATAATCAGTCCTATTTTAAACAATTCAGTTTAGCATAAGTAGAGAGTTTAATTGTCAAAAACATTTCTATTTCAAACTATTCAGTTCAATCAAGGAGTTCTAATTTTTTTTTAATTCTGTTTAGCGTAAGTATAGTTCCAATGTCAAAAACAGTTCTATATCAATCAATTCAGATTAGCATAAGTCCGCAGTTTAAATATCAAAATAGTTCTATTTCAAAAAAATTAGTTTAGCATTGGTATGCATATTAGTTCTATTTAACCCATAGATAGGGCACTATCAGATGCCCGTGGTGTAATGGTTATCGTCGTAGAAAATGGACACGGTGACACGAGTTCAAATCCTGGACGAGACTGATTGCATTTCACATAGCACTAATACCCTTGGGAAAGGTATGGATCCAATTGATATCCCTCCAGCTATGGGTAAATAGTAGGGCAGACTAGGTTCTTCAGCCTTGGTGAGGCAACTAGTCTAGGAGAAGGAAAACTCTGAATTCAAACCTGTTAAACTCCGCTTAAACAAAGTTGACCTTGTGTCATATCCTGCCCGAGGGGAGGGGTTGGTAAATATGATCAGGTGCTACGACTCCGGGCCGAGTGGACCTGGGAGCGATGGCAATGGATGTGTACACCACATTCTCCAAATTTCCAGATTGGGACCTCATCATCAGATTATTTTGCGTCCCATAGAAGACATTTGTTTGGGGAATTCTTACCCCTTTACAGAAGTGCAGTCGGTTTATTCTACAGTCCCAGCCGACTAGGCAATCGTACATAATTGTAATCAGCAGTATTTCTTAGGTTAATAAAAGTGTTAGGTTTACCAATCCCAAAATTCACGCAATTGTCCAGCAGAACTCATGGCGTAACGGATATAGGCGTTTGGTTAAAGTACTTTTTTTTAGAGAAACAATCAGGATAATCAATCCCGACAACAGGTAAACAAGGAATTTTTACAATAACTAAATGCTTCCACAAGGTTATGGTTAACGGAAATAGAATAATCTACCGATCGATTAAATAAAAAATTCTGCTCGAAATTCGGCGTAGGCTTCCGAGTTTGACATAAAACACCTGAAGGTCGAATCGTCCGAAACAGTGAATATAACAATGAAAGCAATAGGATGAATACACTAAATTTAAAAAATACATGTATGACGTTACATGAATACATCGATTCGTTTTTACCATATGAATTCTTCAGTAATCAACCAATGTTTATATCAGAGAGAATTAAATATCTTTATTTATATGCGTTTCTAATAAAGTCTTATACTTGCCTTCAACAAACAAAAAAGGCATATTAATGACAATATCAAGTAATCAAAAATAGTCACTGACTATCGTACTATGAAAAGCAGCGTTAATCTAGTTGTACTAACATCAGACCTTCATATTTTGGTTTCCTAGTTATCAAAATCCCAGCAAGAAGAAAATTATTCTTGTGGCTTAATTACAGAGATGAGCTTTCGTTTATCATAAAATGGCTAAAACTTATCGCCAAAGAAAATTGAACCAGTGATCTAAGTTCAAATCCTAGAGGAGAATCTTTTCTTTTTATTTTTTACTTTGAGTTAATGCTTTTTGGAAAGGCATGAATACATCACAATAATGTGTAAATGGTAAACCAGATTGTCGTCTAATTTTGTAAAAAAGGAACCAGTTTAAGAGAAGAAAAAGTGAAATCAAACCAGCTGGATCCCGCTAAAAATTGATCTGTCTGATCAAGCTCCTTGAAGAGTGGTGGCGAAAATGAATACGTTGATTTTAAAACTTTGGAGTCTGTCAAGGGACAAGATTATGGAACATTTTAGGTTTTATATAATTATCATAGATGTAGTAGAATGACCATACTGTTGTTTTAACTGAATATATCACGAGTTAAGTTTCTTATATAAACTTCTCTTGCGGTTACATTATTTACTGACTGAAAGCGATATAGTCCTTTGACTAAACAACAGTCTGTCCATCAATCCATCCCAATATTCCAGATATCATAATAAGACGCCATATTATTGGCCCATTATTAGACAAAGTAATTTCGCGCCTAGTTGTAATGAGGAGTGCTATATTACGTACTGCATTATACGAAAATTTTAGTACATACATCAGTAAATATCCGACTTTTGTAGCTTGGAGCACATTTATAATTAATCAAATAATTTAGCGTAATATGTAAAAGAATTTGAAAATTGTTTAATTTTTGCATTAAAATAATTTAATTTGCCAGAATTATTTGTAATTACTTTCTTATTAACTTGATTCCGGATAAATTAGCAATTAAAAGACACAGACTCGCAGTTAGCGGTATTCTTTATTAAACTAAAATGGGACAAAGTAGCCCTACTTTCTGACAAGTGTACAGATGTCTTATTCCTGTCATATTAAAATAAAACAATTCACGTAAATAGAAAGAAAGCTGGGCAAAAATATTAGAAATAGCTTCAGTTATTGAATGATATTGTTTTAATACATATCTAAACATATCCCAAGGTAAAACTTCACGCTTTATTTCAAATTCTCCATTACTAGGTAGAGAAGTATTACTTGAAATGAGTATTTGATTAAATATTTAGCAATCAGTTTAAAATGTTATGGTAGTCTGTGTTTCGGAATAGCAAATTAGACTTTAACATTGCTCCAAACTTTCCAATATTGTAAGTATAATTTCATTTTTTGCTGTTTTTTTTTAATATGAGCCTACATATCGCCGTTTAATTATGTCACAACAATCTTGCTGCAACAGAGCGAGACATAAACATTCATCTTTGGATTGAAAAATGTCAATTCTATTATGAATTAAAACTCAAGTTCTTAGGTTTGTTTTACAATCAAGTCAATACATGTTGTAAGAGGTTGGCTCCTCGGGTAGCTTCATGATTATCAAACTAGACAAGCAGTCACGACTGATTTAGAGACTCACTGGGTACCCCATTCATACGGCCTTGTCCCGCGTCAAAGCAAAGCTTAACAAGTTAATACATGTGGAATATGCATCCAGTCA
>OY757905.1:25945395-25957895 GCA_963585895.1 Sepioteuthis lessoniana
AGCAGTCATATTTTAAATATTTTGGGGTAACTGTTGGAGACTGGGATGACTTTATTTTTTTTTTCAATTCGACTCCTCAATCCAATTATTTAATTAAATATTTTTCCAATGACTAAGCTTGACAAGTACCGGACGAAAGGGCCCTCGCTATTTTATTGTTTTAGAATAGTTACATCCATTTTACAAATGATTTCATTATTCATTTGTTTATATGAATTTTCATGTAGCAAAAATAAAATAATATATATATATATATATATATATATATATATATATATATATATATATATATATATTTGAATATTACACACACACATACACACATATATGCATGTATATATATACACACACACACACACATACATATATATATATATATATATATATATGAATATCATGTTTATAAATCTGATTATAATACATATATATATACATATATATGAATATCATATATATATATATATATATATATATATATATATATATATATATATATATATATATAAGAGAGAGTGATAGATTTGAGGTTTAGATCTCGACATAATCTATATATTCTATCTTGTTTTTGCTCAGTATTTCACACTTTTGCTATCCTACGCCTATTCTTTCTTCTCTCGATGCGGGTTTTTCGTTTTAGCCAGTTCTTTGCATCAACCTTATTATTTTTTACTCGGGAGTTAAATTCATGGCTGTGATTAAACTTCTCATTTTTTTTCAGTTTGTATTTTTTTCTTATTCTTCATCGTGTAATTTGTCATTGCAATCTCAGTTTTTTTTTATAAGCCTTTATTCTAAATTCATTATTCTTTCGTTAGATTTTAATTCCATGTTTTGGAGTGTTCATTTTTCTGTTGTCCGTAAAGCTAGAATTTTCAGTGAGTTTCAATCATTCTAATCGGTAGTTTCGTATCCAAAGTTACTTTGGCGCTGACGTCCGACCGTTTACATTGTGTTTAAAATACACCCTGGCTTCCACATTTGCTCTACTGTTTTATGTAAACCATAATTAAATCACGTAAAAGCCAAAGTCCCGATAAAAATACAAAAATAATACAAGCGCAAAAGGATAAGAAAATTTAGTTAATAATATTAAAGAAGAACAGATTAAAGTTAGTTGCAAAACATTTCATTTCCTTTTTATTTCGTCGCAAATAATTTAACTGACGAATGTAATTTATTTTCTTTTTCTTTCGTGGATTTACAAACTATATTAAATCATGTGAGGAAATGGATTTTGCTTCAGAAATTATAGTCGTTATCCTTAGGCTGTTTGAAAATTGTTTTAGCAGCACTCATTTCCCGTTAATTTGACACTTTCTTTTTCTTTGCTATTATTACAGTCTGTGGATTTCTGTTTCATTTAAAGGAGATAAGTCTTATTTTAGTATGTGACTTTAATTAGATATTTCATCTATTATCCTTTACTTGAATTTTTTTGGTAAATTCAATTTTAGTATATTCGTTTTTTGTTTGCTTAAGGAAGATTATTCGATGATTTCCATGTACACATAGTATTCGCTCGCAGTTAGTAATTCAAACGATTTTACAGTGAACATAGATTTGACGACAGTTCCATTTTTCTACTTTTGTGTGCTATCTTGTTTGCTTGGAGTAAAAATTTTCAGAAAATTCTCTAAACTTCGTTCGATTCTTATATATAAAATATTCTTTGATCATGACACTGCAGAATTAAGAAAAAATATTTTTTGGATACAGATTTATTAGACTTGAATGAGATTTAAGAAAAATTATCCCGATTATACGTCACTTTTCAAACCAGTCGCATACTCCTGTATGTGTCTTGACTACAGATACGTGATTTAATAAATATATAACTGCTTAGTTTCTATTGCGAAGCATTCAGGACACATTTTGGTGAGATTTAGAATTCAGTGACAGCATATCTGGAAGAGAAGAGTCATTCCTTCATTGGCATTGCTTCCAGGCCAACTCAGACCAAGAATGGTTGTAAATGTAAGTATCCCGTCTATGTAGAACAGATATTATATCATTATTAAGAATAAGTGAAATTATAATTGCTTTTATCAAGAATAGTTAATTGAACTTAAGAAGCGCCCGTCTCGATACTGCTGTAAGGATGCATTACATGGACGCTAACTAAACATATGGAGGGGGTGTCCTCGTGGTGTAATGATAAAAGCGATGGACTGCAGAATCGTAGTACGCGAGTTCGTACTCCAGTCGCGCTATTACGTTCACTTTCGGACAAATACTCTTGGGAAAGGTATGAACACCCTTATCCTCCCAGCAATGGGTTAAATAGTACCACAACTGTTCTTCTAGGAGAATAGCATTGGCATTAAATAACCTACAAAAGATGATATGCCATTAAACAAAGAAACCAAACTAAACATATGGAGAAAAAGATTGACAAAAATTACACAAGAATGCTGCGAGCAATATTAAACAAGTCCAGGAGGCAGCCCCCCACAAAAAAAGCAGCAGCTGTACGGCCACTTACCACCCATTACGAAAACTATCTAAGTTAGACGAACCAGACATGCAGGACACTGCTTCAGAAGTAGGGACAAACTCATCAACAACATACTCCTGTGGAACCCTTCACATGAATGAGCAAAGGCTGGAAGACCAGCTAGAACCTACATACAACAGTTCTGTGCTGATACAGCATGTAGCCTTGAAGACCTACCGGGAGCGTTGAACGATTGAGAAGGGTGGCGGGAGAGGGTCAGGGAATTCCATGCTTGCGGTACGACATGATGGTGATCATCATTAAGTGTTATGTTTTGACCTTTTGACCCGGCCAAAAGTGCTATTCAAGGTGGTGCACCGGAAGGAAGTGACACATCCCGGTCGCTGGAAATCGGAAGAGGTTGCGTAGTCGTTGAGGCGTGTCTATAATACTGCGTGGGAGTTTGAAGGTAATATAAGGCCGACGAATTGAGGACAGTGAGAGATAGGCGAGAAGGAGGGCAAGCAGTACAGTGGAAGACGGAAGTAGACGCGTTGTAGTAGGGAAAGCCAGCACACAGAAGAGTTTACTCCAGGGTCCGGTTGAGCAAACATGGAGAACGAGAGAGACACAACGCTGACGGCCATAACTTCGGGGTCAAAATATTTCAGTAATGTTCGGTCCCCAGCTACCTCTCACACGCAAACTTTGAATAACCCTTTTCGAAACCTTACAAATAAAGTGAGAGGTAAAATATTTTATAAAGAAGTCTTCCTGCGTCTTCTTTCCTGCGTGCGTCGTTTATTCCAGCGACTTTATCATCGGGCGTCTTAATTATTATTGCATCGGTATGTATCCAGTATATATATGTATATTTCTGCATGAATCAGCAGATGACTATATAACATAAGTGCTTAAAGTTATGTAATTACTTGCAAAAATTGACTGATTTTAGCTTTTAAATAACTAAGACGTGAAAATGCCGTAAAACTTACTAACCAGCAAATCAGCCCAAAATACGTGAATATCGCTTTTGACAAGTGGAAAAGTATTGTAAATATTTTTGTCTAACAAAATAAATGAAATAAAATGAAACTTCCGTGCAGCGTATTCGATATCATAACAAATTAACATGTGTATAAAGTTATGTATGTTAAAGGATGCGTGGTGTCTTATAATGAAAGAATGATGACTGGTGTCTGAATTATCAACTAGATAATGAAAAGGTAGAAAATTAGTGTAAAATTGATTACATCGAGATATATTACTTTTTTTTTTAATTTATGGAACTACTATCATTTTTATATTCAATTTTTTTCTTAATCTTATTCCTGTTTTTATTTCGGGGGGGGGGGTGATTGATTTTTCTGGAATAAAAAAATTCAATTACGTCATCTACAGAATTATTCATAAGTAAGCTGGATACAATCTGTAGCCATTCAGCAAATCATTGTGTGGAAAGTTGTCCAGCCATACATCGTCTTATTATAGGAGACTACATAAACAATTACAACACTATGATGCCACGTCCTGGATAGATTTTAACGGCATGTCAAATCATCCAGGTATTTTTTATGTCTAGATGTTATAATTAACAATTTTTTCATTGTATATTTATTATCGAATCTTTAAGCAGATTTTAGTGATTTTATTTTTACTCATAAATAATATCAAGTATCCTCATCCATATAAATACTTTGCACACAGTAATGCTTGCAAATAATTATTTCTGTTTTATGATAATCATTTGTTTGCACACAGTATTATCGTTTCAAGTAACTAATGTTTATCATAAGTAAACCATTATCATATCAAGTAGCTATTTTCATGGAAACATTTTTACCATATGGCATCAATTATTCATATCAAATACGAATGCATCAATGTAACTTTAAAGATGTGATTCTAACTGGTGTTACTACTCAGGTTCAAAGTGGACCTGGGAATAATAACCATAAAGTGGTAAATTACAGTCCCAAGATCTCTATAATTAGACCATCACCATCTGGTGCAATTTGATGCAATACCAAGGATACCTCTTGTCTTTTTGGTAGGGGGTATGTCTTACTCCTTTGCATGGGATACAGTCAACGTATTTTAAAATCTGTCGCCTGGGCACACAACATCCTAGAGCCTTACTGTAGAAGGGTAAGATATAGTGACAAAAATGAGTTAAAATTTTGACAAGATTGGTTTTACTTGGTTGGGTTCTTTAGCATATCAATCCTTGCTGGTTATTTAACGCCAAATCTTTGTTATACTCATATATAAAATGTATAAGTATGATTGGTAAACACATTGTTTTCAACAAACCGTAGGTCATTTGTATCCATACAGTTAAATGGTTTCATGTATCTCACTGTTGAACTAACCATTTAATTTATCTACCATTTGTCTACACACAGTTATTAGTCTAACTTAAATGGTTTCATATATTAGTATATAACATTAACAATTCGTAATAGATCATTTGTTTGCACTCAGTTTAAATGTCAGACAGTTCTATTTGACATATTTTTTTAATTAAAACAAAAAGGAATTATGTATTGTAAATTGAATTACCATGTCCACATAAATTTGTCAAGCACACTACGTGACATACGGAACAATTGGGCAGCAGTTTCAACCTTATTAGGTCTGATCAGCAGTGTATACCGTGATCTCCCCCGCTAAAGATCGAACCAGCAACCACAGAATGCAGAGCTGACGGGAAGCAGTAGCTCAGTAGTAGAGTTTCCGCTCTACATTTTCGTGGTCGCTGATTCGATTTTCAGTCGGGGAGATCACGATATACACTGCTGATGAGACCTAATAAGGTTGAAATAGCTGTCCAGTGGTCCCGTATGTCACGTGCTGTGCTTAACGAATTTTATTGTAAATTAGCTTTAAATAAGTTCTATTTGGCCCATAAATATGACCCTATCAGATACTATCAATCTGGGCCAGAGTAAACCTGGGAGCAATAGCAACATCGATGTACTCCATATTTCTCAAAACTCATGGGCTGAAGCCTGACCCTCTGATTGTTTAGTGTCATGACTTTCGTTTGTTAGTGGTTTTTATCCCTCAGCAGAAATGCAGTCGGTGTATTCTACAGCCCCAGCCAACTGGGCTCGATTGGTTTTGTTCAGCTGAAACTTTTGGAGCTTAACGTTTACTTCTTGTGTGTCTGCAGAAAATCAAAGTTCACATCTATGTTCATCGTTTGTCTGGACAGCCTAAGGAAGAGTGTAATCCAACGTTTCGCTTATCGTATGACAAGACGCAGGAAAATACATGGCTAGTTTAGAAAAGTGGCAAGTCTTTATCTAACACAATCGGAACATAATTTGCCTATATAGAGATTCCTGAGGCGTGATAAAGCATCTTACTGAGTGTTCTTGTTAAGAATATAAATATTGAGAAGAGACATTGTGACGCCTTCATCCCGGTCATTAAAATCAGTTTGCTTTCTTCTCACGTGTCTTCGGCAACCATCATATTTATCTTACTTTTATGACATTTCCTTATACATTCTTTTACCCATCAGAGGCTTTCAAAAAGGCTACTGAATATGTCATATGTGCTGCAAGAAATTCGTTTATTACTTTGACGAAGTTGATTCTACTTGGAAACCTGTTATATCCACCCGTTTCGTTTCTTTGTTTATCAAATAATGTTCCGTGTAGTAGATATCTTGTCAGAAAAAAGAAATGGATACTTCACTTCCAGCAGCTTCTAGCATAATGTAGAGACTGTGTATTAAAATGGCCGCCCACCAAGTCAGTATGAGATACATGATCGTTTTATAGTGGTAAGCCACACGCAAATCAAGACACATGCATGCCTATTTTTAAAATATTTTGTTCCTTCGGCATTCCCCATGAGATACCTTATATGCCAAGCCATAAACTCAGTCCTGTAAAGTAGATATTTTCTGAATGGGAGAAGGCTTGTAGGGAATAAATGAATAAATAAATAAACTGAATTAAAATAATTATGCAGAAACTCCCAGGGGCCTCTGACAGAAATAGGGGAGACGCATGCGCAAAGAAAAGGGACAATCCCGACAAAAGGAGGAATCTCACACTCTTTTCAGCAGCGACTAGCGGAGTGCCAACACATTGCTAACTGGTGGAGGACGTCATACGTTCGTCTTTTAGACGACGCTTTGGTTAAACCTTCCACTGGTAGTAGTTGTCTCTTTCACTACCAAACCATGACTAAAACACCAGATTTAGACGAACTATCAAAAGTGACTAACACATCGCTAATTCTTTATATACAGAACACGTTGTTAAAGCTTTAAATACCAAATAAGGACAGATATACACAAGAAACGACTAACGCAATTTTTACACCTTGACTGGAGGATTCAACAATTTCAATAGTATTTTATCTGTAACTATTTTCTTTCATATAATTCTTTTAGGGCCTTCTTATCCAAGAAGTTAAACCAACAAAACAAAAGAGGGATAAGAGTAGGATAACCCAGAATAGAGTCAGATAGCAAAACGGCAACACAGCTTGCCCTGGGGCCCCATAGGCTTCCTGAGACTAACGTGGTTGTTTTCCTGTTTACAAAAGCAAACTGTAGAATGTAGAGACTGAGAAACACCTGCCTTACATGTGAGCACATATATGCATGTCATTTGTGTTGTCAAATAAATTATTTTGACCTCTATAAATAGGAGATAGCTTTGTTGAAGGTAGAGTTTTCCGTTATCTTTCATACTCTCTTTATCTACGGTGCGTTTGATCTAGCATATAGACCTTCGTGAATATACCTTGATCGTATCACATCACCTCACAGTTAGATTATAGTACAGGGACTGCCAAACCAATGTTGAAAATACGTTCTGAAAAAATCTGGATACAAGTAACAAGATGTTTTTCTTGTTTTTGTTACCGATGTTTGGTTTGGGAGTCATTTTCTTCTACTTTTCTTTTTTTTTTTTTTTTTTTTACTAATGTTATCTACCTCCTCAGTAGCGTTTCTTCTCCGGTAAATACCAAAAATTAAAAACAATTGTACGCTCATTTTTTTTTTTTCGTTTTTGTTTACATTAGAGAAAGCAAAAATTGTAGATTTCTTTTTCCGTTTACGGTAGCACTGTTTCCCTGGCGTATTCCTGAAGACAGATATTTATAACACAAATTTGCAAACAACTTCAAATAATTCAACAAGGGACCACCGCCTACTCACAACAATGCTAACAACGCATCGAAATGGAAAACTGCATCAAATCTCACCTGAATTCAATGATGTTTCCGTGAAAAAAAATCGCCCCCTGAAATGACCGGATATTTTTTTTAATTGAACATGTATGTTCCCTGTTTCAGACGTCAATATATTCTCTGCCGCTACATCCACAATGAACTGGGACACGTGGATGGATCGATACGTTCCTACAACTAGTCTATCTCGTAGATTACATAAAACGTCCCCAATTTGAGCAAAGGGAGAATAACACATTAGTTATGTGTATATAATATTTTGATATTCCTTTTTGAATGCTTTTGTGAACTTGTTTAAACTGTCATTTTCCAGGTTTTCACATCATAACTTAATTTAACTCTTGAAACACAACATAGATTTCTGAATTTGTATAAAGGCTTTGCAAGGATAGTAAAATTATGTAGAACGTAATTCTATCTAGTTAATGACTCTTACTAAAGGAGATGATTGTCATTAATTTAAATAATATACAATTAAAATGAACATGCCAATATAGACAACAATTTGTAGAGAATGAGAGGAGGTGGTACGCTTTACATATTAAAAATATTCTCCCGAATGGAATCTGAAAATATGAGAGTCAAATATTTTGCCATATTTTGATATGAGGCACAATACGGCATCTTTTGATTATTTTACCGAGGTCATGATTGTCAGAAACCACACCTGTCTAAGTGCTACTCACTGGATTTGCTTCATTGAGTTGTAGCACGGTTTGTCGAGGCTCTTTCAACCCGAGCGAATCTTCATTTACCATCTTGTTACAGTTCTGTAATCAACTACATCGTCATCTTTCCCACAACAAATGTGCTTCGTTATTTCCACAGCATCATGGCTCCGTTTGAATTCTTAAAACTTAGGTTCCTGCTTCAGACTACAATGTTAGTTCATCTGCGAAGGTTTGATCTCACACACTCAGTGGAGCAATGATCAACATGTCGGCACACCAACTACCACGATAATAGCTCCTACAGTTGGTGCCTACTGCGGATTGAACTGCTTTATTGAATTTTTACTTTAAACGTGCCACAAACTAGCCCGTGTCAAAATGTCGAAAACCTTCTAACTCACTTTTGTATATTGTATTTTTTAAGTCGTGACTGGCTATTTATCATATTTCCCAACCCCTCTGCTCGGGCAGGATATGACACAAAGTCAACTTTGTTTAAGCGGAGTTTAACAGGTTTGAATTCAGAGTTTTCCTTCTCCTAGACTAGTTGCATCAACAAGGCTGAAGAACCTAGTCTGCCCTACTATTTACCCATAGCAAGAGGGATAACAATTGGATTCATACCTTTCCCTAGGATATTAGTGCTATGTGAATTGCAATCAGTCTCGTCCAGGATTTGACCTCGTGGCGCCGTGTCCATTTCCTGCGACGATAACCATTACACAACGGGCACCTCCTGTCTATTTATACTTAAATATAAAATTTAACGTATTTTTCAACGGAGATACTTCTACGTGGAACCTTTAAAAACCGAACTTGCTGCTTAATATTCATGAACTGCGAAACGAACGGTCAAAACAAACTTACAACTCAGTTCAATCTATTTACAGATACATGTTTATTTTATGATTTGTGCCAGAAATAATTATGTGTTTTGGGAGATTGTATAAATCTTTAAGCGTACAAAGTTTAGACTTTTGAAAATACGATTTCTGGGGAAATATTTTCAAACGTTTTTACTATCTAAAAGATAGCGTCGTCGAAAAGTCAGTCAGCAACCATCTAGAGAAGACATAGCTGGGCAGGCTTGAAATTCGCTTGTCAGTAATCGTTATTCATTTTGTACTCAGAGGATATTAAGTGATATGGTGTCTGTGTGACCATCAAATTCATAATAACCGAATGTGTAAGTATTATTTTACAGAGCTGTTCATAGCACAATGCATTTGTCAGTTTTGTAGGCCAATCAAATTATATTATTGATATTCAACACGTTCTTTTAGTGAATCTCTGGAAAGCAATTATCAAGACCCTTAGAAATTCTCCTGTGATTACCAAAAATTAGATTAAAGAATATATGATATATGTATTTACCAACCCCTCCGCACTGACAGGATGTGACATAAGGTTAGATTTAATAACGTATAGTATGGCAACCTCATGTAACTTAACATCATGGTCAGTTATAATTTTATTTGAGACGAGTGTATTTTAGTTTTACCACTGTGGTGGTAAAATTGTTTAAGAATTTTCTGTTTCTTCAATATAAACTTTTCCTAAGAATCATTACAGGGAATAATGTCAATATCTGCCACTCATGTAGTTTTGTTTAGTTTATTGTATCATCATCATGTCGCGCTATTTTCTCTCGCCACATCTCCCTATCGTCCTTTGTTTTCGGCAGATCCTCAGGGCTACATCCTGTATCGGCACAGAGCTGCTGTATGTAGGTTCGAGCTGGACGTCCTGCCTTTGCCGTCCATGTGAAGGGTTTCCACAGGAGTACATCACTTTTGAGCTCGTCCCCACTTCTCCAGCAGTGTGCCACGTGTCTAGTCCATTTAATTTTGATAGTTTTCGTGATGGGTGGTCGGTGGCCGTATAGCTGCTGTTTTGTGGGATGCTGTGTCCAGGAATTGTTCAATATTGCTCGCAGAATTCTTGTGTAGTTACTATCAAGCTTTTTCTCCTTACGTTTAGTTAGCGTTTATGTGGTGCATTCATATATCAGTATCAACACGATCACTGCTTGGAAGAAACTGCGCTTCATTTTATCGGTCAGATCTGACTTCCATAAGACCAAAAGTCTATTGATAGCTGCCCATACCTTTACTAGGAACGTGCCAATGTCTATCTCGGTTGATAAGACACTGCTCCCTAGGTAGGTGAACTTGTCTCCTAGTTTCAGAGTGCTACCATTTAGGGTGGAGATGTCGTCTGTTTGATTAAAGCACATTTATTCTGTCTTATGTGCATTGATATGGAGGCCGATGCCTGCTGCAGTTCGTTCCAGACAATGTAGCAGGATTTTAGCTTGGGTGGGCGCATTTCCCAGAAGGGCTATATCATCGGCGTAGTCGGCGTTGGTAATTGTCTATTGTGTTCTTTTAGTTTAATAGTGGTTTATAGCAATCTGATCCTTGTTTGCAATATAATGTTAAATCCTTCGTATAGAGACACATGTACATACACAAAATTTTATATATATATATATATATATATATATATATATATATATATATATATAAGTGTATGTGTGTGATTGTAAGCGAATAGTTTGAAGTTAAGATTATTGATAAACGCACCAAATTACATTTGTTTCAAGAGTTAAATGGTTTAAATATTGTTATACATCACTAACCATTATAATTAACACTAATCGTTTCTTTTCTCTCGGTTAAATGGTTTTAACTATAGCGTATCATTGAATAGTTCTATTTCACCCACGGATTAAATCCTAACAGTCAAAGTGGACCTGGGAGTAATGGTAGTGAACTGGAAGTCTATATCCATCAAACTCCAGAACTGGAGCATCACCACCAGATTGTTAATTACATACACAGGACACACGTTTGTGGGAGTGTCTTATCCAACGGATGTGTGGTCAATGTGTTCTACAGTCTCAAACGACAGGGTGAGGTTTATAGTTTATTTTCATGAAGGTTTTTCATGTGCTTATCGTGAATTAGAGGCCCAATTTTCTATATCTGTTAGATCTTTTATGCTGAATTCAAATTAGTTTTATTCCTTATTTCAATTTGATTCTATTATATATGTGTGCGTGTGTGTGTGTGTGTGTGTATTTACGAAGCCTGCTGCACGAGCAAGACCTCGGACAATGTCACATTTTAAGCAGAGTTTGAAATCAGTTTTTTTTCTCCTACACTGTCTGCCATATTACTTTTAAAGAAACCAGTCTACCTGCTATTTACTCATAGCTAGAGGGAGAATGGCAGGATGCTTAATACCGGTACGAGAATTGCAAACAGCCGTATCGAGAATTTGAACTCAACCCTCTGTCTCCATTTCCTATAACGATAACAATTATACCACGAATGCCTTATGTATATATAATTTCTTTAAGAAAAAAAAATTAGGATTATAAATTTATTTCCATCATGTTATGGGTATTGGTATGAATCAATAACACCAAAAATAACGGGACTTCTTCAGATCTAATGGATAAAATTATTACAGTCAGAATAGACACAGTAGGGGAGGGTGGGTGTTGGTAGAAGAGGGATGAAGAGTTTCTTCTCCGTGTACCCACTACCAGTTTTTCTTTCTTATTACCGGTTGGAATCAAAATAATGTAACTGGACTTGTATTCAAAAATAAAGAATAATATATATATATATATATATATATATATATATATATATATATAGTATAACGGCATATGGTGAATCTCTAGATCTCAAAAGCGTGGAATGACTCTAGTGTTGCCATTATTTTCAGGTCCAAAGATTCTCGAATCGAATTACAGGTTATGATACCATATATTAGACAGTTGGATCTCTTAAAGAAATTGAAGTCTTTATCTTTCTTATATAATAAAACATGTTGGTACTTCATATAACTGGAGACAACAATTATTAAGCAAAGAAGTGTTAAAACGTCGTAAAACAAACTAACTAAGATATATATATATATATATATATATATATATATATATATATATATATATATATATATATATATATAGTCGGTTACAAGGCGTTTTAAAACTTCTTCCTGCCTTGTCGTCTCGGACAGTAAAATTCTCCCGCAATTGCCCTGTATATGACTTTAAATTTCTTCATTAAGTAGAGCTCATGTTTTGGAGCTTTGTGGAATCTGGATTACTCCTTAATTGCCATTACTTTGGTCCGGATTGATAGTAACTGTAAAGGTTCTAT
>OY757905.1:25962895-26015395 GCA_963585895.1 Sepioteuthis lessoniana
ATTATCTTTAATAAGCTTCCCGACGTTATGGTGATACAATTTTCATGATGTTTATTATGTACAATGGAATAGGTGCATTAAATTGGGATGTCTTTAGTTGGAGTTACTTTCAAAACAAAAGTTCTTAGTTTGTTTTGTTTTCTTCCGTAGTCAAGAAACAAAAGAGATGGGATAAATTTAGGAATATCAAACAAATGATTTTAGGGTTTCATTTTTTTTATGTCCCTTTAATTATCAGCATTACTTAAGTGTATTACTGATGAGGTTTATCATTTAATTTGAATTTTGGCGATAAAATGGAAAAACACAGAACTTCTTTTTTAATTTTTTTGTCTCAAAAAAACTGTTTTCTTATAAAAAATATAGTTTATTTCAGGTGGCTGACATAAATTACTCGGCCTAAATAAAAATTCAAGGGTTGTTCCATAGCCATAGGGATACCAATCACAACAGTAATACAAAATATGTACAAATACTGGCGGACCCTTTTGTATAAGATTAGAACGGGTTTATTAATTTCTGGCTTTGGTCCCTAGTGACACGAGGAGAAAGACACAATTCTTATAGCCAATGCTAACCATACTATGCTGACCCACACCAACGCGCGGCGCATCTTGTGATGTCTAAGATCTCAATTCATCTCTACCGATCGAGATCCGAAAAACTCAACTGTACGCCTCAATGGGAGAAAATTCAACTGCACGCCTCAACGGAAGAATCTCATCTACTGTCTTTTCAAAATCATCAAATTCTCAGGACCATCTCTTCTGGGTATGACATTATCCACACTTCAGTCTCATTTCCTGTCTGGGGGTATATTATGACAAATGGTGATTGTCATATCCTTTACAGGTGGGCGTAAGACTGCACCAAATGACTATGAACCTGGACTAAGACACCCAAGCCTTACCAAACTGAATGATAAAATATAACTAACGAAAAAGGATTAATATTGAAAAGCATTCCTTAATTATATAACAGGGTTTCTACGACCTTTCTTAACTAAATTTAGCGATCAGCCAAGATCACAAAGTGATCTTTTTTTAAAAAAAAATGAGCTATTACTGTATAGCAAAAACGGCTGCTAAAAATCTCGGGTCATTTTTGGAAGCAGCGCAATCGAATTTGCTAAAAAACGTTTTGTTTATTGGCAACAAAAATCGTATTGACTAGTGTTTGAAGCTAGTCTCATTATACTTCGAACAAAATATTCTTGGCGAAACAAACCTAGCTCCCTCAGACAGTCTTGTGCTAAATAGAAAATTCATATCAATTTTTCGTTTTGAAGAAGTGTATAGCATTAAATCAAAACAATGGCCCAGGCTTCCACCATATCGTACAAGAAGTCATATAGGGGCTTCGACTACTAGAAAACTCCTTGGTATAATTATGCTGATTGCCTCATGTATCGACAACTTTGAGGATGATCACTGTTTAATTGTTTATTCCTGCCTTGGTAAACAAAGCTGCAGCCGATATACTTTTTGAACACACCTTGC
Source organism: Sepioteuthis lessoniana (assembly GCA_963585895.1). NCBI lineage: Eukaryota > Metazoa > Mollusca > Cephalopoda > Myopsida > Loliginidae > Sepioteuthis > Sepioteuthis lessoniana. The sequence continues at coordinate 25,964,395 of OY757905.1, forward strand.
AGTTGGTAGCGTAACGATTACCCTAGTAGAATAGAATCTGTAAACAATTTTGAATACAATTTGAAAGGTGAAAGTTGTCTTTCAGAAATTATGTATAAGATTAATGACACTGAGAGTTAATAATCTGGAATAAGTGCAAGTAAAACGTATGGTGGTTTTTTTTTGTTTTGTTTTTATAATTATCTATAACAAGTCTCTATCCACCAAAATTCTTTTCGCTGCCAATTGGGACATTTAGAACCAGTCTCATAAACGATGTGTCTTTAAGTTAGTGAAACCATTGCTAAAAAATATTAAGTTGTCATAAAAGCGCGAGGAAAGGAAACTATTCATTAATTATTAGTTTTTGTCAGTGAATTCCAAAATTTTCTTCTCAATTTTGAGTTATTCTATGATACTTTCCTTTGTATCCCTTTAAAATAAATTCGATCATTTTATATAATTCAACAATTTTCGTGATATATATTTTATGAAGATATGTTCAGCTATTAAGTTATAAGGATTTAACTTTTATCTCCTAGTTTTATTTAGATGTAAATAAACCAATCAGGTGAACATTGTTATAGTGTGCTAATTTCATGTCTTGTCAACAGTAGTATGAGAATTGTTAGTCTTGAATTAGTGTTTTTAGAAACTTATATTTTTAATTATCTTTTATGTGTTTGAGTTGGTTGGTTTTGTAGCGTATCAAGCCTTATTAAGTTATTAAATGTCAAAGTCAGTTTAATAATTATGGCATAAAATTAAATACGGAACAATATTGTGTCTTCACAATCATTTTAAACAGGAATACAATTCATTAAAAAAAATATGCATTTGACCGATAGTTGGGACCCTAACATTCTGGATTAAAGAATAACTGATAGTACTAGCAACAAAGGTGTGACACCACACACTCAAACTCCAGTGCTGTTGTCTCACCACTGGATGCAGTTTAGTGTCCCACCCAGGACACTATTTTTGGAAGAGAGAGCTCTTACGTTTCTGCAGGGGATGAAGTCAGTGGCAAAAACCCGACATAAAAATTAATATTTTTAGAATAAATTTTACGTGTCTGATTTTAACATTATTTAGTTTAAAGTAAACTTTGAAAGTTTTAAAAAAAGAATGTATATTCTATGTTTGAACCTACGTATTTTTAAATGCTTTTTTACCTCTGTTAATTTATAGATATTTCGACATAACATTTATGACACTACTTTCCTTACAACAAATCACTTCAAGTCCTCTAATGTTTAGCAAACTAAACTCGCAAACCAATTCTAACGAGTTCTGCCACTTACATCCGGATTAGTGCTGCAATTATGCAAAGCTATGTCAATAACTTTTTTTAAATACAAGTGTGCTACGACAACAAAGTGAATTATGAGCGCATTATAAAAGACATTGTGACTAAACCGACGATTTCAATTCTTTTGCAAACGAGTTCAAAGATTATGCTCATTAAAAATAAAATCAATTGTCATATGGTGTGAATATTCAATGTTACTTTTATAGACTCCAGTCAAACACAATCCTCAGTAGAATGCAAGTATAACTTCTTTTAATTTACCTCATGGGCGTCAGGTATCACAATTTTCCTTTTGTGCATATTAATATTCTGAACAATTCCTTTCGTTACACGAAGTCGTCAAAAAAAAAAAAAGGACTAATAATTAATTACAACTTCACAGCACGAAAATGCATATCCATGAACCTCAAAAGCAAATTACATTCTCCACAATTACATCACTGCAACTGACATTGATCTTAATAAATGAAACCGCTGGTGCGTTACAGGTAAGCTCGCGTAGAAATATTTTTATGACATCTGTTTTATTTATTCATTGATCACCACCTCAAAAAGAGAATATAATTCAATCTCACCACTTATTTTTCATTGTCAGTTTTAAGTTATCTTTAATTGGGAATAATTCTAATATATCTACTTCATATACATGGCTACAGATTTGTTTTAATTTTTTTAGAATACCTGAGTTTAGGATTTTTAATTATTGTATACTTATCTAAACGAACGAGATTTCAAATTTTGGCTTTATAATCACAATGCTGTACCTTCCAGTTAACTTGGTAATTGTATTTGGTCACAATCTGGAAAAATCCTATCGAAAAGCTTCTTCGAAGTTTGATACCATTAACTACCAAGTTAATTAGTTTATGGGAACCATAATATGTCTTTTGTACAAGCCGAGTTAGGATTTACACTCACGATTGGATTGGTAACTAGAAATGCCTAACCAATGTTGTTATTCAGTAGGAAATTTTGGTTGGGAGAATTTGGGAATAGTCGACGACATTGAGTTTTAATTTAAGCTTGTCAAATGAATCATGTGTCATATTCAGTTGGCAGTTTGAATTGAGTCCCATCTCCAGTTTGTCGCTCGAGTCAAGTCCCGTCTCCAGTTTGTCGCTCGAGTCGAGTCGAGTCTCCAGTTTGTCGCCCGAGTCGAGTCCAGTTTCCAGTTTGTCGCTGGTGTCGAGTCCCGTCTCCAGTTTGTCGTTTGAATTGAGTTATGCTTAAAAATTATCCTGTCGTGTAAAAAGTCATATAAACTAAAGAGTTCATTAAGAAATAGCAGACACACACCATGAGAAGACAGATTAAAATTCATTGGAACTTTCATTCTATAAGCATGTCAGAAAAATACGAACAATCTAGCACTATGGATTAAATAAACGCAATATCAACAATGGTAAATACGTAAAGACAAAAATTCCGAATGAGTATAAGATAAACAAGATGAGGATACTACTTTGAGTAATTTTCAATATATATTCATATCATGATAAGAAATAAACTCAGTTGTAATTAAAACAATGATGAGCTATAAAAACAGCTCACATAAACTGTATTAAGTTGGAAATTAATTATGATTAATAAAGCAGTGTCAATGCTGAGTTCACACAAATGTGCTTCTTCAACGCATCTATCTTGTCATACTAAAGAGATCTGAAAGCCCTTGGGAAAATAGAATATCAATCTAAAGAAATATATATATATATATATATATAGAGAGAGAGAGAGACAGACAGACAGACAGAAAGAGAGAAAGGGAGAGAGAGAGAGAGTGCGTGTGAGAGAGTTGAGAACAACATACGTCTGTACCATTCTAGATAACGTTTCCATTTTACAACATGATATATAGACATTTATTTTGCTGAGATATTATATGTCAACAGGAAAGGACATACAGTTGAGAGTTGCGTTAAAATCGGTTGGTATAATCAAGAAAATGTTCTGTTTCCAAAGCAATGTGATGTGAATGTAATATTCTTCCAAAATTTCACTGCATTTGACACAGGAACTCATGTTTCTTTCACCATTCCAAAGAAATCAATAAAAATTAAAAGCAAAATTTTCCCTATTTGATTAGACCGATGCCTTTTCCACAGACTGTCTTATATGATTGATTTTAATAAGATTTTTTATTTACAATTATTTATCAGCCAGTTAGTATTAATCTTCCTCTTGTAGGTTGAACAGAGACGTGATTAATATTGGTTGGGATGACTGTATACAGGCCAAACGTCAAAACGAGGAGGCTTATCATATTTTACTATTAATCTTAACATCATCTATCCAATTTATATGAAGTAATTTCTATTTATTGCTTGGATGACGAGAAGTCAACTGTATGCTCTCAAAAGAACAGACACCAGTGAAACAAAATTGGCAAGATTAACAAATTTGCCGTCACTCTGCAGTAATTTTTATCATAAGTCAAAACAAATATTTACAAAAATCAGCTTATTACATTACAATACTAAAATAATGATACCGGTCAAAATAAGTTATTTTTAAGAGCTCATGAGATTAACTTTGCAATATTTCGATTAAATCGTTCTCTCACTGAAAATATGAGGACTTATTACGTCTTCCACGTTTCTTGAGATATCAAGTCAAATTAAAAGCCTAATTTATGAGAATTTAATGATTTTTATATTAGGTTTCTTGCCTTGAAAATACATTTAATTGTTGGGATTGCCAGACATAAATTTGATAAAATACATGAATATTTACGTGATGAAACAATTAATTTACTTGATTTATTAAAATGGAACGTGTATCCTTGACATAAATAGGAGCCAATGCTACAAGGAAATAATTGAATTCAAAATACCATACGTTGGCTGATTGTTTTATGGCATATCAACCCTTGTAGGCCATTTAATACTAAATCCTGTTTATTCATTGAATATACATGATTTGTTAACGAATATCTTGAAGTCTACGATTTTTAAACAAACTCAGGCTCATTTGTTTGCATACTGTTAAATGGTTTTAAATATTGCTACACTAAAAGTTCCTTTGCACACAGTTGAATGGTTTCAATACAGCTATTTAAAACTTGTAATTCTATTCTGAATTATCCTTTGCCATCAGTTAAATGGTTCCAAGTATTGGTATGTAATACGAATCATTTAAAATAAAAGACATTAGTTTGCACGCTGTTATTTTTGTTAATTATAGCGAATGATTAAATAGTTTTCTTTGACGTTGACAGATACAACCAGTCCCAGTCAGAGAGGACCTGGGAGCAAGGCCTATTAAGACACGATTCATTTTCCAGATTTCCAGAACTGGAACCTCACCATCTGATGCAGAGATGCAGTCGATTTATTCTACAACCCTTGCAGACTGGGCTACTACACAATGATCCTAAAAGGGAACTGAGAACGAATTTTAAAACAAAATGTAATGCACATTCTGTTTTGCCAAACAATTCTGTATTGTAAATTTGTTTGCAGAACCGTACAAGGTTTGATAATTTCAGATATGTACAATTCTAAAAGTAGAGCCAAATAACGAAATATCTTGTGCCCCCTTCCACAAGTAGTAGACCTTCCCAAATTCTATCTAAATTCATTCCTGAGTAAACGGTTGAGCAGAACTGAAGATGAAGAACTAGCTTGTGCCACCAGAAGAGCAGTTTCAATACTGGTTAGAGTAATGTCTTTAAGTCCTAATTTAGAATGCCGAAAATTTTACAAAATTGTATGCTGTTTTATTCTTTGTAAAATACCGCTTGAACCATGTATTTTAAATGTAAAGACATTGTTACCGTAAATTCAAATTGAATATATGACTCTGGTCTAATGTGTTAGTATACACGGCAAAAGGTTCTGAAACACTTCTAAAAGTACTGTAAAATTAACTTAATTCGTGAAATTGTTGTTCATTTCCTGAGTTGACTGAAACTATATATATATAATTCACTCCGATCAATATTGTTTAAAATCACAACTAATCTTTTGTAGAGAGTTAAACTAACAGGAGAAAATTCATAGAATATTCTCGTGAAATATTCCATATCCTTCATAGTATAATAACAGTTAAAGATCCGGAGCCAAACAAAATAAAAGCTGAAAACGAGTATTTTTGTAAATGATACTGTTTTAAATAGGTGCTTTTTAACAAGTATGATCTAAGAAACACCCGATTTCCCAATTAGAGAATCTTCTACCACCTTGACAAATTCTGCAATTGTACACAATTGTGACGGCAAAATGACTAAAATCCCAAAATGGGACTTTATTTTCGCACGTGTGAAGACGGGGCAGGTTGGCACTTGATCCCCTACAGAAATAAGTCCTGTTCAGAGTTCTTTTCTCAGGCAGATAAGAACTGGCATATTACGTGAGGGAATAATGTAAGGCCAGACTGACCGCCGCTGGCAAGGGGTTCCAAATTTCACACTATCACACACCCACCAGGTCGCTTTCTTCTTTCCCCGAGATAATGGAAGAAAGTGAGCCTATAGGTCTTAATTGTAATAATATTAATACTGCTATAGTGGTAGTCGGTAACTCCGGTTTCCCGTGTGATACTTTAGGGATTAATAGGACAGTTCTAAGCAAGATAATGTAAGGCGAATAGAAGCTGAAAGGAAAGCATGGAATAATAACATAGACCACATGGTAAAATTAAAATACACAAGTTCTTTACTACGGTTATATACATATATATGTTCAAAATGTCAAAGATATGTAATAGGATAGTCCATGAATATAAATGTCTTTTCCTGGCTTTTATCCTTTTTCAAACTGAGAGAGAGTGGTAAACAAAAATTTGGGTGTAAAGGGAAAATGTCCCAAAGTTACTTATCTTATTTTTTTGACGGGGTTCCACTGGAGAATTTCTCTTCTTTCACGGGCTAGTAGACTTGGTACTGTTTTTAATGCTGGCTTGAGAGACTCAGGTCTCTCATGTCTCAGTCTTTTTGTCTTTAGCCCGGAGTGAAATGGCTATCGTCCGTCTGCCACGAGACTTGTCCAAAAAACTATTTTTTTGTGTATTTTTCTTCCGTTGAGGGGGAAGGGAACCCTACTTCCGTTTGGGATCCCCCCACCAATCATTTGGCTTCATTTTCTCCTTCCCCTTCCGATGTCCGGCGACCCAAGGTCACTTAAGTGCAAACATCTGTGTGACCCACAATCATTTCTAACGGTCACTTTTTGACTGCTAGATAATTTTAGTTCAACAGGGGAAGAGTATCATTCCCACTCCTCGTCTCTGTGAGCCATCACGTGACACCTCCCCGCTTAAGAGAAGAAAGGGAGATGAATAGAAATACCATAGAAAAAAAAGGCAATTCAATTCACTGTTCTTTCTCCTTTTCTTTCACTTTTTTTTTCTCACTTTACTTTTCTTTCATCCACTTTCTTCTTCACGCTTTGACGAATTCTTTCCTTTTCCTTTTTTCGTCCTTCCTAATTTTCACTATAGGGGAAAACAATTTCTCTTCTCTTTCTTTCTCTCTCTCTCTCTCCCTTTTCCTTTTTCTTTAATCTCGTTTTCCTTTCTTTCTTTTTCTCTCTCGGCTTTTGGCCGTATCATATTTCAAATCTTGAGGAGGTAAGTCCTTCTTACTTTCTTCGTCACTTTTGACGACTTTATAATTTTAATTGTCAAGCTTTGGGGAGAAAACTTCCTTTTCTTTTCTCTCTTTCCCCTATTCGTCACTTGTTGACGAACCACTTTCTCGTCCATCTCATATTTCAACATTGGGGACGAGAGTTCCTCATTTCCTTTAGTTTCTCTCTCTCTCTCTTTCTTTCTCTCAACAACTATGAAAGAATATTCTGCTACTACATTTTTGTGGGGCGTTAGAGAAATAAACTTGGGTACTTTTTTATTAATTTTTATAAGTCCCCTCTCTCTGAAATAGACAACTGTCTTAATTTCTCCTCGAATTTATTCGGCATTGCTGAGTTCTCAATTTTTCGAGGTTGGCCTTCTTGACGGACATAACTCTTCAATTTGTTTGTGTGACACACTTGTGTCTGCTTCTTTCCCTCGTGGGTATCAATCCTGTATGTCCTCTTGTCTATCCTCCGTGTTACTACATAAGGACCTATATATCGTCCACCACAGTGGGGTCCTTTATTTGATGACAGTAGCAGGACTTCGTCGCCCTTCTTAAATTCTTCCTTCTTAGCCGCTTGTGAGGGTCCTCTTATCTTCCTCTTATCCTCTCGATAAGTATTAGGGAATTTATTCCTAATATTCGTTGGACCTTCATCCTTTTTCTGACGACTGGTCCTTTTATCTTCTTGTTTATTGAGGGGTGGAAGGTTCACTTCTTTTCTTTCCACCTTCTCACTTTGCGAGCGACTGTGTCGTTTATATCTCGCACGTGGCTCAGCCGCCATCTTGTCTCCATGCTGGGCGTTCGTTCTCGCCATCTTTCTTTCTTCATTTATGGCGCTTATTTTCGCCAACTTCTTTCCATGTTTGGCGTTCATTCTCGCCCTCTTTCCATCTTCATTTATGGCGCTTATTTTCGCCATCTTTTCCGGGTGACACTTTTTTGTTCTTACTTCATTTCCCAGTATGAGGGAAATTCCTTTCATAGGTAGTTTATCTACCACACCAACTTTAATTGGTCCATCTTTCCACTGGGACTTTAGGGTTATTTTACACAGCGGTATTTTTACCCTCTTTCCGCCGATACCCTCTATCATCACAGTCTCACGTGTTGCTTCTATTACCCTTTTAGGTAATTTATTTCGTAGAAGTAACGACTGAGATGCTCCGGTATCTCGTAAAATTGAGACTTCCACTGGTCCTCCGTGTGGGCCTTTTATCATCCCTTTTTTCGTCCAGGGTCGATAGGACTGGTTCCCTCTAGGTGTTGTCACAGCTCCTTGAGGTTTTCTCGGCTGGGTCTGGTTTCTTTCAGGACCTTTTCCAAGCTGACACCTTATGGCTATGTGTCCAGCCTTTCCACACTTGTAGCAGACCACTGTTCTGCTGCTACTTTGGAAGGTCCTTCTATTTCCTTCCTTAGGTCTTCCTTCAGGACTTAATTCAGCTTTGAATTTCACTTTACTTCCCGTGTACGGTTTTTCCTTTGTTTTTCGGTGTGTGAGGATGTATTCGTCTGCTAGTGCGGCCATTTCATAGGTCACGTCAGTTTTTCTTTCACTTAGGTGAACCCTGACTTCTTCTGGCACACAGTTTAAGAATTCTTCAGCTAATATTAGCTGCCGGAGTTTCTCAGCATCTCCGTCTATCCTCTTAGAGTCACACCACTTATCCAGCGCGTTCTCTTTTTCCCGCAGAAATTCCACATAAGACTGGTTTTCAGTTTTTCTCTGTGTTCTGAATTTCTGTCTATAAGCTTCTGGAACCAACTCGAAGCTTTTAAGAACCGCTGCTTTCACCAAATCATAGTCGGCGCAATTTTCTGTCGGCAGAGTTGCATATGCTCTCTGTGCTTTTCCTGTCAGCACAGTTTGGAGTAGCATCGACCAGCATTCTTTCGGCCATCCAAGATTTAGTGCAGTTCGCTCAAAATGTGCGAAGTATCCGTCCACGTTGGCCTCTTCAAATTTTGGGACTAGCCTCGCTTGTTTCGTTACTTCGAAACTGTCATGGCTTTCTTTGCGTCCTTTTATTGCCAAGTCGACTTCTCGCAGCCTTGTTTCTTGCTGAATTTTTATTTTCTCCAGTTCCATTTTATTTCTCTGTAGTTCCATTTGTGCTTGTATTTTAATTTTCTCTAGTTCAATTTCTTCTGGAGTCATTCTTATCATTTCCGTTGGTAGCTCTTCTAATACTGCTTCCTCGAAAACATTTTCGTCGACCATGTGTCTTGCTATTTTTATAACGAGTTCATGTTTCCTCATAGTTTTCTGAACATTTAACTCAAGCTTCTCGCCAATTTTTATTATCTCGCTTTTTCTCAGCCTCTCCAACTTTTCCATGGAGGGTTCTTTTAAAAAGTTCTCTATTTTGTCCATTTTTTCTTTATTTTTCAAACAGTTATATCAACAAGTAATTTGACTGTTTCAACAATATTCCTTTTTTTCCTTTCACGGTCTCCCAGGGTAGATTTAAACGGCAGGAATTGTCACACGACTACTAGCAATAAATATTATTTATAATATTAATTCCCGGACGAGCCCCCATTTTTGGTCTGTGACGGCAAATGACTAAAATCCCAAAATGGGACTTTATTTTCGCACGTGTGAAGACGGGGCAGGTTGGCACTTGATCCCCTACAGAAATAAGTCCTGTTCAGAGTTCTTTTCTCAGGCAGATAAGAACTGGCATATTACGTGAGGGAATAATGTAAGGCCAGACTGACCGCCGCTGGCAAGGGGTTCCAAATTTCACACTATCACACACCCACCAGGTCGCTTTCTTCTTTCCCCGAGATAATGGAAGAAAGTGAGCCTATAGGTCTTAATTGTAATAATATTAATACTGCTATAGTGGTAGTCGGTAACTCCGGTTTCCCGTGTGATACTTTAGGGATTAATAGGACAGTTCTAAGCAAGATAATGTAAGGCGAATAGAAGCTGAAAGGAAAGCATGGAATAATAACATAGACCACATGGTAAAATTAAAATACACAAGTTCTTTACTACGGTTATATACATATATATGTTCAAAATGTCAAAGATATGTAATAGGATAGTCCATGAATATAAATGTCTTTTCCTGGCTTTTATCCTTTTTCAAACTGAGAGAGAGTGGTAAACAAAAATTTGGGTGTAAAGGGAAAATGTCCCAAAGTTACTTATCTTATTTTTTTGACGGGGTTCCACTGGAGAATTTCTCTTCTTTCACGGGCTAGTAGACTTGGTACTGTTTTTAATGCTGGCTTGAGAGACTCAGGTCTCTCATGTCTCAGTCTTTTTGTCTTTAGCCCGGAGTGAAATGGCTATCGTCCGTCTGCCACGAGACTTGTCCAAAAAACTATTTTTTTGTGTATTTTTCTTCCGTTGAGGGGGAAGGGAACCCTACTTCCGTTTGGGATCCCCCCACCAATCATTTGGCTTCATTTTCTCCTTCCCCTTCCGATGTCCGGCGACCCAAGGTCACTTAAGTGCAAACATCTGTGTGACCCACAATCATTTCTAACGGTCACTTTTTGACTGCTAGATAATTTTAGTTCAACAGGGGAAGAGTATCATTCCCACTCCTCGTCTCTGTGAGCCATCACGTGACACAATTCATCAGCCTCGTCAGCTGTGGCGGAAGAATATTCCGACTGCATTTCTACAGAAGGATTCTCCTCCAGTGAGTATCCTGAATATGACACTATGCCATCTGATGGTGAGATTCTGGTTCTACAGCTACGGGGAATGTGGAGTACCCTTTCATTGCCATTATTCTTAGATCCACTCCGACCTAGATTTGCAAATACTTGATCGGTTCGCATCTATGAGTCATATACAAATATGTAATAATTTTCTAAACTTTAACCATTTAACTGTGTCGTATTAAAGATGAATACGACGGTTACATATCAATACTTAAAACTATTTAAGTGTGCAAATAAAACCATCAGTTTTAGATTGCAACACTTTTAATAGATCTAAATATAAGCAAACAAATGAGCTGCTTCCTAAAGATGATTCGTTTTCAAATAATATATCTAATATATATGTATGAAAAGAATTTGGCACTAAATAGCCAGCGGGTGTCCTCGTGGTGTAATGGTTAAAGCGATGGACTGGCAAATCGTAGTAAGCGAGTTCGTACTCCAGTTCCGCTATTACGTTCACTTTCGGGCAAATCCCCTTGGGAAAGGTATGAACCCCCTTATCCTCCCAGCTATGGGTCAAATAATACCACTACTATTCTTCTAGGAGAATAGCTTTGGCATTAGATAACCAACAAAGGTTGATATGCCATTAAACAAAGAAACCAAACTGAATAGCCGACAGGGGTTAATATTCCGGAAAAAATTATCAACCATATTTTATTCAACAATAAGATCAGTAGTTTTCTTCATTTTATTAATGAAAATTTAATGCTTAACACATATCTGCAATTTATAAACGAATATCTGAAGTGTTCCTGGACATCTCTCATCACTGCAATTTGCCCTTATTATACACACTATAATTTTTGGTTAGGTTTTCTTTCGGGGAGCCAGTATCCCATAATAATAATAATACTTTGTTAATAACTCACCTGTCGTTTCTCCTATCTAATTCATATCAAATACTCAATTATGTTCCGTCATTTTCGTAACTACATGTTTGTCTAGTTTAGTTCTTGTTGTTCAGAAATCCCTTCAACCAACATATTAATTTTCTGATAATTAGGAATAAATACCACGCAGTAATACTGCATGCCTTGTTCTGGTTATTTTCACTTCGACGAGTTCTAAAAAGAAAAAAAAAAGGTTTTTCTTCTTGAATATTTGTGTATCGGAGAGAATGGATGCCAATGCAACAATTTCATTTGCATTAAGAACTCTATTGTTTCTTTGATGCTAGAAACATAATGTGAGTTTAATAGAAAAACACTGTTAAGTTTTATACGGGCGTAACTTTGTGTTGTTTCTTTGCAGGTATATTAACGAAAAATCTGCTTTGAATGAATTTAAAACATATATAAGTACAGATTGACTTTTGAGAGCTCAAAAATAACTGGGCAACAATATAGATAGATAAAAACTAAAAATGGAAGTGGGTATTAATTTGGGAAAATTCTCAGAAACGTATATAATCAAAAGCAATGAAAATGGATAACAAAAGGAAATAGCCTGCTGGGAATTATAATGTGTATTAAAAGAATCTGAAAATGACAAAAATATAAAGTCTTACGAAATTCAATTCAAATGAATGTGAATGTCGTCATTCTCACCAACAAAACAGTGTTTAGTAATTTACGCATGTTGTTCAAGATATTTATATATATTGCCTGCAATACTTTGTTTCGGCTTTTTCGCTGGAGCTAAATTTTATATTTTCATCAATCATGTAAAGACTAATCTTATTTTTTCGAATAGTTTTTATATACAGTTTACTGTAAAAAATCCAATTATTATAACTGATTGCATTTTATAATTTATGAAAAATAACGAGTATTATATAAAATAGAATTATTTGCATATTGCTCTTGCTAAGGTTATCTTCGTCCGAAGTATCCGCTGTCTATTTATATTACACTCGTTTTTTTTTTTTTTATAAAATTCAACAATTAAAATTTTATATTTTATATCAGCAAAACCACCAACAAATAGGTGCATTAGGAAACATATGACCAATCCATCCTCTACACTTGGGTCACTTCCTACCTCAGTGTAACTCTCTTTCTCTCTCTCTCTCTTTCTCTCTCTCTCATACATATATATATATATATATATATATATATATATATATATATATATATGTCTAGCCACACTCAAGAGTTCTGATAGAACGAAACAGTCTGTCTATGGATAACAATATATGCTCCCCCTTGGGGTTGAGCTCTCTGGCAAAGAAATTGCCGGCCGCCGCTAGCTTAATACAAAGCTCTTCGAAAGAATTGAGCACTCTGGTAGCCGATAAGGCGCCTCTGGTGGTGTAATGGTTAGCAAGCTCGACTAGCAAACCTACACGAGTGAGTTCGAGTCTCATTGGGTGCCCCTTTTATATGGCCTTGTGCCACATCTAAGCAAAAGCTTATTAAATTTCCACTCTGGTAGCCGATAGGGTATAAAAAAAATGTAAACAAAGGCTGCTGCTGCTGCTGTTTCTAAAAATAAAAATACCTTTAAAAATTCCCTTAACCAACGTAGTCCGCTTGGTGGACGAGTGGTCAGAATCATAGTCTAACGTAAAGTTGGACGGGTTTCGATCTCGGCTCCGAGCGTCCTGCGTGTCTAGCCACACTGAAGAGTTCTAATAGAACGAAACAGTCTGTCAGTGGATGACTATATATATAAGTCACTCTATGATTGGTTAAAGGTAATCAGGAATATCTGTTTCAAATCCGAAAAGAAGAATGTATTTTAAAACTAAATTGTTTTATGAATTGACTTTTTAGTCGTATGTTTCTATAGCAAAACAAAAAAAAAAACAACTAATATCCACAACAAAGGACAAATTCTAGATTACTGTCATGGTGAAGCATTTCAAAGGGAATTGGTGTTGCCGGTGGCGGTGGTAGTAGTAGTGGGTACTAAGTTGATTTTTTTTCTATATATTCAATTGAATAAGTATAGAAATAGAAGATATCAAAGTGAATGATGTTCAAATTTTTCCCCTAAATACATATCTATTGATTTTGAAGTCTACAAACGATCGATATTTATTGACGCTCACCTATGTATAATAGTTGATTGCTTGTTTATATCGACCTATTTTTATTCATCTAATTTACTTATTTATTAAAAAAAAGACTTTGAAATTGGATTTTGAATCAAAATAACAACCACCATCTGAAGTTTTTTTCTTAAAAAGTAATTGTAGTTGTTTTGAATTCATACCTGATTAAATAATCTTGAGTCTTTATATGTGTTTGATGAGTTCGCATATCCCATTTATGATAATCCATTTCTAATTTGAAACCGATAATTATCTGTCTACATCACTTCAAAAGGCTCGCTTCGAAGGATAGCTATCAAACAGTAAGGGATTTAAGTTATACTTACTCCACCTGTGTTTGCGTGTGATAGATGAGTGCTTTATTGAAAGAAGAGAATCGGTAAGCGAGTACTTGATAAAAATAATTACAATTCTGAAGCATAAAGTCAAAACTTCTTTCCATTGTCAAAGTTAGATTTTTATCATTTTTATGAACTAGTCGGTATAAATGGATACAATAATCATAGTGTTATCGGACTGTTACCTACCCATTCATGGGCTCTTCCAAATTCTATATTAATCGAGAGACAAGTCCTCTTGAAGAGATTGGATACACTACCGATATTCGACTGACAAGTAAGCTTAGCTTACGCCACCACTTTTCTCTGTATCTTGTTACTTCAATATATCTTTAAACTTATACCGTATTTCGAGTTGCCTTTTCGTGGTCCCAATCTGGGTCAACATCACATAGTATATCATAACTGACGACTGGGAATATGAAAAAAGAAATAAGACTTAGATATGGAAATAACTCGAGCTACGTTACATTTTACTTTTTAACTCGTGTAAATCCATCAAGTATAGTGAAAATGATATTAAATAAAAAGAATAATAGCATAACTAATATACACTAGACGTTGACATCCAACAGCTCACTTCATCTTCATCTTGGTGTTTTATAAAAATCACCATTTATCACAGGAAGGTAATCAATCCGGTTCCGAGCATCAGGTTGTATCTTGTTTTGTTATAAAATTAGAAAAGTCGAGGATTTTCTAGTTTTATAAAAAAAATAACTGTAGAGTCTTGTCAGAAGCAAAATGTCGTGCTATATCTTTATAGGTTAGGCTTAAAACGTTTTCAATATATATATATATATATATATATATATATATATATATATATATATATATATATATCCTATTTCTTTATAAATTGCATTTAACCTGAAAGCTACTTTAAGGAAAGAAAATCAAAATTGATTTGAACGAGAATAAACGAATCTGATCTGTATTTTGTATTTGATAGCAAACTGTCTGAGGACAGAAATTCTAATGAAAGCATTTTTAAAAAATCGTATCAGAAGAGCTTTTTGAATTACTTTGCTGCGAAGCTTAGTTTTATGCTTTATCGTGTTAGATGCAACAATCATAAATAGGTTTTTAAGAGAAAAAAAAACACGTCCGTCGGTAGCCAAATTGAAATAAAAAAAAATGCCAGAAAAATTCAATAGAAAATAAATGGACTAGGCCGATGTTGCATATTTTGATAAGAATATAATTAAATACTATAAAAAATTGGATAGATAAAATGACGTCGGGATTCATGTCCGGTAGTAAAAGTGTCTATTTGATTAATGAATAACTTTTGAAAGATTGTAGCTTACACACACACAACCACATACGCACACATAAGAACATACACACGCATATGCATATTGAATATCGGCATTATCGTATATATTTAGACTAACGTTCAAAAGTGTGTTTTGCTATCTGCATTAGTATACATGCATTGGTATGCTTCATGGTAAAGATGATAGTCGAATACCCACTCACCAAGGACCAATATTAGCATTATTATATTTATGATTACAAACACTGAGCACAACGAAAAGAAAGACAGCAAAAACACGCGTACATTTTAACCTTTTATTTACATCAGAGACATACCAGTGGTATTTAGAATAAGTTTTAAGAAATAGGTAAACAGGCAATATGTGAAAATGATTGTTTTAATCATATATAATGTATATTTTTTGTATGTGAGTCCTTGTATATATATATATATATATATATATATATATATATATATATATATATATATATATATATGGGACTATTTGTATATATATATATATATATATACATATATATATATATATAGAGAGAGAGAGAGAGAGAAAGAGAGAGAGAGAAAATATGTTGAATGTGACTCAGAAGTATTGTTTAGTGTTTTTAGGTGTGTTTTATTTGTACATCATATATTCAGAGCCAAAACTTTTCTGTGTGTATTTCCGAAAATATGATGTGTTTTTTTCTTGGATAGATTTCATAGGCAATATCTTCTAGAATTTATTGTTAGATTATCATTACAAGATAGCTAGATAATTTAGAGCCTTATATAGATATTTACAAAAAGTTCTCCGCACGAACGGGGTGTGACACTGTCAATAGTTGGATTTCAATTGTTTTGAGTTCAGTTTTTTTTTTTCTCTAAGACTGTTTACCATTTCTACGTTAGACTCCATTTTAACCTACTAATAGCCGAAGCGGGAATAGTTGAATTCACAACTTTCGCAAAAGTATTAGTGATATGTGAAATGCAAACGGCCTCGTTCAGTATGTGAACTGTATAAGTTCACTTCCTACGACAGTAACCATTACACTACGAGTACCTCCTTGATAGATAATTAAGTGATTAAGTATGTTTAAACACACCATGCATTATGAAAGTTTAATCTAGGATTTGTTAAATTCACCGAGCTATTTACTGTTATATGGCATCATGTATTATTATTCTAAAAATGTCTAAACAGAGCTTTTTGATCCATAGGTCGTACAATGACATATTCTACAACTTTAGGGAGTGTAGATTCATTCCTTCGTTACAATTACTCTCAGGTTCACTCTGACTCAGAGTTTTAAAAATGGAGCATCTGCTGATGCAATTCAGTCTCATACCAAAGACACCGATTTCTTGAAAGAATGGACGTACCACTCTGCAGGGGATACAGTCTGAATATTGTAAATTTCATTCTGTTTCAAGATATCAAAGGACCCTCTTTTAAACAGCTCTTTAGTAAAAGAGATATTGAAGAGTATTGTATTACAGGGTCAGTTTTCTTTGGTAACTCTTAGCAATGACTTTTTGACAGTTTAAACTTAAATAAAAAAGGGAGGGGAATAATGAGGGCAAGTTCGTCTCTTTGAAGAAATTTTTGAGTAAGTTTATATTAGAGTAAATGGTGGAATACGATAGCTATTAGCCTTGTATTTAACTGTTATGTCATTTTGTAGGATTTTTGTTTAGGATTATTTAATGAGGTCTTTGATTGTTACTTAGAAATGACGATCTATTGCAAGGGGAATAGTTGAGGCTAAGATACCTGGATCGAAAGTTCGTAAATCATCATTGAAATTTTCTATTATTAGGATTTTATGTCAATAGAGAATACAAGTACAACTCGTTGCTTCTGAAATAGATAAACGCTTTTGATATTGAAGCATACAAAGACCCAAATCTCTCTCGTCTAAATTCATTTTTATGGGTATCCATCCAAAAATTTATGGGTATCCGTTCAAAAATTATTCAACTTGCTGATAAATATTCGTGATATGTAAAACGAAGGATCCGATAAATATTTATGGACATGAATGTGTATCCAATATCTTAACATTTATATGTATTTGTGAATGTTTGGAGGTGGACGCACACATTTTCTTTCAGTTTATCAGTCCTTTAATATCTAAAATGGAAAACGAATTGAAATAAAACGAGAAAGATGATACAATTTAAACATCAAGAAATGGAGATCATAGCTCTATCAACGTAAAATCGATACAAGTCTATGAAGCCAATAGAACTATAAATGAAGAAACTATAAAGATATTGGAAAGAATCATTTAAAATTGAATTATGATCACACTAAATCCAGAAGGCATGATTTATTTTAAAGAGGCAATAAACTAGAACCAAGGTGTCTTTCGATGAAGGAAAGCATTCCCGTATGGGATAAACAGCGGTAAATCGAATTTTGCCTTGATAGAAGTAAAAAGCAAACGATATTTAGGCTTTTAATATTTTATTATATATTCGACTTGTGTGTATTTTAATAGATATTTTTTAATGTTTATTGCTACTTTGGTATACATCACGAGAATGAGATTAATGTATACAATAGTCAAAATCATCCTCTCTCTTCCTTTTATATGCGCTATTAAAATTGACTTTTTAGGCCTGAGAAAAATTAGGGGTCGATTCATACGGCAGTGTTAAAATAAAAACGTTTACTACAGATTGGTAAAACCATGAAACTACTAACAATCAATAGACAAAAGTTACCATAGCCCAAGCAGGTAGTCACAAACACAATATTACCAAATTAAACTTGTGTTCGGTGAATATGTTTAGAAAAATAACAAAAATTACGATAAAATTATAAAACTGGAATACAAATCATATTAACGCTACATTACGCTCTGTTTCAAATAGCTGATGCTCTGACTATAAGCACTTACTGAAACGTCTCATTACTCAGGAGACCTGTTGTTATATAACATATGCCATGGATTTTCAGTTTGTTCCTAGTGACCCTATGTGCTTTGACAAGCTGTCACATTGTGATTAGTAAACAGGACAGAACGATCAGGGCACTCGTGTACAACAGGTGTGTAACCGGAAGGAGACCACGTGATGAGAACCACGCAGTCAGATTTAGACAGAGTGCTGAAAATCGCAGTCGAGCGAGGGACACGCAGCCAAGCAGAGGCGTCTCTGGCGAACCTGCAAGGGGTTGCAAGCGTTGGCACCCGCTGGTTCCTGGAAGAAGATATGGGAAGAAAAAGTCCTCTCTCTGAGTATATATGCCTCTCCATCCATCTCTCACACACCACAAAAACATCAACCCTTTTGAGAATAAAGTGTCAGAAATATATTGTTATAAAGAAGTGTGTTCGTTCGTTCATTGAATGGCGTAAATCGTGGGTTTACAACGCTGTCAGACAAATATCGAATATCATTCCTTTTTTCAGGTTCATGACAGTACAATAAATTGGGTATTCATATTAACACAAATGTGTAATATTTCAAAATTTGCTATTTGGCAGTTGTAATTATTTTCAGAGAAAAATTAATCCCACCGTACACAACGGCACTTTAATAGAACGAAGTTATAGATTATAGAATATACGCACATTAAATTATATGCACAACATTTTAAATAATTTCTTTATTAGCGATTTACATTTTGATTCTAAGTTAGCGTATTGTAATTCTAAAAGTATTTACTCCTGTGTGAGTTATTTATAAAGTTTTAGCCAACAATTAACCCATCGTATATTTAGGGGTCGAACTATACAGCAGATATAAGTCTAAGTCAGATTTTTTATTCAAAATTTTCATCTCGACTTCGACTAATAGACTGCAATTTACGGTACTCTCGCAAGTGTCTCTGTGTTTGCGTGTATATATTACTGAAGTTGTGCAGGTGCATATATATATATATATATATATATATATATATACACAAACCCTGATGTGCGTGTGTGTGTTTATGCTTATGGCTATGTGTGAGGCACCAGTCGTATAACAGTTGCTATCATAGAAAATGGCCATGTCATATCAAGTTAAAAACCTGAACGAGACAGTTTGCATTTCGCATAGAGCCAATACTTCTGTGATGAGTATGAATCCAACTATTCTCCCTTCAGCTATGGGTAATTATTAGGCAGAGTGGTGTCTTTAGCCTTGGTATGGCAACCAGTATAGGAAAAGGAAATCTCTGAAGTAAAGCCTGAAAACTCCCTTTAAAAGTTCATTTTCAGTCTTATCCCGCTTGTGCGAGGGCTTAAGTGTATATATATACATATGTGTGTGTGTGTGTCCAACCCAATCATCTTCGTTCGCTGTCCACAAAAGGGCTCGGGTTTTCCTAAGGACCAGTTAGACATGAATAATGATAGCTTATAAAAGGCTTTTTGTTTTACTTTTCCTATTATTATCTTCAATGCATTTAAAAAGAAATACACACACGTACACTCACATAAATACCCGAGTGTTATTCAGAAAAGTCTATGTCTTACAAGAAATAATTGCCATTTTAATTAAAGATTCAAAGTAAACAATGGAAATACTCTGGTTCTCTGCTCACAAAGAAGCTCAATCAGGTGTATAATTACACACCAAATGCATGTCGGAAAGGTAAAGAACACAAGCAATTCTAGGTTTGTTTACACAAAAGTTTATTCACTACAACACTTTTTTAAGTCATCATTAGGAGAAAGAAAGAGTATGAAAGCCGAGTCGATTGCGTTAGCAGGACAAATAGAAACATCATGTCATGAGGAGAGAGAGAGCGAGCAGACGCAGACCTTTTATTTTCTTCCTCATAGCATCTTCTAGTTTTTATACGTGCCTCCTTGTGAGTCTGTTTCCCACCCACTGTGCATCTGGGCTCATTTTACCTCTTCGCATCCGTCTGCTAACTTTCGAACACGAATCATCCCTTAACTTCCGCCAAGTTTCAGAGGAAGGACAAATCCGTTTCCGGTTGTTCCACACATGCGCAGAATATTTGGGACCTCTATATTTTTCAAGTCACTTTCAACTTTCGTAGCTATTCACTCGTGACTGGCTGACCTAAGACGAATGCTTTAGCCTGACTCACTCAGGTCAGCTGCCTGTTTATAGGCTGTTTGCTTTTTCTTATTATTTCTTCTCTCTCCTTCCCCATAAATTAGCTTCTCGTTCTTCCAATAACTTGGGCCTACCATGTCACGTTACACAAGCAGTGTATTTTTAAAAGCCGATAGCCTCGGATTTGATTTTGATTTTCACTGTGAAGTCGTAATTATGATAGGGTTCCTGGAAAAGCAAACAATCTATAAATGGACATTAGTATGCATCAGAATTAGGATAATTGAAGGAAGTAAGGAAGTGGAAACACAGAAGGGCACTAGGAGCAGTTGTGTGCTATTCAGGATAACACACCCTGTTACACGGTTCAGGTTGCAGTAACAGAAGAAGCTAACTGTTGTTTTAAGTATTGCTACTTAGCAGACTACTTGCAATTTATCACCATTTTAAAAAGAATAAGTGGTCATATGTGCTATAAAGACATGCCACTTTCTTCTACAACGGCATTGCAATGCCTGGACATCGTTGTAGTGAGCGAGTTGATGTCACGGTGGATTATCATTATAAATTGTTACAGTTCTTTCACTGAATCTTATTCAGTGAGGCTTAGAAATTTTAAACAGCCCTCGTGTATATATATATATATATATATGTGTGTGTGTGTGTGTGTGTGTGTGTGTGTGTGTGTGTGTGTGTGTGTGTTTATATAACACCTACGAGATTAGGATACGACACAAAATCAATTTTAAAACCACATTTAACAAGTTGAAATTCAGTTTTCCTTCTAGAACAGTTGTCATACCAAGGTTAAATAGCAAGTTTGCAGAGCTATTTAGCTGTATCTGGAGGAAGAATCTTTGGATGCACAACTTCCCAAAGTTAGTAATGAACACGGTGAACGGAGGTAAAATTCTGGACAAAATCTAGACAACTTTGTCCGGAATTTTTACCTCCGGTCACCGTGTGCATTTTCCACGAAAATAAGCATTATATATATATATATATATATATATGTGTGTGTGTGTATGTGTATATATATATATATATATATATATGTGTGTGTGTGTGTGCGTGTGTATATATATATATATATATATATGTATATACGTATATATATAAATGTGTGTGTGTATATATATATATATATATATATATTCTCATCGTTATACAGATCATTTTCCTTTTTGAATCTTTATAAAACACGTTTAGTCATAGGCCTATTACATCACACTCCTCCACCCCCGGATATCTTTTAAGAAATGTGAATTTATAACTTCCCTTATTCGAAATCGGGTGCCCTTCCATAAGGAGCGCAATGCCTTTTCCAATGCTATGAATTTTCCATCTCTCTCTCTCCCCCAATCAGAGAAAGAGAGAGAGAGAGAGAGAGAGAGAGAGAGAGAGAGAGAGAGTATATCTATATTCGTATATTGTTTGTTTGTGCATTACGGGATGTGCGTATGCATGTGTGTGCGTATAAAACGTTTTAGCTGAAGCGTATATTTTATTTTTTGACATGTTTTTTTTTCACGCCAGGCCATTCTTTTTAAACATAAAATATCAAACCAGAAGCGTTCGATTACTACTTTAGCATTCAGCTCACTTTTAAACAAGTCTCTGCTTTGAAAGACCGAAAAATCGAAATTTTAACTATTTTTAAATAATCAATCATAGAAAAGTTGTGTATGTTCGACTTTGACCTTTTGCCAAATGGCTGTCCAGAAATACAAATCGTTGTTTAGATTTTAGTCGCTCCAAAAAGTGAATCGGTCGTTACTATAATTGCTATGAAGCTGATCTATAATAATTGTTTCTTTTCGCTGCTGCATATGTTCACTGACATTCAGAACTTAGCAACAAAACAAAAGCTGATAAATCTATTAACCTTACACTGACCAATACAAAAATATATACAATATATGAATGCTTAATGACGTAATTAACTTCTCATCAGTGCCAGAATTCTTTGTTCGAGCCTATCAATGAAACAGTTTATTGAAATATCAATTTCACGTTAAGGATGCACGCCCACCCAACATATTGTGTTGGAGAAATATATCTTTTCATTGACGCTTTTGCTATCTATATACAAAATACAAACGTCTGTGTGTGTGTGTGTGTATGTGTGTGTGTGTGTGTGTGTGTGTGTGTGTGTGTGTGTGTGTGTGTGTGTGTGTGTGTGCTTTGATTAGTTAAAGTTTTAATCTTTTATCTTAAATTATGGATTATCCTATACATGTCTAAAAATTTCATTAGTTTGAAATATTTACGGTAAGAATTATACAGTTATAATTTTCACATATCAAACAACTTTTTTATTTCCGATTTTCTGGAGGCGAGAATTGTCATTATAACAGACTATTGTATGTACTTACCGATAGCCTTTACGGGGGCGCAGGTTAATGTTTAAGCGATGTAAAGCTAGTTTAAATTTACATTTTTCCTTCTCCTAAACTTCTAAATGCTGAAGAACCCAGTCTGTCCTAATATGTACCCTAGCTGGAGGAAGAGGACATTAGTGAGAAGTTAAACGCAGTCTGGTACAGGAATTGAACTCGGGTTATAAATTCAATTTTCTTGAGAGATGACTTTTTAGCTAAGATCACCTTTACTATTAATGTACTCCAACTAGTTTCGTCATCTTATTATTCTAGTTATAACAGTTTGCTTGTTGAATACTCTTCAGACGACAGACCCTGATGAAGGACAGAGTATACAACGGTCAAAATATTATTATAACTAGTCATCAAGCGCAAGTGGATCTGTGAATGATAAATAATATGTGAAGTGAACGATCCGTTTTTCTTTTAGCAAATAGAAATTTTCATAAAAATAGACCAATGGATATATATATATATATATATAATTGTTTCAGATTATATATATATATATATATATATATATATATATATATATATATATATATATAGAATCTGAAACAATTTTTTAGGCATAAATATATTTTAAACTATTTCTTTTTGTAGGCTGCTTACTATTATTGCATAGAATGCAGGTTCCTTTCTGGAATTAATTTATAGAAAATTTAATAAAGAAAATATTATGGCAAGGACGGCTACGCAAGATAAAACTAGACAGATGTTTTTGGGTGTTCTTTAATGATCCATTTCCGTTGTTAAAGCAATGATGTAGTTCTATTGGCGTAGTGGTTAATGTGCTGAATTGTAACGTCGTAGGAAGCGAGTTCGATCTCGTCGCGCTCAATTAGGTTCATTGTCGGGAAAGGTACGAACCCTCTGATCCCTCCAGTTGTGGGTTAAAGGACGGATTTAGCATTAAATAAACCAAGAATGATTATATGCCATTTAGCAAAGAAACCAAACTAAAAAGCAATGGATTCATGGTGATAAAACTAAAATGTAATTACCTTTCTCGGCATTTTGTTCTTTATTTGTTGCACTATTGTCTAATTTGAGTGTGGTATTTGAGAACTATATAGTGTGAAGTGTACATGTGCAATCTATCAGAAATTCCTTGAAAGCAGGCATACTCACACATACAAAAATCATCCTCTCACAAGAATAGAGGCAGTATCACCTTTAAACACACACACACACACACACAGATATGTATATATAATTAACAGAAATTATATATATATATATATAATTTACAGAAATTTAATTGTAGAAAAGTGCTAAGGTTCGTTTAATCTCAAAAGTCCGACCAAGATGGAATTTTCTACAAAGGTAGATAGCCTATAGAAACAATCATTTCAGTTTATTGTAACCTTGTGAGCGAATTGTACCGGGGTACGAACAGATAAGTTATTAAAAAAACAGAGAAGAAAGGCGGAGTTCGATAACTCGTACGGTGAGCTAGATGCAACAAGATATGCTTGATCTTATACTCTGGACTAAAAACGCAGACACCCGGTATTGATTAGGGTCACAATATTCGATTGGCCATCTAAGTGGTTGAATGGATGGTTGGAAGATGTGACGGGGTCTGTGAATCCCAATAAGAAAAAGATGGTTTTCTCAATTCATCAACTCTTTTAGTGAGTGTGGCTCGAAAACACGAGTTTAGTGGGAACGGCGAGCCTGTGAACCATCCAAAGATACGGGAGGACTGCTTTCTACAATAACGAAAAAGCTGCTCCACAGGCTGTGTACCTCGTCTATTTCCACCTACATCGGAGGCTTCAGGAATTAATGGAAAGAAAAAAGCATAAGTACTCCGTATTCAACAAACCTCCAGCAACACTTAAGCTTCACCTCCAGATAGTTTAATGCCGTATCCAGTACAATCGTCGTGGGAGGGGGTCTTACCCCTGTGTAGAGATGTAATTGGGGTAATTTACAGTCCCAGCCGACTAGGCTAGAGCTTATTAGTGTTGCTTTTTCTTAATTGGAAATTTAACTATACGAAAATAAATTACCAACAGGTAATATTTCTATGCTTGCAACAGTTCAAGAGTTTAAATGACAAGCCAGGAAGCAGTTTTATTCGTTTAAATGGGTTAAAACATTATACGGATTATGTTACCTGATTTCATATTCAGTAAATACAGTTTTCAGATAAAAATATATTTACAGTTTTTAATTGGTTACATTAACTAAAATTTATCTATATTTTTTACAACACCAATAGAACTCTTTTTAAGAACAGAAATTTGCAGTAAAATATCCGAGATATTGGCAAGTTATCCTGGTGTAGATAACTTATTTGGTTTTTCCTTATTTTATCTAATTTTGTGCTTTGTGGATGACTAAAATAATCTATGTAAATAAATACATTCAGGTATTAGTAATCTATTATCGATTTTTTTTCATAGAAATAAGAAAAAACTTTCATTTTCCCCTTGGACATTACTCTGAACGACGTATAGAATAAAGTATCCCAAATATGTTATGCATTTTTCCTTTGGCAGGCTCAATTACACTGTGAATAGTCAGCAATAAACGAAACATTTGTTAATTGTTTAGTCGTGTATATTTTTTGCTTCCTTATATTTCTTGACAGATTTCCATGAAATACCCATATAAAAAGAAAAGAAATTTAATTAAAACATATCTGAATTTGCAAATGAAAATATACTAAAAGATATAAAAAATCTTTTCACGCTCAAGTTTCTGAGGATTTCACAAGGAATGCTATTCTTGCAAGTACGTGTAATATAAACATTTCATTCATCGATTGGTAACGCAATGTGTAAATAGAATTGCTCAAAAAGCTAATCTTAATAGTTTTCTAAACAGACGAATTCAATATAAGAAGTGCTACACAACATTTTTCTCCTACGAAGTAACACTTCGAGGGGAACAATAGGAACTAGGTAATAGGTTATTAGATATAACATTTTTAGTAAAACCCGTCTTACGTGAGAGTCTATTGAGCAGTTCAAATTCCGGGGAAAGTTTGATAGAAATTCATCCATTAGTTTATTTGCAAAGCCACATAGAAATGTATGTGTGTCTATTGAATTAGGACATTTTTTTCGGAATTAAATGAAACGAAATCGTATTTTTAAAAGTTGTATTACACAAACACATATAATCGGAAACAACAACATACATACATGCATACACATTTACACACAAACACACTAAAACGCACATGCACACACACACGCACACACACACACACACATATATATATATATATATATATATATATATATACGAATTTATTAAAAATCCCAAGTATGTATACACACACACACACACACACACGTCCGCTCACACACACATACACAAACACACACACACATATATATATATATATATATATATATATATATATATATATATATATATATATATATATATAGTGATGAGTAAATTGTCTTCTAAATTGCTAAAAATATAATACCAATATCTCACTTTATTTGACATATTAACCAAACTTACGTGGAAATATCCTTCACTACCTTTCATCCATAGTAATGAACGTATTTATGTTTGTTTTTTTATGTTTGGTTTATTTCCGCCCTTTATATAACAATCGAATGGTTTACAATCTGAAGAATTGGCTAGATGTGCTTGTATACATATTCTCACTGCCAAGACTAGTTCTCCTACATGCCTGGCATGCCACAGAACCCTGTTGAAGAGCAGCCACCAGCAAGATATGGGTCAGCGCTAACCTCTCCAGGTACTTGATGTATGCTTCTATGTTGAGTCTGAGGCTATGTGGGAAAATTTATTGGGGCATTACATTGCAATCGGTAATTTCTACGCCAAACATGATAAAGGCTGGGTGTTTGATGTTCATCACAATGAGAAAACAGTGTAGACCAATAGTCGTTTTGTGAGTTCCCTCACTGATCCTGTCGGATTTTTTTTCATATTTGAGAAAAAACAATGCATGTTTGGTCAGACGGGATGCGTGAGTCTTCTCTAAACCTTGAAGCAAGGTCCTTCCTTTTCTCCTTCTGGTAATAGTATATCTGGGTTGAAGGCCAAGCAGTATTGAATGCTTTTCCAAATCCCTGGACGAGTGTCTTGCGTTATAATGTAGCTTTCCTCACAGACGGTGCAAATCTTATTCAGCTTGTTGAACAGAAGGTAAGACACAAAAGAAAATATTGCATGAAATTAATTATTAAAAATCAAAAATGCAAAAGTCATTCTATGTGCTTGCCTATATATATATATATATATATATATATTTACAGACCCCTCCGTTCAGGCAGGATATGATATTTTTAAGCGGAGTTAGACAGGTTTGAATTCAGAGTTTTCCTTCTCCTAGACTAGTTGCCTCACCCAGTTTGAAGAACCTAGTCTATCCTAAGATTTACCCATATCTGGAGGGAGAATAATTGGATTCATACCTTTCCCAATGGTATCAGTGCTATGTGAAATCCAATTAGTCTCGTCCCGGATTTGAACTCGTGTTGCCGTGTTCATTTCCTGCGACGATAACTATTATACCACGGACACCTCTCCGTCTCTCTCTCCCCGTCTCTCTCTCTCTCTCTCTCTCTCTCTCTCTCTCTCTCTCTCTCTGTATATATATATATATTATGTGCACCTGTTCAACTGAACTTCAATGTTTAACTTCATAGTTGATAATAATTTTGCATTGAAGCGACCCATTTATTGTAACCGAAATTTTCATTTTACTTTGAAGACATATTAATTAAATTCAAAAATTGCAGTACCAAATAATAATTAATGTGAAATTGTTAAATTTCATTTTAACATTGCCAACGCGGTAAATTCACTCAGTCAACGTTCTAAAATTATAAATTTATTTAAACGTGAAAAAAGAAAAAGAAAAAAGAAAGACACCTGTCTTAAATAGATTATTCCTATTATGTGAACGGAAATATCGTTTTACACCCACAAACCTCTGTCTGATAGGTTCAATCATTTGAGAAGGAATTTTAGGAAAATCAAATGAAGAAATGCACCGAGATCTGTTTAATTTTAAATGGATTTTACTAATTTTATGAAATATAGCAAATAACGACAGACTCCTTATTTCTGTCTGGCAGAGAAAAAGAAAATCCGACATTTATAAGATGAAAAATACACTCATGTTGTATGCAAAAATATACTATTGATGAATATATTGTTAATAAACGGCACAACAAAAACTGTAATGCTAAGATAATGGGAAACAAACTGAAATAAGAGATGAATGATGCTATAATTTTCAAAATATTATTGAATTATTTGTGTAATTTCCTTTCTGCATGAATCTATATGGTGAAAAAAATAAAAGGTTGCTAAAAATGATGCACACACACACACACACACACACACACACACACACACACACGACTCTGTGAGTAGACGCATATTATATGGTGTGTACATTGAAAAATGTACGTGTACATAAGTAAAGGCAGTTGTATACGTATGGAAATACATACATGTAAGAATGAATGTAAATGTATGATTATTTATAAGATATTGTGTTTCGTACAGAATATAAATAGTGCTTTAAAAACCAACTGCTTGGAAGTAAGAATATTTTGAAATAATAAAAGTGAATTAAAATCCGCTAAAAAGAAACCTTTCTTTGGGCCATTTCTCTTTAGACCAGTGTCAGACATTATCGATATTATGCAAGAGGAAGTAAGCATGGTATAAAACTATATATGAATATGTGTATGCATTCATGCCTGTATAATTAAATGGTTAAATCTAGAGAAATATATTTGAGTACATGTATACATAACATATATTATGCTTATATATATATATATATATATACATATATATATATAAAGGGATAATGAGAGTGTGTATGTGTTGAAAAATATACTATTAACTTGTCCGAGTGTATATATATATATATATATATATATATATATATATATATATATATATATATATATATATATACATATATATATCCCTCTGTGTGTGTGTGTGCGTATGAATGTATGTATATGATTGCATATGTAGTAATAGGAGTATATGATGGTGCATATAGGATGACATGTATATGATTGTGTGTATATATGAATATGTATGTATACAAATATACATATATATATATAAATGTATATATATATATATATATATGTCTGTGTGTGTGTGTGTGTGTGTGTGTGTGTTAATGATTGCGTATATATGAATATATATATAAATTGTATATATGTGAATATGTATATATATATATATATATATAATTGACTATATATATATATGTATACGAGGTGCATAGGATAAGTTTCCAGACCTTTTTCGTATGGGTACTTTTATTGATAGTACACATATGAAACTCTAATCCCCTTTGAAGTAACCTCCTCCGCTGCAATGCACTTGTACTGTTCCAACACCTTCTGGAAACCTCCATGGAAGTCTTCTTGTGTGAGTCTGTCAATGACCTTCGTCACAGCCTCTTCCATCTCCTCAATTGTCTCATAACGACAGCCTCTGAGCTTAGGGAATAACCAAATATCACAGGGAGGAAGGTCTTGGCTATCGGGAGGGTGGGGAACTATCTTGAGACCCAACTTGGTCAAATAGTCTGTGACAAGGATGGAGTTGTGGACTGGTCCATTATCCTGTGGGGAATACCACTGACACAATTTGAAGAGTGATCGCCTCCATACTTTCTGTGGCGGTTTTCTAAATTTAAAACAGACTTTTATTGTATATCGTTCTTCTAAAGTGTCGGATTGCATTTTTGAAATTCACCAGCTATGAAAATCAGGCTTTAGTAATGTGTATTCCAATGCCTGCTGTAGCGGTTCATTTGAACCTGAAATCAGATGAAATTGGTCAGTCTTCTTATAACATGTATAGCAATAACATATTGAATTTTCAAGAGTCCTACGCCAATTTTAAAACCTCATAAGAAAAAAGTGTGGAAACTTATCGTATGTACCTCGTATATATAAATGATTTTGAATATATGATTATATGATGAAATAGTTGTGTACACAAAAATACATTGACATAGGTATATACATTATTTGGTAACTACGAATGTACATATTTACATACATATATATAAATAAGTATGTATATATATATATATATATGAATAAATATTCATGGATATATATAGATAGCGGTTAAGATGTTCGCCAGAGGCCAGGGAAACTGGGGTTATATCCAGTGACCAATCTTACCAAAATATCAACAAATGGTAGCTCAAGGTAAAAGTATTGCAATCCAGGGAAAGGAGTTTGCAACCTTAACTAAACTTCAGGGTAAAGAGTCTTCATGTCAGCCTAAACTATTATCAGCACATTTACACACACACGCGCGCGCACACACACACACATACACACGCACACACACACACACACACATATATATATATATATATATATATATATAAACGTTATAGACATTTTATTTCTACATATTTTCTTCTGGATCCGTTCGTTTTCCCGTATTACTTTTATCGTATTCGGGGGGAATTGATTTATGTATTGTCCATAGTTGTATGTATCCCCCCCAGTACTTTCTGCCCGACTTTGTGCTATCATCAGGGGAGGATCTATTACAAAAGTGATGTAACTTTTGTTTTAGCATATTATTACTATGTAAGAGCGTCTTTACCGTTGAAGATTATGGCGTTTGCTTTTAAATGGGTTTCTATAATTAGTGTCAGTAGCTAAAGACATTTAAGTACATTAGCACTGGTTTGAAAATGAATTCTATTAAGTGTCGATTGCATGTTTTTAATGAGTAGTGCTTCGAGAATCTTGAACTTGTATCAGAAAGGTGCATTGTAAGTCTCCTCGACAGGGTAGTTGAGGTTAAACCAACATATATATAATTATTATCAGAGATACAATCCCCTAGAGTACATCTAAATTTATATATAACGTTGGCTTTTTGCAAAACTCCAATCAAGGGAGAGGAATTATTTCTAATGACTATATTCGAGGTTTTAAACTTATTATAATAGATAATAAGTTTTATCTTTTTATTAGGATCAGTGGGGAGTATGTTTCTGTGAATCAATGTTTTCAACATGTAAATATAAATGATTCTGGGTATATATATATATATATATATATATATATATATATATATATATATATATTTATTTATATATATACAGAATAATTTATATAAATATATATATATATATATTATTTATATATATATATATATACATATATATATATATATATATATGTATTGTTGATTGTGTGTGTGTGTATATATATATATATATATATAGGTATTATTCAGTCCAGTTAAACCAAAGTTAGGAGTAATTCTTCAGGAGAAGAAAATCATTCAGAGTCTGAACATTATAATTTTCCTGGTATAGAGCTGAATGTAACTAATATTACAGAACAATAATTTCTTTAAAGAAAAACCAAAGATCGGTTATTTTAGGATTATAAATTATGAACAAAAGAAAAAATGATCCTATATACGTACATGAAAAAAAATAGGTAACTGATGAAATAGACTCGAAATTAATATAAGTATTAATATTTCCCTTACAAAATTCATTATATATACAAAACACAGAAAAGTTAATTATCGAACTTAACAAAAAAAGAAGATAAATAAAATAAATAAAAAAATTAAGTTACCATAATTCCAACCGACGGTAAAATGCGAAAACTAAATAAGATATAAAGTAAAAAAAAAACCGGAAGTTTAATAAAACGAGGAGATAACTCTTCACCTCTTTTCCTCTCCCTACCGTGTCTGTTCTGTTTTATTTTATCCATAAGATCTGAAGAAGTCCTGTTATATTTTTCTTCGTGTTTTTTGTTTACATCAGAAACACAAAACAGGATGGAAATAAATCTATAATCCTAAAAAATCCGGTTTTTGGTTTTTCTTTAAAGAAAAAAAAATATAATGACTGTGTGTGTATATATATATATATATATATATATATATATATATATAGAAAATTGTGTATATATGACTATATGTGTATATGTAAAATATTGAGTTTATATATATATATACACACACACGATAATTTGTATATATACATATATATTCATAGACATAATAATTTATATATGTATATGTGTATATATAAATATACATACAGATATTTTCATATATACGCAATCATCTTTCTAAGTGTGCATGTATAAATATATACATATGTACTTTCATATATCCACAATCATATTTACATGTGTTTATATATATATATATATATACATATATATATATATCTGTGTGTGTGTATATGATAGGATTTTATACATAAATATTCATATATATATATATATATATACTTACATATGTATATGTACGAATACATAAGCCAAAAAGTACATAGTTCTATATATATATATATATATATATATATATATATATATATATATATATATGATTGTGCATTTAGGGTTATTTGTAGTAATAATTTTCGATATAAGAATATTGTTATAAGTTTATAAATTACTTGGAATATATGAATGATTTTGTATATGAATGATTGTGTGTTTATATATACATATATATAAATATATATACAATTGAATGACTGTGCATATACACATATATATATATATATATACAAAAATTGTGTAAATATATATATATATATATATATATATATAAATTATTGTGTATATAAATGATTGTGTATATATGAATATATATGTATATGTAATTCATTATGTATATGTGAATATATATGTATATGTAAACCATTGTGTTCACACGAATATATATATATATATATATATATATATATATATATATATATATATATATATATAATTGAGTATAAATGAACATATATATATATATATATATATATATATATATATATATATATATATATATATATACACGATAATTTATATATATATACATACATATCCATATATACACAATCATTCGATCAACAAAATCAGAGAAAATGGCTTCGAGCTGACGAAGAAAAGAAACAAAAGGTACCCCGCGAAAACAATCACCAACGCCGACTACGCTGATTACTTAGTGTTAGTGGCGAATACGCCTAATCAATCAGAGACACTACTGCATAGTTTGGAACGAGTCGCAGCAGGCATTGGCCTCCATTTCAATGCACACAAAACTGAATATATGTGTTACAACCAAACAGGCAACATTACCATACTAGACGGAGCCTCTCTGAAACTACCAACCTAGGAAGTAGCGTCTCATCAACCGAAAAAGACATCGACACACGACTAATGAAAGCATGGACAGCTATCGACAGGCTCTCGATCATATGGAAATCAGACCTGACCGATAAAAGGTAAGGCAGTTTCTTCCAGGCAGCTGTTGTATCGATACTGCTATATGGATGCACTACATGGACGCTAACTAAACGGCTGGAGAAGAAACTAGACGGCAATTACACAAGAATTTTGTGAGCAATATTGAACAAGTCCTGGCGACAACACCCCACAAGACACCAACTATAGGGCCACTTGCCTCCCATCACGAAAACTATACAAGTTAGATTAACCAGACACGCAGAACACTGCTGGAGAAGCAAGGACGAGCTCATAAGTGATGTACTCCCATGGACCCCCACATATGGCCAAGCCAAAGCAGGACGACCAGCTCGAACTTATATACAGCAGCTATGTGAGGACACAGGATGTAACCCTGAAGACCTGCCAGAAGCGATGAACGATAGAGAGAAGTGGCGAGAGAGGGTCAGGGATATCCGTGCTGGCGGCACGACATGATTATGATATATACATATATATTTTTGTATATATAAATATATATACAAATATTTTCATATATACACAATCATCTTTATATGTGTGTATGCGTATATATATATATGCACATTCATTTATTTTTATATATACTTATATATATGTATATGTGTGTGTGTGTGTGTGTGTATTTTGAGTCTGCGACAATTGGAAATGCCGATACAAAAAAAAGCCTTAAAACGTATTGAATGAACCACATATATTCATCTATACACACTTCGTATATATATATATATATATATATATATTGTCACGTGGTCTCCCACTAAGAGAGGAGAAATAAGGAATTTCCACTACCATCCGTGTTTGAACTAGCCAAAGATTGACAGTTAAAAGACAAATAAAGAATGTAGGTCAACTTCAGCTGGCCGTTGAAGGAAGGAAAAAAAATTGGGTCAGGCCCTCTGTACTCCGTGACCTTACTCGGGTCACCTGACAGGGGAAGAAAGAAGGTAGAAGCCAAATGATTGGCTAGAACCATAAACGGAAGTAGCACCTCCTCCCGTCAGCGGAAACAGGAAATAAGAAAATCAGTTTTCGGACAGACGTTGTCGTGAACAGATGGGGCGAAGCTAGTGCCAAGACTCCGGGTAAAGGAGCGAAATCGAGTTCTGGACTTGAAGTCCCCATGCCTTCAAGCCAGAGAGATATATTTAAAAACTTCGCCAGCCCGTAAAAGAGAAAATGTTCTCCACAGGAATCCATCGGAAAAGATAAGTAAACTGTAAGACTGTTTCTCCCTATACCCAATTATTTATCCCCCCTCTCTCTCTCTCCCTCTCTCTCTCTCTCTCTCTCTCTCTCTCTCTCTCAATTTGAGGAAAGACTAAAGAAGAAAGAAGAGAAAAGAAGAAAGCCATAAGGTTTCAGCTAGGAAATGGTCCTGAAAGAAACCAAACCCAGTCGGGAAACCCCAAGGAGCTGTAACGACAGCTACAGGAAACCAGTCTTATCGACCCTGGACGAAAAAAGGGGTGATAAGAGGCCCGCATGGAGGACCAGTGGAAGTATCAATTTTACGTGATACAGGAGCATCTCAATCGTTACTTCTACGAAATAAATTACCTAAAGGGGTAATAGAAGCAGTGCTTGAGACTGTGATGATAGAGGATATTGGCGGAAAGAGGGTGAAAATACCGCTATGTAAAATAACCCTTAAGTCCCAGTGGAAAAACGGAACAATTCAAGTTGGTGTGGTAGATAAGCTACCTATGAAAGGAATCTCCCTTATACTGGGGAACAAGGTAGAAAGCAAAAGGTGCCACTCGAGAAAGATGGCGAAAATGAGCGCCAAAAATGAAGAAGGAAAGATGCCGAGAATGAACGCCAAACATGAAGACAAGATGGCGGCAGAGCCACGTGGGCGGCACAAACTACATAGTCGCTCGCAGAGTGAGAAGGTGGAAAGTAAAGAAGTGAAGCTTCCACACCTCAGGAAACAAAGAGACAAAGGGACCAGTCTTCGGAGAAAGGATGAAACTCCAAAGAATAATGGAAATAAATTCCCTAATACTCATCGAGAGGATAAGGGAAAGATGAAAGAACCCTCTCAAATTGCTAAGGAATAATTTAAAAAGGGCAACGAGACCCTGCTACAATCCCCAAATAAAGGACCACACTGTGGTGGACGATATATAGGTCCCTATGTAATATCACAGAGAATCGACAGGAGGGCATATAGAATCGATACTCACGTGGGAAGGAAGAAAACACAAGTGTGTCATGCAAACAAATTAAAGAAATATGTGCGTCAAGAAGGCCCACCTCGCAAAATTAAGAACTCGGAAAAGCTGAATAGATTCGAGGAAAAATTAAGCAATTTGTCTGTTTCAGAGCGAAATGACTTAGAGAAATTAATAATAAAAATACCCAGGTTTATTTCTCTAACGTCCCACGAAAATGTAGTAGCAGAATGTTCTTTCATAGTGTTGACGGAAAGAAAAGAGAGAGAGAGAAACTGAGGAAGAGAAATTTTTCTCCCCAAAGTTTGACAGTAAAAAAAAAAAAAGATTATACAGTCGTAAAAACATGACGAAGAAAGAGAAAAAGGAGAAGGAATTTACCTCCTCAAGGTTGAGACGTGAGATGGTCAAAACGCCAGGAGGAAAAAGAAGGAAAGAAAAAGAGAGAGAGAGAGAAAGATAAAGAAGACAAAATTAAAGAAGAAAAAAAGGGAGAGAGAGAAAGATAGAGAAATTGTCTTCCTCAATGGTGAAAATTAAGAAGGACGGGAAAAAAAGGAGAGAATTCGTCGAAGCGTGAAGTAGAATGGGGAATAAAAGAAAAGTAAAGTGAAAAAAATGGGAGAAGAAAAGGAAAGAGGCCAGTGAAATGAATTACCCTTTTTTATGTTATTTCTTTTATCCCTTTCTTCTCTTGAAGTGAGGGTGTGTCACGTGGTCTCCCACTAAGAGAGGAGAAATAAGGAATTTCCACTACCATCCGTGTTTGAACTAGCCAAAGATTGACCGTTAAAAGACAAATAAAGGAGCAAAATAGGGTCCTGGACAAGAAGACCCCATGCCTTCAAGCCAGAGATATATATTTAAAAACTTCGCCAGCCCGTAAAAGAGAAAATGTTCTCCACAGGAATCCATCGGAAAAGATAAGTAAACTATAAGACTGTTTCTCCCTATACCCAATTATATATCCTCTCTCTCTCTCTCTCTCTCTCTCTCTCTCTCTCAATTTGAGGAAAGACTAAAGAAGAAAGAAAAGAAAAGAAGAAAGACATTTATGTTTATCTTACTATTCATTAACAATATAGCCGACGCGTTGAATATGTGTATCAACGTGTGTAGTAAAAATATTGATATATTTTAATGTCCCCACGTGTTGAAGTTGTTCAGTTGTATCTTTTGCTACAAAGTTGTTATTTCATGTTTCTTTTTCAGCTTAACTTTGCCTTATGTTATCCTCGCTTAATTTGTCATATATGAATTCCTTTAAAAATATTACACGAGAAATATTATTACTTCTAAACCTAGAGGTCCATATCTTCCATTGTTCTAGGGGAGGAAGAACTACTGGCCTTGGTGGGTGTGTGTATAGTGTGAAATTTGGAAACCCCTTGCCAACGGCGGTCAGTCTAGCCATAAAATTATCCCCCCCAATTATGCCAGTTCCTCCATGTCCGAGAAAGGACTCTGAACAAGAACTTATTCTACGAGGGATCAAGTACCAGGCCGCTCCGTCCTCACACGTGCAAAAAAAAAACTGTTTGGTAATAACAATATTTAAATGCACCAGTTCCCATATGCGTTCAAATGGTTGCTCATCCGGAGATCTTTTTATTTTAATTTGCCGTCACAATATATATATATATATATATTCCTGGTACACAATAATATGTACAAAAATAATATATATATATATATATAAAGGACTTTGTATAAACGAATACATATATATATATATATATATATATATATATATATATATATATATATGTATAGAGAGATAGATAGATAGAGAGAGAGAATTGAGTTTGTTTATATATGTATATAAACGATTGTGTATATATATATATATATATTTATATTGATTTTGTATATATATATATATATATATATATATATACGAATACATATATATATTCTTGATATTGTAAAAATGAATTTTTCCGTATATATATATATATATATATATATATATAGTTAAATATGTATATCCTTGAAATCATTGGTATTTGAGTCTGAAGTTGAGAAAAAATCTGGCTTGCAGCTCGAATATTCCCGAAAGCATAACTACTTTGCAAAAAGTTCCAAACCAAGATTTTGACAAATATTAAATTGACGCAACCCACCGAAATCTCATAAAAAGGATTTATGATCACAGAAGACCAATTAAATTAAATGATGACAAAAACGCCCTTTATTCCCACATGTTAAATCTTAAACACTCTTTAAATTTTCGCAAACCACTTTAATTAAACCCATACATTGTAAAAGCCTTAGTAGATTGCTAAAATCTGCTATCATCTCTCAATGCAACAGTATCAAAAAATGACCAAGCTTCTACTAGATTTCACCTTATCTGACGGAGATTATTTTACGTAAGAATAATATCAAAATCGAAAACAGATAAGAAAAAAAAAATCGGACGGACGTTTATTTCCTACTACACTTCCATATTTATAGATGTTTTGTCTTTCCTTTTTGTGAACTTAGATGTTATATTTCTGTTGGTCAAGTCTTCGAAATTTAATACATTTCATCATGATTATAGCTATCTACCCTCTACTGATGAACTCAGATACACATGACAGTGGCCATCGCCTATCTATATCTACTTATGCCAATCAGCTGGTGAAGATCCAGAAATGCTGGAGTTTGGAGAATGTTGAATATCCCTTTACTGCCATTGCTTTCAGTTCCCTTCTGATCTGGAAAGGTAGCACCTGAAAGAATCCTATCAAATTGTTGAATCGAACCGTTTGACATTTAAACTGACTTAATACTAAATTTAATTATTAAAAATATAACTCTCATTTCATGTATATTCTTTAATAAATTACACATGTTTCATTGATTCGTTAAGAATACATAAAATGTTTGGAACCATTTAACTTTGACTTTACTAAATTGCAACTTTAGATACAGAAGTATCTGGTCATTTTTGTCTAAATAATGATTTTACAAATATATATATATATATATATATATATATATATATATATATATATAAAACGAACCGCAGTTTCTTCCAAGATTCGGTAGTATCGATACTGCTACATGGATGCCCCACGTGGACGCTAACTAAATTTCTGGAGAAAAAACTTAACGGCAATTACACAAGAATGCTGCGAGCAATATTGAACAAGTCCAGGAGACAGCACCTCACAAAACAGCAACTGAACGACCACCTACCACCTGTCACAAAAACTATCAAAATTAGACGAACCAGACATGAGGGACACTGCTGGAGAAGTAGGGACGTGCTCGTAAGTGATGAAATGCTGTGGACCCCTTCACAGGAACGAGCAAAAGCAGGACACCCGGCTTGAACACACATACAGCAGCTCTGTGCATATACTGGATGTAGCCCGGAAGACCTGGCAAAAGCAATAGATGATAGGAAGAGTTGGCAAGAGAAGGTCAGAAATATCCGTGCGACATGATAATATATATATATATATATATATATATATATATATATATATATATAATCATGATTTGGCCTCGAATAACCAACAATTTGTATATGCTCTAAAACAATAACATACAAAACCTTTTTGATGAAGTGCGTGGGACCATTTTAAACCATAACTTGTGTTTAATTTCGTTCATTTTTTTTCCAAGTTTATTACTCTGAATATTAAAACATCAGTCGAACCATTAAGTCTCACTAGCTTAAAACCGTGTCAGTCCAGTACATTTTCCCTTTGGGCATCTCTACTCCCCTTATATACACTGACTCATAATCTATATATTAATATGATAATATGTAATATATGCAGGCAATATATAGGTATTAGCTTACGCTTTGACGGAAAAATGTACACAAATATATGCTAATTCTTTCGATTTAGTTGTATTAACGTTAGTTACAGTTTTCCTGTTTGAAGGGCTTCTGAGACATTCTTATCGAGCTGGTTTGAAGCTCCCTTTATAGATTTCTTTTAATATATTCCGCTCTTTGAAATCTTATCTTTTAGCTCTTTTTTCCGTAAAAACAAAAGACAGACTATGAACGTAGTTCTGACAATTTTGACTTATTCTTGACATCTGTATATTAGACTTAACCATATTCACTTAGCAATTATTTTGATCGTCTTTTCCTTTATAAGATATTTCTTTTTTTTTTTTTTCTTATTCAGAATAATACACATTATCTCTCAATAAACTGAATGTACGTAAATATTTTTTGGTCTTTATGAAAGACATTTATAGAAATTTGATCTTGGGTTCAGTGAGTAAAAATCAAATGATATAAGTTGGTTGAAATAATTTTAGAAAAGTTTCTCATTAATTCATTGCATGTTCGTTCTGCTAATATATATAATTATAATTATACATATATATATACACACACACATGGGTAGAAACATAGCGTCGGTCTTATTTGATAGAAAAACAGTTAGCATTAAGCAACACTCAGTAAACCATGTTTTAGATCAGCTTGTGATTTCAAAAAATAAATCAAAGTTTGGAAAACATTGTTTTAGTGTGAGTAACATTCTTAACTCTATGGATATATTTTAGTGAGTACGATTTCA
The DNA here is from genome assembly GCA_963585895.1 of Sepioteuthis lessoniana. Lineage (NCBI taxonomy): Eukaryota > Metazoa > Mollusca > Cephalopoda > Myopsida > Loliginidae > Sepioteuthis > Sepioteuthis lessoniana. The sequence continues at coordinate 26,003,907 of OY757905.1, forward strand.
GCTTCGCAATTTTATCAGAATACTCATAACTTTGTAAAAAAAACATATATGTGACAGTGATACATCTCTCTCTCTCTCTCTCTCTCTCTCTCTAGATAGATAGATAGATAGATAGATAGATAGATAGATAGATAGATAGATAGAATCCCATGAAGTTGAGTTGAGAATAATTTGTTTGAGGATATATAAGTGGATTCTTGGAATCTTAGAAATATTCAGGAATACTCAATATATGATGATTAATGAATGAATTTAAAATTTCGTACAGAACGAATTCATATATCCGGAAGAAATTCCTTATTCATTCATCAATTTTAAGCAAGCAAGAATCTATTGAAAGAATGCTTTTATAATATTTTCTCTCTATTATGTAAGGGCTATCTGATGAGGTCGATTGCTTTCATGAAATAGCCAACTGAAATAAATATATGATAACCAATTGACGGTCTGTTGAGTTTTTTTTTTCAAATTATATATATCTTCCGTTCTCTGCCCGAGGATTGTCGTTTATAAGACGTCATGAAACCTATGGTTGCAGACGAGCTTCCATGCTATTACACACACACACACACACACACACACATATATATATATATATACTAATTTTATATATATACTAATTATATATATATACTAATTATATATATATAAATATATATATATATACTAATTATGTATATATATATATATATATGTTTATATATATATATATACTAATTATATATATATATGTATATATACCGTATACGCGAACTAATATACATGTGCATATCTTACCTATGGATATGAATATCATGATTGTGTTGTGCGTGCATTTTTAATTTGCGTGTTGGTGCGTATTATCACTGTTATTCTGCTCATGTATCAGAACAGTTTCATTTCCTTTCACGTGTGGGGGATGATGGTCTATGTCTAAAGAACTGTTTATCAGGAAATGTAAAGTCCTAAAATAGTGAGGTTTATCGGACATAGTTTGGCATTAGAAAACTTTATTTTTTCACTTTTTTATTACCCTAAAATGGGGAAAAACGTCAGCAGATGAAAAAGAAATGTTGACCTTCTCAAACACGTATTAATTTCGATATCACTCACTAATATCACCAAATCTAGCACTTCTTTGTGAGTAGATATGCCATTTCATCCAGTCCATCTATCAGTCCCCTTGTAAGCCCCTGCTGCTCCTGCTAGGATGGTGCTGTCTTTTGAGTTATACGTCGAACATCTTGTCTGGAGACACTTTAAGACGTAAAAGACATTATCGTTGTTGGTATTGATCGATCAATTGTTTCTTCCTTTGCTATTTGGTTTCATTTTCTGCTTCTCTCTCTCTCTCTCTCTCTCTCTCTCTCTCTCTCTCTCTCTCTCTCTCTCTCTCTCTCTCTCTCAAGCTAATCTATGTCTATCCGTATCTAACAGTATTTTATTCTTTTTACCAATCGCAAGCGAGATGGATCGATTGGAGTGACGGGAACTACGGGACCGTGTAGTGCAAGTGTCAGAATCATGGAAGAGACAGCGTTTGATGGATGGAGAAAATGAAGAGCAAAGAAAACATTACAGAATTGGAGTATAAAGTTGGAAGGTCAAGAACGACACTATATAAAACTTTGAATCGACAATAATAACGAGTATTTGACTCTAACAAAGACAATGCAGCGCGTTTTGTTTAAGTAATCATGTGTACATTTATGCTTCAAATATAGACATTTATGCAGAATGTGGCTCCTCTATCTTCTCTCCTCACTTTTACCCTGTATATAGTCATAGATTTATCACTGTATGAGAACAACTCAATAAGCAACATTATGTATAATAAAATGTTATATATCACGACATATCAATAGAGTTGCATATATTACTGTATATCAATAGAAAAATACTATTTTATATCAATAAAGCAAGATATATCAGTGGATTTATCGCGATTTTAACAATAATTATCATCAGCAAATATCTCTATTTCAGATATTTGGTACTTATGCCACTATATCTTTCAAAATAAGCTTCTGTTAATAGAGAGTAATTGTTGGTATCAGTTCGTTGCATGAGAATAAATATGTGACGCAAATATAGGAGAAGTGTTTAAGCCTCTTATTTAAGTCTAAATACTCGAGGATGATCACTATTATATTACAAAAGCCCTTTTTTTCTATTTTCGGTAATAACTAAGACCGCATTTCCAGAAGCAAAAACAGGACTGTTACAAAAACGTTATTTTAAAATGATTAAATTACCATAAAATTTTTGAATATTTGATAAAAATGTTAAATTATGCCAACAGAATCGCCAAGACGGGGTTGAGGATTTAAACTATGCTGACAGTGTCTGCAGCTATGAGTTAACACTCCTGTAGAAAATGAGTGTATTGAAGATGAAATTAAACTGCATATGATGGTGAATCTCTAAATCAGATTAATTTGAAATTTATTCGACTATGATAAGACCGTGTGTAACAATCTCTTGTGAAACACCAACCAAAAATATGTTAATATAAAAGAACATCCTCCAGTCTCTAAATATAAAATAAGCCATGATTAGCTGAGCTGCCGCTAAAATTAATCTAATAGGAGACACAGATATTACAATAGTTTAAGTCTATTAATAATATGATGGTGAATCTCTAATCCTGGAGATTTGTGAAGTGTGAAGATCTACTTCAAGGTTATTACTCCCAGGTCCACTTTGAACCAGAAGGGTTGTATCTGTTATGATCCCATCAATAATCAATTAGATTAATTTGAAATTTATTCGTATATGATAAGACCGTGTGCAGCAAACACTTGTGAAACACCAACCTAAAAATATGTTAATATAAAGGAATATCCTCCAGTCCCTAAGTATAAAATAACCCATGATTAGCTGGGCTGCCGTTAAAATTAATCAAATAGGAGACACAGATATTACAATAGTTTAAGTATATTAAGTCAAAACTTTTGAAGTTGGACACCAAATTTCATTGGCACATTTTCAAATGGCCTATTATTCCCGAGGCTCCATTTCTAGAAGACAAAATATTACAGATATAAAGTATTTTTCTTAATAAATCCCATTAACCTTATTTAATCGTATTATTTTTGGTTTATTTGTTTACAATTAGATTTTCATTTTAAAACATAATACAGTCCAGAATAAAGAACGCAATTTAACATTGAACTACTTTTGCTCATAATATGCCCCGAAAAAACTGGTCTTTTGTTTTTACAAGTGTCGGCTCTCGGAATTCAACAAAGTTGTACCGTGGACATCTTTAAATATTTTCAAATAGTCTTACTCGGAAAAAAAATGGTTACAAAAGAAACACTGAAAATCTATTAAAGACGTCGACTAAGACTGTAATTAAGATTCTTATAACTTTTAGGTGTCATGAGTAATTAGGTATTTTCATTTATTCAGTTGGTGTTGTATCTACCAAGACTTCAAAACAATCGAATATCAATCGACTTGATCAATTTCAAAGAGTTATTTGTATGGCCACCAGAGAGGACTCCAAACTGTAGAAAAATGCTGAGCCAACAACGCAATTTTCTTTTTTACTTTGAAAATCTTCTCTGAAGAATATGCTAAGCTAATGATATATAGGATATTTCAAGAACTGTTATATCATTTGGTTTGGTTTGGATTTATAGCATATCAAAATTTGTATGTTATTAATGCCAAATCCATTTTTATTCATATAAACAGTTCTATTTCAAATAATTCAGTTTAATATTTGTAGTTTCTTTTTGTTTACACACAGTTAAAAGTGAAAACAGTTCTGTGTCAAACAATTAGCTTTGCATAAAAATTGTCCCCTATCAAATAATTCAATTTAGCATAAGCATGCAGTTTCAATATCAAAAACAGTTCTATTTCAAACAATTCAGTTTAGCGTATGTATGCAATTTAAATGTCAAAATACTTCTAATTCAAGCAATTCAGTTGAGCATAACTACACAGTTTAGTTCTATTTAAACCATAGCTAGGACACTATGAGGTGTTATCACTCCTGACCACAGAGGGCCTGGGTGCGATGGCAATAAAGGGGTACTCAAAATTCCCCAAAGCCCCAGCATTACAGGAGTTTCACCATTAGATTGGTTAGTGTCATATCAGGACACTCCTTGTTGGGGTTTAACCCCTCTGCAGAGGTGCAGTCTGTGTATTCTATAGCCCCATATATATATCATTTGAGGTGTACATGGTGTTTTAGAAACATTGATATCATTCCATAATCTGATAACCTGTCTTTCTACTAATTATCTCATATTTTAACTGCATGTCTTGGAGTAAAAACGTATATATTCAATGCTTGAGTGCTTTCTATTCTCAAGTAAATATTATATCTATACCTTGAATTAAAAAAAAAGAACTTTAACATAGAATTTCGTGTTGTTTCTACTCTTGTTGAAATTTGAGTTCATTTAAACAGGAATTGATAAATTTAAAAAGACGCAATGATATCATTTTCTTGGGAATATCCTGCATATGTTTTCGAAAATAAATGTATAAAATGTAAACGTTTCACACGTTCCGTGCTATAAAGATTATTTGTTACAAATAAAAGGAAAAAAAAGTGCGACGATATTTTACAATAAAGACAGACTTAAAGTGAAGGAAATACATTTTCCTAAACAAAGAATATCTAAATAAAATTGATTTAACGGATAAAAACCCAAACATATTCAAGTAAAAAAACAACGAAAATATGAATGGCTATTAAAATTGCTATATTTCCGGTTTCCCAAAATAAATTCGTCAAATATATTTAAAACCTATAAAACACAAAAAAATTTAGATCTCTTATTGATTGAAATATGTACACGTACATGGGCTTAAATACATCGTCAACAGATATTTTGATTTACCTATCATGTTATATTTGATATTTTCTTTCCACATAAACTATTGATTGACTAATATATTATTTCTTGTCAGTACAATGTAATATTGAAGTCAATTTTATACATGGAGACTGAACATTATAGAGCCAGAATAAGTGATCAAATTGCACCAAATAACTAAATGCCACACTTCAAAGTTATGGATTTTCCTCGTAGATCATATAAAATCATTTTTGTTGAAGTTGGGATTTATCTAAAAAGAATTCATTTATTCTAAGAGTATTCCTGTGCAAAATATCTTCTGTAGATTCAGCGTTTTTTTTTTCACAACTTACACAGAAATATCCCATAAGTTGATAAACATGTGAAAAGCACGAATTTGATCTTGAGCGCTTATCAATCTATAAATTCGAGTATATTTTTAATGTCCATTGCTCTATCTCACTCCATTTAGATGAAAAATTCTATTTTATCATCTGATGATCTTCATAGTAAATATTAGAGAGTGAAGTCAAGTCGATATCCTTGTCAAAATATTACACCTATGCGACTTTCCATTTAAACGTAATCATCAGACAGGATTATGACAACCCCACCCCTACAGGCATCTTCATTGTATTTAAGAAAACATAAAATTACTTAATATCTTATATATATATATATATATATATATATATATATATATATATATATATATATATATATATATATATATATGCCATCAGGCATTTGAAAAATTCTAATATTGCTTTTAATCGTTTTAAAACCAGGTACTTCATTTTAAAATAATTTAAAATTTTGAAAGTGATAATCAAGAGTTCTCGCATAAAGAAACTTATTACATTTCAATTAAAAAGGCATGGATATAGGAATTTTTGGTGGTTTTAAATAGTAGATGTATGAAAAATACGCTTTTAATAAAAATTTGTTGAATAAAAAAGAGGCGATATTCTTTTCAATCTTTCAAAAATCACCGTTAGATTAGAATAAGATAATAATGACGAAACCCCAGAGTTATATTCATATATTTATTTATTACATATAATTAATAACTTCCACAAGAAAATAAGGGAGAGTAAAATTTTAATCAAACCCATTCAGAGCTCAGTCGGGTGATTCTATAGTATACGCTGACTGCAAGTTCCCCCAATAATTGTCCTAGATAAGATACTAAACAATCTGATCATGAGGCTGCAATCCTGGAGTTTTGGAGAATGTGGAATTTTTCTTCATTGTTATTACTCCCAGGCCCATTATGACCCTGAGTAGTAGCACACGGTAGGGTCCCAGCAATGGATTAAATAGAAAAGTTTAACAATTTAACTGTGTGCAACCAAATGACTGATATTAAATTGAATTGTTAATGTTACAAAGCGATGCTTGAAACCATTTAACTGCGTGCAAATAAAACTATTCCTGTCAGATAGCAATACATGAAGCCATTTAAGTCTGAGCAAACAAATGATTTATATTAACTAGAATTATTAGTGTTATATAACAATACTTGAAACCATTTAACTGTGCCAAAATGATACTTATGTCTAAACAAATTTTCTCTAACTCATTTTAAAATAACATCACCAAAAAATCATTTATTTATAAATCATATTTTATGCTTTAACTGTGTGCAAACAAATCAATTATATTAAATTAGATTGCTACGGTAACATAGATATTAAAACCATTCAACAGTGTGAAAACAAATGAGTTCTGGCTCATTTAAAATTTTGTCGACAGAATATGCATTTACAGATCATATATATCTAACGTAGATGAATAAACAAAATTTGGCATTAAATAACCTCCAAAGGTTGATATGCCATAAAACCCAACTATCTAACCCGCAACCATTCATGATATAGTTCTGTCGACAGTCGAAACTCTTTTGGAGAGTAAATGTGGAGGAGAGAAGGAGATCACCACCAAAACCATCAACAAGAACGATGTGATGTAAAAGAGAATGAGCAGGGAGCTGAGGTAAATCCAAAAGATCCATCTAGCATTAGAACAAACATATCTACAGCTAAAATGAGCCAATCTATTTCTGCCTTAGGAAATGAGAATTATCAGATTATTTCTGGTAATGATAAGTCGTTACAATAAATTATCAGGAACATGCCTAAGAACACCGAACAAGAAAAAGAACTGCCAAGATGGCAGTGGAAACAAGAGAATCTTTAAGGCTTTCATGCTAGTGTTAGCTAATACATTTTTAATAAAATACTTCTCTTCTGTTATCTTTATTAATGGTTAAGTCGTAGTCATTGAGACCTAGCTGTTCATATACTGGCAAAAAGTTGTGGGTGCTATTAAATAAAAGTCTATTTAAAATGATTCATGCTTTCCGATGGGCAATTATATTGATTCTACGATCTTAAAAATCAAAACAAGTAACAATAAAGCAATACTCGAATGAAGTTTAATTTTGAAGGGGCCATCATAATTTTTAGAAAACAACGGAATATTATTTCTACTTGAAATCCATTGTGAAATATTGTAATAGAATTCCAAATTACGAGTTGAAAATAGACTTAGTAATATAGGAGGAAAAAACATAAAAGTATAAACTCAAAAAATACACTTGTTTTACCTCTATAAAAATAATTTATCAAATGATAATAATTCTTAACACGTATTTGTTGTGAGGATTAATTTTTATTTATTGCGGGCTTTTTGTCCTCATCTTGGTAGGTTTTTTTTTGGTTTTTTTCTTTTTTCACTACGTTTCGGCAGTGGATAGAGGCGTTGAGTCTGTACGGTTCCAGGTAAGCATTGTCAGAAGTTAGCGGTTTCAAATCCTACCAAGGCGGCCAGAGGTTTACTTGGTCAAAAACGTGGTGCGATAGACAACAACTATGGAAGGCAGTAATTACTGGGGATACGGTTACAAGACTCATCATTCCTATCCGAGGTCGCGGTAAATCACCTGAAGAAGGCCAGAAGGTGAAATTTGGCCGAAACGTAGTGAAAGAAGAAACAACAAAAAAAACCTACCAAGATGAGGACAAAAAGTCCGCAATAAATAAAAATTAATTCTCAGATTAAGAAGCCTCACCTCAAAATGATTCCAATTAAAGACAATGACATATTTGTTGATCGGATTTGATGAATTCAACTGTAAAACTATAGATTCATCCAAACGTAATTAAGTATCCTTGGATTTCAAATACAGTGTGCACTCTCAAAAAAAAAAAAAAAAAAAAAAAAAAACAGAACCCATATATTTTTGAGTGAAATTCATAAATTTAATTCTAGCCGTTTCTTTTTATTCAGGATATGAAGTAGATTCTGTGCATAAAAAATTGGGACCATAGATTTCACGCACGTGACTTGGTCTACCAAGGAAAAGAATTAGTATTATTTTTCTTTATTTTTATAGAAGTAACAAAAAAGTTTATGGGTTCTGTTTTTAGGGTCACCCTGTGTATGAATTGATATTTACACTCATGCATATAAACACACATGCGTGGGCAAAAGATATATACACGATGGCCAGCTGTAAATTCATAGGCTGACCATGGTACTCTCATTGAGTGTGACCAAATGAGGTTTATTTTACAACATAGTCAATTTTATCCATATATACCAACCCCTCCGCTCGGGCAGGATATGATAGAAGGTCAACTTTTTAGCGGAGTTTACCAGGTTTGAATTCAGAGTTTTCCTTCTCCTAGACCAGTTGCCTCGCCAAGGCTGAAGAACTTAGTCTGTCCTACTATATTTATCTATATCTAATACTTGGATACATACCTTTCTCAAGGATATTAGTGCTATGTGAAATGCTATTAGTCTCAAACAGGATATGAACTCGTGTCACCGTGTCCATTTCCTACGACGATAACCATTACACCATGGCCCTCAAAATTCTGCCATCAGTGTTGCATGGCTTGGATCTCCTTGGAATAAAAGATAAAAAACTGACATAATGTCAGTATATAAACATTTCATCTTAGGATTTTATTCCCATTCTCGTATGTTTTGGATAACAGTAGTAAGCGGATGCATTACATATAAGTATTTATTATTTGTATATTTAATAACTGGATGATATACATATTTAAATAGCCCAAGTTAAATATGCGTAAATAATTTAAATATTCTTCTTGGCGATATGCATTTTAATTATTTTATATTTATTCGTTTCATTTTATCGGTTAGGTCTGATTTCCATATAATCGATAGCCTATTGATAGCTGTCCAATGGAAATCAGACCTAACCGATGAAATGAAACGCGGTTTCTTCCAGGCAGCGGTCGCATTGATACTGCTATATGGATGCACTACATGGACTCTAACAAAACGGCTGGAGAAGAAGCTTGACGGCAATTACACAAGAATGCTGTGAGCAATCTTGAACACGCCCCAAAGACACCAACTGTACGGCCACCTGCCTCCTATCACGAAAACTCTTCAAATTAGACAAACCAGACATGCAGAACACTGCTGAAGAAGCAGGGACGAACTCATAAGTGATGTACTCTTATGGACCTCCACACATGGTCGTGCAAAAGCAGGACGTCCAGCACGAACATACATTCAGCAAGTATTTGAGGATACGGGATGTTGTCCAGAAGACCTGCCAGAGGCGATGAACGATAGGGAAAAGTGGCGAGAGAGGGTTAGGGATAGCCGTGCTAACAACACGATATGATAATGATGATGATATTTATTCGTATATTGTTTATGAGAAGCCAATAAACAAATTATATTAAACCATGAATTTATTGAATCATGATATTAGGGTTTACATGCAAAACGGAGTCTTACATTTAGATTGTATCCGATTGTATCAGAACTGCCACCAATTAAAAAACATATCCTTAAATATGTTGTCCAAGTTTGGAGAAAAAAAACGCATATTTCATCAAGTTTATCGGAATGCATCAATCATACTCTCTATATTTATACATTCTTTCCTTTACAACTGAATTGGTAGTTCTGTCTATCAGCAGTATTTACTCCGGATTAGTGTTATTCTCTAAATTTTCAACGTAAATCTACCAAAAAATCAAATAGTTATTTCAAACATTCAATACAATATGAAAAGGGCACGTAAAAACATTTCTTCAATGGTAAGTAAAAGATAAAATCACTAGAATACTTTTAGTGTGAACCCAAATATTTGAAACGAATATTAATTTGAAAAGCTTAACACATCATTGGACAAAGACATGTGAGCTAATTTGGAAGAATAATTTTGGATAAAATAATTCCTTTTCCTGAGAGTATTTATATGAGTATATGTCGAAGAGTAAGTCAGTTTTTCGCTTTTATTCACTTCTTTCATTCTAAAAATAAAGCTCTCATAAAGTTTCCTAAAATCTGTTTATTGTATTCACTAAAAACGAAACAAACCATACGTTTTACACCAAGTTAAGGCTCTCAAATATTGACCTTGTGTCATATCCTGTCCGAGCGGAGGGGTCGGTAATTATGTTAAGGCTCTCAAAATCAACATACAAAGATAAACAATGGATGATAGAAACATTCTATAAATGTTCGATGAAGCAAAGTGTTGGTACTTTGGTCTGCAGTGTAAACCTGAAATAATAATACTCTGAATTTCTTGGGATCAGTTTTTTGATAATAGTTAATGCGTTTAGAAAGTGAGAGAAATAGGAAATCCTCAGATAAAAGCGTTTTCCTACTTTTTTTGGTCATGAGGATTGCTTTCTATAATATTTAAAGTAAATGAAAATATTCGCAACGGAACAAAGTAAAGAATCTATGAAAATAATTAAATATCTGGATTATGAAAAGAGCCCCACGCCTCTTTCTCAAACCCCAGTCAACTCTATTTGTAACTTTATGTATTTTAATCGTAATGCCAACACACACACACACACACACACACACACACACACACACACACACACACACACACACACACACATATATATATATATATATATATATATATATATATATATATATATATATATGTATATATTGTAATCCACAGACAGACTGTTTCGTGGTATCACAATTCTTCTGTGTGGCTAGCCATGCAGGACCCTCCATGTTGGAAGTATAGGAATATATCTTCATTAACCGACATTTTTTAACATTCTATTTTTAAGAAATATAAGATCTTATTATACGAAAGGTATAAAGTGCAAAGCTTTTAGTAACACTGGTCTTGGGGATAATCGATTGAATTTCGGATTTAGATGTATATGAAAAAAAAATTGAACTCATAATGACTTCATTCTGATACACACCGATGGAAAACTTGACTTTTTCTTTTTTTTGAATAATTTGGTATTTTTTAAAGTCAGTTTTAAATAGTGAAGACACTCTTTTGGCAAAATAGTGCTCTTTATTGAAAGTGAGAATTGTGCGAGCTTTGCCGAATATTCTGCTTCTTATTAGATTTTTTAAATTTCCTGAAAAATTATAATTATATTTATACATTTAAACAAACAAAACTTGAAAAGGGGACTTTCAAACAGGAATTAATTGCCCATCCCTAGTCAAATAGATTTCCATACTTATCTTTAAGATAATGAATTGGAGTGCATATGGTCAGATATAGAATATTACTTTTGCTGCGATGATATTTCATTGAATACTATGTTTAAAAAAAAAGAAATTTATCATTTCATGTTTATACGTGGAAACTCATGATATGTTTTGTGTACATTAGACAAAAAACAAACAAACAGTACC
>OY757905.1:26020395-26022895 GCA_963585895.1 Sepioteuthis lessoniana
TTGTCATTTTCATTAAGCAGGCATTTTAAAGTAACTGTATTCAATTATTAAAAGTTTAAATAAGACTCGCATGGTTTAAAATCATGATAAGTCTTTTTATAATCTGTGTATACACCTCATTTTCTAATGGCATTCTGAAATAAACCAGATATACGATTTTTCAAAGCTGTCTGATAATTATTTCCACCCTCAAAAACGAAGTTTTCTTAATAATATTTGTTAGTGGAAATTTGTTATAAAATCGAATATGTATATAAATAACCATCGGATCTTGGCACTGCAGTCAGATTTTCAGAGAAATTTGTGCCGTAATAAGACAATTATTAACAATTTAATGGGATGTCTGGTACTTATTTTCACCACTCTCTCTCTTTCTTTCTCACTATATATATATATATATATATATAGCAACACACAACAATGTGAATATATATATATATATGTGTGTGTGTGTGTGTGTTTGTGTGTGTGTGTGTGTGTGTGTGCATATATATATATATATGTTATATATATATATATATATATATATATGTGTGTGTGTGTGTGTGTGTATCTGTGTGTGCATATATATATATATGTTATTATATATATATATATATGTGTGTGTGTGTGTGTTATATATAAATATATATATGTATGTGTTATATATATATATATATATATAAATGTATGTGTTATATATATATATATATATGCTCACTAATTTTCTATAAACATATGCATATATATATATATATATATATACATAGATAATACTCACCTATGTTCACATACTTACATAATTATAACTAAACATTAAAAATGTGTATATACATCCATGTATGAGTATTTATACATAAGTTTATACATATATCTGTTGATATCTATACTTGCACACACACGGGTGCATATATATATATATATATATATATATATATATATATATATATATATATATATATATATATATATATATATATATATATATATATATATATTTAATCCGAGCAATGTTGTGTAAGGATTAGACAATTACGCAATAATCCAAGTGGAATAGAAATATCCACTTGAGTGGTCACTGTCAACGACTATCGAATGTATAATTAATTTTAGATTAATACATCGAAACTCACGTGCAAAGAGAAAACATTTTTTACAAAATTAAACGAAGGAAAATTCAATTTTCTAGTTCCATTATAAACTTCTTTAAGTCATATAAAATGTTCTACTTCCGATGGATGAAATACAGTTATGCATTTGAATATAATGTACACAGGTCTATATTGCTTCCGACAAAAAGAATTTCAAAATATTATTCTAATTTTTTAATTCATAAAGAAAACACCATTTTTATGTTGCAAATATTGTCTGGTATTAACAAATATAATGTTTGCTCATTCTTCTTTATTAAAAATAATTCCTATAATAAAGATAATAAAGAACTTAATCCGAAAAAAATATTAGTATTAACTAGAGAATCAATTAAATAAAATATTAAAAAAATTAATTCCTAATTTTGATGAAATTATTGTATATAATACAGAATGAAAATATCTTATATATTGTCTAAATGATATAAATTTATATTAATTTTATGAAAAGTCTATTTCTATTACGAAACATATCATAAAAATCCTGTAATTTATATTTCAAAGAAATTGCATATTGATTAAGTTAAACGTAATTAGTGATGGATTAGTATTGTAATGGATATTGGATTGATGTATTTAAGAATTCTTAATTTTCAATATAATTGCTCAATCAAATATTAGTTTCAATTATGAATTCATTTAATCAAGTTGTTAGATATTTGTTTTCGTATATTAAGACAGTGTAGTAAATAGAATAGTTCCCCCCAACATTTACGACTATATAATCTATATTTAATCTTTTATAAATGCATATTGTAATAAAGTATTTCCTTTCTTTAAAAAAAGGAAGTATGTTTATACCGTAAGCTTTTTTTAATTAAATAATTAAATTTAATAATTTGATTAAAAATAGATTTAAATTATTCAATGAATTTTATTGATTTTAAATTACTATTTCAGTATTAAGAATTAAATTGTAAACCACCAAATTATGAGTTTGCCCAATCTGATGGTGAGATTCCAGTAATGCTCTCAGGTTCACTTGGGCCTGAAGTAGTAGCACCTGATAGAGTGCTATGTACAGGTCAAATTGAACTAAGCTGCATACTTATGCAAAGCTGAATTATATGATATATAATTGTTTTCGATATTTAAACTGTAACTACGCTAAACTGAATTGTTTGAAATAGAAATGTTTTGACATTTAATGTGTGTTAACAAAATCTCTACTTATACTAAACTGAATTGTTTGAATTAGAACTGTTTGACTAAAATGAATAGCTATAAATGGAAATTTTTTGACGAGTAAATTGTGAACTCATGCCAAACTGAATTATTTGAAATATTACTGATTATTTGTATAAAAATGGATTTGCCATTAAATAATCTACAAAGGTTGATATGCCATGAAACTCAAACAGTCAAACAAA
>OY757905.1:26025395-26087895 GCA_963585895.1 Sepioteuthis lessoniana
GGCTGGTGAATTTCAAAAATACAATCTGAAACGTGAGGACACTTTAGAAGAACGATATGCTATACAATTCTGTTATAGACTAGAAAAATGCCACGGAAACGTATGGAATGCTACAGACTGCTTTTCAACTATCTTGCATGAATCAAGCATCAATTTTTGAGTGGCATAAGAGATTTAAGGAAGGCAGGAAGTCTGTGAGAAATGTGGGAGGAGTATGGAAGTCAATACACCAGAGTTGATTGGCCAAAAGTGTAGGGATAGGGTTACTATGTTGAAGTCTTAAGGGAGTTCAGGTAGAGATTCCTAGGGATGAGGCCAGCACTCTTCAAATCAGGTCAGTGGCATTTCCAGCTGGACAATGCACCAGTCCACAACTCCATCCTTGTCTCAGACTATATGACGAAGATGGGAATCAAGACAGTTCCTCACCCTCCGTAGAGTTCAGCCTTTGCTCCCTGTGACTTTTGCATATTCCCTAAACTAAGAGGTTATAGTTATGAGATAATTGAGGTGATGAAAGAGGCTGTGATGAAGGTCACTGACACGCTCACCCACGAGGACTCCCCTGGGGCCTTCCAGAAGTTGTTGAAACGGTTCGTCAAGTGCATTGCAGCCGAGGGAGATTACTTGGAAGGGGACTAGAGTGTACTACCAATAAAGGTGCCCATACGAAAAAAGTCTGGAAACTTATTTAATGATTCTCGTTTATATATATATATACACATGAGTGTGTGTATATGTCACTCTCTCCTCTTCTCTCTTCCCCCCTCTCTCTCAAACCATATTTATATATGTTTTTCTAATTTTTGAAACATGAGGCACTTTTATACATTACTAAAATATATACTTGATTAATAATTTCTTAATCCGTGAAATATACTAGTATATATTATATATCTCATCTGTCTATATGAAACAATTATTCTGAAAGCATTGCTAAATCATTGTTGTATGTGATCCCGCAGCTCACACGATAAAAACGGATATAATAAAAAAAATCTTTTGATTTTGCACCATTTGTATATAAAATTTGTCCAAGTTCTCCAACGCTACTACACCATGAACTGCGATACCCTACTGACTCTTCAGTATCTCGGAAAACTTCATATTCATTATCAATAATTTATTATAAACGCATTAATGTGTACTGTGACCTTTCAATTACATCACGATTTTGTCCTCTATACATAAATATAAGACTTTTTAAACAACTTTATTCAGGTTTGTCATCATCGGTTTTTAGTATTTTCGTAGGAGTTTTTGATTTTCTATCATGTTGTTGCTTCAGACGATAACCATATTTCCTCCTTGTTTCAGTCTTTATATCACTCTTTCTCTCTTAGTGTATAACTATCTTGCGATTTCCGATACTTTTCAGACTAGCATCCGAAGTCTCTGGTCTACACTCGCCCGTCTCTCTTCAAATCAAATGTCAAAACTATTCAATGTTTGTTCCACCGGATGTTGATTAGATGCAAAGCGGAAACCGAAGTAAGACGGGGGCCATTCACCGTAGCGAACAGAGTCACTAATGTTTAAGCAGTACAGCCCATCCAGAGACAGTTAATAAATAGCACCACGTAAAAACGCTACAGCAAATTTTAATACATTTATCGGATTGAACTCACATTTATCATTTTCGGGAATTGACCGAGTTAGACTCATGGACTATAAATTTGTTTTCTGGTATACATTGGGAGCACTTTGATTGGCTGTTTAATATGCAATCCTGTAATGATTAAACACAGAAATTTCTGGGCCTTATAAAATTGGTGTAATGATTATCGTCGTAGGAAATGGACACGACGACACGAGTTCAAATCCTGGACGAGACCGATCGCATTTCACATAGCACTAATAACCATGGGAAAGGTATAAATCCAATAATTCTCCCTCCAGCTGTGGATAAATAGTAGGGTAGACAGGTTTCTTCAGCCTTGCTGAGGCAACTAGTCTAGGAGAAGGAAAACTCTGAATTCAAACCTGTTAAACTCCGCTTAAAAATTGACTTTGTGTCATATCCTGCCATAGCGGAGGGGTTGGTAAATATGTATAAAATTAAATCTAAACTAATTTTTAAAAATTCACCAATGAAAAAAACAAAAACAAGAAAAGCCTTCATGAATTCAACCAGGATTTTTACTCAGAAAATATGAGGTTTGATCAGAATGTATTAAGAAGTATTTTTGATTAATCTTTAAACTAAAAAATTATGTGGTTATTTGCGCAACCGAGCAATTAATTCTTAGGCAAATATATAGATGCTTAAAACGTTTCGCAAAAGTTTTTTTCCGTTATTTTTATTCCATCAAAAATTTTATTCCATCAAAAATAATCTAAGCACAGACCTGAACCAAAACCTATTTCATTTGTCAAATGTTCTGGATTTATATCATCATCATGTCGTTCTGCCAGCATGGATCTCCCTAACCCTCTCTCGTCACCCGTCTCTATTATCCATAGCTCCCGTGAGATATTCAATGCTATATCCTGTATCAGCACAGAGCTGTTGTATATAGGTTCCAGTTGGTTGTCCAGCCTTTGCTCGTCTATTTGAAGGGTTCTGCAAGAGTATATCGCTTATAAGTTTGTATTTACTTTTCTAGCAGTGTCCCGCATGTCAGGTTTGTCTAACTTGGATAGTTTTCATGATGGGGGGTATATGTCCGTACATCTGCTGTTTTGTTTTCCAAGACTTGTTCAATATTGCTAGCAGCATTCTTGTGAAATTGTCGTTAAGCCTTTTCTCTACATGTTTAGTTAGCGTCCATGTGGTGTATCCAAATAGCAGTATCGACACCACCACTGCTTGGAAAAAAATGAGTTTTATTTTATTGGTCAGGTCTGACTTCCATATGACCGACAGCCTATCGATAGCTGCCCATGCCTTTGGTAGACGAGTGTTATCTTTTTTGGCTGATGAGGCACTGCTTCCTAGGTAGGTGAACTTGTCCACTAGTTTTAGAGAACTGCCATTTAGAGTGGCGATGTCGTCTCTTTGATAAAAGCACATGTATTCCGTTTTGTCTGCGTTGACAGAGAGACCTATGCTACCAGCTGCTCTTTCCAGACTATGTAGCAGGTATTCGGCTTGGGCGGGGTTATTTGCTAAAAGCGCTTTGTCGTCTGTTATTATTTGTGCAGGGTATCTTCTTTCTTTTGTCACCTTTGAAAGCATTTTCTTTTATTAAATCAATAGACCTTCTAAGCACGTAATCTTGGCAGATGATAAAAAGGTATGGGGCTAATGTGTCTCCTTGTAGCACACGTGCTCTAATGTCGAGGTAGTCTGTGTCCCTATCCAGGGAACGGACTTTTCCTTTCGTGTTTTTATATAGCAGCATTATGGCTGCAACGGTTTCTTTGGGTAGGCCGTAAGCGAATAGTAGTTGCTCCATCTTCCCTCCATGTATGGAGTCAAAAGCCTTGGAGAAGTAGACGAATGATATCATTGCCTCAAGGTTGCGTGCTTGGGCATGGCAGATTTTGGCTGCTATGGATGTAAGTGTTATACCTCGGTAGTTCTTGGCTATTCCGAGGTCACCCTTCTTTGGGAAAGAGATGATGCATCCTTTTCTCCATCTGCCTATTATGTGTTGGCTCTATTTGGCATTGCAATGTCGGAGCAGTATGTCGTTGAATTCCCTGGTATTCTGTGCTGCTGGGGGCATTTTATTAAGCCCTGATGCTTTCCTATTTTTAATTTTTCTCAGTACTGAGTCGAGTTCTCGCGTAAACTCTCCGAGTTTGATGTCTAGGTGATTACTAATAATTTTTTGATCAATTCATGCGTAACAGGTGTGTTCGTTCTTCTTGGCTGGCAGCTTTCAGTTTAGCTTTCCCAATATTCTTCCTTCTGCTGACTTCGTTAACCGTCTGCCATGCTATCCTAGATTGTCTATCTTCAATCGAGTCTCTAATCTTATTGATCTGATTTTGTATGTATTCTGTTTGTTCTTTTAGGTATATGTTAGTTAATTCACTTTGTGTCTTCTTACGTTTCTGGGCATAGATATTATATATAATTCTATATATCAAGTATTTCTATCCAATTTCAAGTAATGTGCAAAACAGTACGGTTTTAAATAACCACTTATAATCCTTAGTAAGCGATTGAACTGTTCTATTTGACTCATAGATAGGACACTAACACATACATTACCAGACCTGAGTGGACCTGGGAGTAATGACAAAGGAGTACACGACACTACCCAAAGTTCCGCAGACATGAAAAATTTATAGCTGTAGATGTATTTTGAAATAATCAAACTTTCATAGTTATTAGGTTTTAAATGTATGATTTTCTTTTATAATCATATTTTTATATATAGTATATGTAAGCAAGCCAAGTAAGAATCTTTACCAAATAACTGGAAAATATTTGCCCGAAAGATCTCTTCTAATAAATATCTCATAACCGTGAATAACTTGAATATAAGGAATTTACATTTTTGCTCAGTTGGCCCCAAGAATCACATCTGCCACAAGAACGATTGCTCTTACTTTTTCAGTCTTCGGTAGACATAAGAAAAATATGGAAAAAAGAGACTTTCCAAAGGCAATCAACGTTTATCTCTACTATGCCTTAATGGTTCCGATATCTATAAAAACTACAAAGCTGTAGAAACTTGAAGGAAAAACAAAAAAAAAAAATGGATGTATTTGAAAACGATTACTTCGAAACTTTAGTAGCATTTTCTTACATGCATCATATAAAATTGATAGGCTACAAAATAATTGCGCTAATATTATCAAGAATGAAAGATTTTCAGTTGTTTGGTTTCTTGGAACACAAAGGTAATGCAGTCTATGTCAACCGTTCTTGCAAAAACGTCTGCAACAACAGAAAACTAAGTAGACATTCGCTAAAGCAATGGAGTGTTCGAAGAGAACACATAAAACAGATGAACGAATGGTTAAAGACTGTGTAGACAAATATATGGGAGGAACTCCCACAGGTTCAAGTATATTAGAACCGAAGTAGTAGTAGTAGTAGTAGTAGTAGTAGTAGTAGTAGTAACAATAATACTCAACTAAGTGAACACATCAAACTGGAACTAAAGGATTACAAGAAAAACACAACTGGCTGAAGAAAGTAATCTTATGGGAATTATTTAAGATACTAATATTTGACCTTCTTGAGACATAGTATATGCTTCAACCAGAATCTGTCATTAAAAATAAAATCCATAGAATTCACATGGACTTTTAAATAAAACAGATCATTTAGCGTAGAGCAGAAGACCAGGATCGTGTTCAATATCAAGAAGAAAAAAGCTTGGATCCAGCTGTACGAGCAGACCACAAATTAAATGATGAAAGGCGAAAAACTGGGTAATATCCGGATCGTGACAGAAATCTAAAAAAAATATTGGGGAACATAAAGGTGATAGTGATAATAATCGTAGTTTGCACCATTGTAACGGTATCCAAGAACCTGGAAAAAGAAACTCAATATACTGGAGATTAAAGGAAGAATTGAAACCATCCTAACCGCAACTTCACTAAAATTGATAAGGATACTCGGGAGAGTCCTGGAGAACCTAAAAAACGTAATCTCCCTGAAGCTACAGTGAAAGATACCAGTTATGTAAAAACTAACTCTGACCAGGTCAAATACTAAGATTAATTTATGATTATACTGCGGGAATATGTGCATGTTCTTCTGTGTATATATACTTACTTGTGAGTGTATACTTATAGCCCATAAGTGACAAGAGAATTCACTTTTGCATACTGGATGATTCCTTTTATAAGTGAACTTGGCCTAGCCAGTAAATATACGAAAAACGCTCCACCAAACATTCACACATTAAACAACGCTTATACCGCACCTGTGCCTTATTAATCCAGATTTATTAACTTGAATTTGACAAACAAATCAAAAGTTAACCCTTCAAAACTGACTTTAGATCTCGTGAACAACTGACACCAGGAATACACTTCTGAATTCTTTACGCTCATTAGCAGGAAAATCTCTTCAGACGTCAATGTTTGAGAAATGTGTAAAGTTTGCCAATTAAAGAGTTTCCTATCTGGCAACATTCGGAAATAGTACATTACACACTAGGTGTTCACTTCCTGGATATGTCGCTTAGCGGACATAATTTCCTAAATATAAAGCATAATGTGTTTGATTATATCATATCTCTCTCTGTCTCTCTCTCTCCCTCCGTCTCTCTCTCTCTCTCTTTCTCTCTCGCGCGCGCACGCGCGTTCATATATCTATGCTTAAATTTACTTTTGGTTGTGCATATGCAAATAGCAGCATCTTTTTTAATTGTTCAAAAAGGAAGAAAATTAATGTATTCTTGATTACTCAGAACGTTATAAATTGTTAGCTAAAAGTCAATTCATTTTTCAGTGTGATCATATAAACATTTATTTTGTGTCATTTACTATCTGATTGACCTCACTTAAATGTTCTATATTACTATGTATTTAAATCTAATTCAGATTGACTAAATCAATATATAATAACTGTCTTTCTTTTCTTCCCTTGTATCTCTTGCGCAGATATCATTCCATGATGTCTGCGCAATTTAAAACTAATTTAAACTAATTTAAAACTAATTTTAGAAAAATTTAAAACTAATTTTAAACTAATTTTAAACTAAATTAGTTTAGTTTTAAACTAATTTTAAACTAATTTAAAGCTGCGCAATTTAAAACTAATTCAGATTGAGCAAATCAATATATAATAATTGTCATTTTACTACCTTAAATTATGGTTACCTCGTTACTTTTTCTTCGACGATTGAGTGATACACATGAAACTGAGAAACGAATTTGATAAATAGGCAATATATTTTTTTAAATTTTAGGTTTTAAAACTGCATTGCTATGATATCATTGATCAATTTTTCATACACATTTACCTACTCCCATTTTATCACCATGTATGTAAACATATTATCCGGCTCATTTCCCAAGTGGTTAGAGTGTTCGCCAACGGCCCGGAAACCAGGGTTAGTAGCTATTGAAAAGTAGTAGCAATGGAAAAGGGAGCCTTCGGGTCACCCTTGACTACGGTCGCCAACTTTACTTACTATGTATACATATATGTACCGCTAGAGTTCTCAAATAGACGTTAGTAAAACAACAACACCAAATCGATGCTTGCACCTGCATGGTTCTTGACAGACCCTTGCTGCGCTACAGCACCACATAGACGTTTGTATCAACACGGTTAAAATGGGTCTATGAGTGTAGCACTACACCATAAGTGTCAGACGAACCCCCGTTGAAATCTCGCCGTGAGAAAAAAAAATGACGAACATGCAAAACACTCTTTTTGTTTGCTAATACAGAATGACTATCAAACTAGATACCCCTTTCCATCATACCACAAACGCGTATATAAGGCAATACCGACCGCGAATAGGCGAGAAACTGACAGATTACCCAGCGCCTTTCACTAAGATTTAGCTATCCTACCTAATATATATATATATATATATATATATATATATATATATATATATATGTGTGTGTGTGTGTGTGTGTGTGTGTGTGTGTATTAAATGCTCTGCAGTTTTGTTTAATAATATTTTCCTTTAATAATTAGAATTAGGTGCATCACAGTTGACTAAATTATTAATTGCAAGTTTATATTTAATAATAATTCTACTAATATTATTAATGCTATCACATCGAAAATAAATCATAAAGGTATTAATATTTTCTGCACATTTATATAAATGTTTTTTTCATCCAGGCTTTTCACCGAACAAGTCTTATTTTCTTCATTATGACCAAATAATATTTTCTTGCATTTGACTTTTGGGAGGTTTCGTTTCTTAAAATAGCATTTCAACAGACATAGTGTGAGAAAGATTTCTTCAACAAAAAATAAAGACATTGTAAATGCTATGGCAAGATTAAACTTATTTCTTGAAAGATGAATATAGAGAAAGTAACTCAACAGGTCTATATCTGTCACATGTAGAAGTTTTGCTGGAACAATATGAGCAATGATTGCGAAGGAAGAAGACGTGGAGCTTGTACCATATTAATTCCGTCAAATCTCGTGCTGAGCCAGATTAGTTTAACACCACGACTCCGGGTGATTTGCAACGTTATATTCTCTGGTCGAATATAAACTACAATCGGTAGGTATATGTATAAGGTGTTGGAATAGGTTGTACATGGTTCACAGAGGATGGCCCAAGCAATACATTGCTTCTAGGGTCAGTAATTATCTTAACATGATAGAGTTTGGTTGCCCGATTGAGATTTTGCCAGAGAGCAAGCTCCAAATATTTGCCCTATTTGAATTGAACAAATGGACAGGAGACTGAATGTGAATATTTGCACACATCTACTCAAACAGTTTTGAGAATAGACAACTCATTTACAATCATAGTATCGTTATATGGATATATACATACATATGATCAGTAAAATACAACGTTTCAATATAGACATTTTCGAAAACACTTTCTGACCAGATTATTTCATATTTCTTTTAAAGTTTTATTCCCAAAATAATTATATAAATCAGATATGATATATTTTTTGATAAACTAGTTATTTTTTTGTATTTATAATACGCATCTCTGGTTCCTAATGTGATCGTACATTGTTAAATACAATCATATGTACTAAATTAATTTACGTATTGACTGATTTAATGGCATTTCACACCGTCAGGGGTTATTTTATTCTTAGTCGTTAGCAAAGTACGAGTATCATTAAATAAGTTTCTTTACTTTTTCTTAATGGGCATTTTTATTGATAATACACACATGTAACTCTTGTCCCCTTCGAAGTAATCTTCTCCGGCTGCAATGCACTTGTACCATTCCAACAACTTCTGGAAGGCCACATGGAAGTCCTCTTGTGTGAGCGTGTTAATGACCTTCGTTACAGCCTCTTCCATCTCCTCAATTGTCCCCTAACGACAGCCTCTGAGCTTAGGGAATAACCAGAAATCACAAGGAGCAAGATATGGACTATAGAGACGGTGGGGAACTGTCTTGATGCCTATCATGGTCAAATAGTCTGAGACAAGTATTGTGGTGCATTGTCCGGGTGGAAATGCCACTGACCCGATTTGAAGAGTGCTGGCCTCTTCCCTAGGAATCTCTTCCTGAACTCCCTTAAAACCTCAACATAGTAACCCAATCCCTACACTTTTGGCCAATCAACTCTGGTGTATTGACTTCCTCACTCCTCCCACACCTCTTGTCATCCCTCACAGATTCCTTGCCTCCCTTGAATCTCTTATGCCACTCAAAAACTGATGCTCGATTCATGCAAGGTGGTCGAAAAACAGTCTGAAGCATTCCATACGTTTTTGGGGTACTTTTACAAGTTTAAAACAGAATTTTATTGCATATCGTTCTTCTAAAGTGTCCTCATGTCCAGATTGCATTTTTGAAATTCACCAGCTGTGACAATCAGGCTTTAGTAGGGTGTATTCCAATTCATGCTGTAGCTATTCATTTGAACCTGTGATGATAAAAATTGGTCTGTCATCTCATAAGATGTATAGCAATAACATACTGTATTTTCAAGTATCTACGACAATTTTAAATGCCTGTACAAAAAAATCTGGAAACTTATTTATTTTACTACGTACATATAATGTACGCTTACACCTACATTTTTATGAGTAGTTTCTGGGGTATTTTGCACAGTGTTATATGCTCATGTATTTTAATCAATACAAATGATTTGCAAGGAAATATATTCGACTCGTAGATTGAACTATAGCAGGTACTACTACACCAGGTCTGAGTAAACCTGGGATTAATAGCCAAAAAAGGGGTATTACAAATTCCACAGTCCAAGAACTCGTGACTTGTCACCGGATACAGTTTAGTGTCATACTACGGGACATCAGCTTTGCAGTGCACTTATGACATTCATCAAGGCTTTTAAATCGATATTTTTGTCATTCAAATTACTCGGTCTCCCACGATTAAAATATTTCAACGAATACTCTTAGTATACTCAACATTTCTATGAATATGTGGAAAATAACTATTGAAATATTCCCACACAGTCGTGTCAAAGTTATTAGACCTATATATGCATTCGTGCGTATATATATATATATATATATATATAATCTGTCGAGAGAAGAGGCAGGAGATGGCTATTTCAGTATTTGTTATGTTTTTAACCACCAGTTTTAAGAGCTGCTTTTTTTATACAGTTTGAGTAACAGCCATCTCCTAATGTCTCCAGGACTCTTCCGAGTATTGAAGCCAATCTTAATAATGTTGTGGAGGCCAGATAAATATACCAGTCCCCGCAAATATTTGAAATATTAGTGATTGACAACGAACTAGGCAAGAATGACAAAACGAGGATGTTGCTTCGAAAGGCCAAACTTTATTATGGCGAATCGTAGATCGGTATAGCGTACGGCGAGCAGTTGCTGAGGTTGGATGGTGGTCGTTGGAACAGGATCTAGTCGCTGGTGCAGGTCTAGATAACTGGTACAAGACTGGTAGTTGTTTAATAGATTGTTACTGGTGCAGGAATGGTTTCTTCTGACGCAGGAAGATGGTCGTTGGTTCAGGACTGGTATTTGCTGGTTCCGGAAGGTGGTCGCTGGTTCAGGACTGGTAGCCGTTGGTATCTGCTGGTGCTGTTATTAGCTTCTTGACTTTAGTATCTGTTATTTTTTTTTCTCATTCCAGTTGACGTCCGGTTTCTTATGTTCAACGATATGTCAAAACTAGAATGGTCAGAGAATTAACTGTTGCAACGTTTTTTAGCTTTTGATTCTATTCTTAAAATGACTTTCTTTCTCTTATAGAATTGCATTTTTTTATTTATTTATTTATTGTATAACTGATACAATTTGCTTCCTTATTTTCGAAATTTTTGTAATTTCTGTGTTTATATCAACTGTGATCTTATACTTTATGGGTGAACCTTTCGTAAATATGTCTTTTGCACTTTTTCTCGGTTGTCCCTAAATTTTTTACAGATCTTAGTAGGCCTCTCAAATGTTTAGAGACAATAATCTTTTCCGGCTATCTAGGTCGCTTCTAACTATTCTTTCATACGTCTTTGGTCAGCACTGTTTCTCTTTTTTCACATTATTCCAGTTTCCTCAATCCCTTTTTTAGTTTCTTTTTCAATTTTTCCATTGATTTCACATATAATTGTTATCGCCGTCATCTTTATGTTCTCTGTTTTGTTAGCTTTCAGGCTGGTTTCAGTTATTTTATGTATTTAACAAACCTCTTGCACCACACAAGGTCAATTTTGAGCGTAGTTTAACTTGTTTAAATTCAGAGTTCTCATTCTCCTAAACCGGCTGCCACACCGATATTCCACTCTGCCCTAATATGTGTTCATAGCTGGAGGGAGAACAGTTGGATTCATTCTTTCCTAATGGTATTAGCGCTATGCAAAATGAAAACAGCCTCAAACAAATTTGAATTCTGGTCGCCGTGTCCATTGCCAAGAACGATAACTATTATGCTATAGGCACGGTTCTAATATTGATGTCCCCTATATATGTAGTACGAAGTTTGATTTTAAAGTTCGCATCAAAACTCTTTCAAGGATTCCACCTGGAGAAATCAACGGAGATTTATTGACGAAAAACATTCTACAAGAATCTGTAAGTTTCATAGATTATATCGTTGTAGCAGTTGGTGTGGGGAGGTGACTAACATGTTGAATTCCATGCGCGCTATTAAATTCACTTTTGGACTAAATCGTTTGAGAAAAGCAATGAACTATATTATCCGCTAAACAATGGATTAAATAGTACCACTACTCTTCTACTACAGTGGTTTATTTGGCATTAAATATCCCTCGAAGTCTAACATGTCATTAAACTAAGTATCTAAACCTATCTGTACTTGATAAGGATTAAATGGACTCTGAATGGAGATTTTAAGATATTCACCCAAATACTCTCTCCGTTACAACAGCATGTGACTAAAAGTAAATTCTTTATAGATGGATTGAATATTTTTTCTCCTAGACCACCAAATTTACTCCCTGCCCTCCAATTAAACTATATTTCTGGGGAGAAAAGAGAAACATACTCGGCGTATGTAAAATGTAAACAATACCGTCCGGGGTTTGAAATCAGATCGAGCTATCTGAAATCTGTTACTACCCCATGAAAAACAGGTATCTTCTGGGGGTGTCCTCGTGGTGTAATGGTTAAAGTGATGGACTGCGGAATCGAAGTAAGCGAGTTCGTACTCCAGTCGCGCTATTACGTTCACTTTCGGGCAAGTACCCTTAGGAAAGGTATGAACCCCCTTATCCTTCCAGCTATGGGTTAAATAGTATCACTACTGTTCTTCTAGGAGAATGGCTTTGGCATAAAATAACCTACAAAGGTTGATATGCCATTAAACAAAGAAATTAAACCAAACAGGTATCTTCATAGAAGAAGTGTTATTCAAATCACTATCTATTAAAATACTATGACAGACATCGAGACATGTCAGTGGCATGATATTTTGTGAAAATGCTTTTTGACCGGAATTGTTGAACTTGGCTCGTTCTAACTGATGATAGTGGGAAATGAAAACAAGCGGTTTCAGATAGAAATTCTGTATTTCTTCGCGATAACTATTCCTCTACCTAAACTTCTTCGCTACATGAAGGAACTATTTAACAAATACAGTTGCCCCGATTAAACTGACCATTTCCTCTCTGAAACATTATCAGAATGAATTACTTCCAGAGGAAAAGAATCTCACCTCAAACTTTAATGGCACGCGTGAATGGCAAGGATAAATTCTTCCAATACATTCGGCGTGGTAATCTTATTTCCCTTAATAAAACACATTCATAAGTGGCTGAATATATCCTGTCCTGTCCGTTTGTCTTCAAGCGTCATTAAACTCTTAGCCCAAATACAAATATGTTCAGATGATTGGGCGATCATTTCACAACATTAACATGAATAAACAGAACTTATAATACAAAGTCCTTTAACGAATGTTTGCTGCGATATATATATATATATATATATATATATATATATATATATATATATATATATTTGTGTGTGTGTGCGTGGGGGGTTGCATGTGTGTGTGTGTTTGCGGGTGTGTGTGTTGGTGAATGTAAAATTGCATGTACTTGTATGCTTGTATAAACGTGTATATACATAGATCACCTCATTGTATAATATAGACTTTTTTAGATCTCCGTAAATATGATATATATATATATATATATATATATATATATATATATATATATAAGTATAAAAGAGGATGATAAAAGAAAGAAAGATTCAATACGCAGGGCTTCATGCTGTCTACACTTAGGTCAGCCAGTATTCAACACGGATGATTTTATTAGATTCGATTGAAGAGATATCTTCTCTTTTTGAGTACGTGGTTTGTTCAATTGAATAGAACTAGAGCAGAAACAGTGAATATATATATATATAGAGAGAGAGAGAGAGACAGACAGAGAGAGACAGAGAGACAGAGACATAGAGACAGATTGTAGTATCTTATGAAATTTTGTGTACACGTTTATACACGAATTTTAAGTTGTAATTGAAATCAGTAAGTTGACTAAATCTAGCTAATGGTAAGGAAGTGGCCTATTTCATAATAATTTATTTATAGTATTCCAATTGACCCATTTTCTTATTTCGATGATATCACAATCAATAGTCACACATATCCCAGATTGATATGCAAGTGTTTCAGGATGTTTTAGAAACAGACGGTGTCGATGAACACTGACAATTTTCTAAAATCAGCATGTTCTATTAATCTTATCGACTCGTGTGTTTGGAATGGAAGAATCAAACCTGACACTGAGAGGATGCATACACTACAAGAATTAATTCCTCCTGGAAACGAAACTTACAACGTTCTGATATCGAATAACATAAGATGCAGAAAGTATTTATCTAATATCTCACCGGTTTAGATTTGACACAAGGTCATTTAAATGTGGAGACTATGTACAAATTGAGACCTATGCTTGGCCATCAGAAAAATGCTTGATATCCTCTGCATTCCTCTTCTGGAATGCGTAAGGCCCCAAGCCATAAAACTAGCTCTGCTAAGCAGATATTGCCTGTTGAGAAGATTCCCTGAGACCCGGCGATCATCTTACAATTTCCCATTGGGCATGTATGCCAGTTGAGTCCATCTGAGGTAGATAAGTGGAGATAGAGCTGGATAAAAATAAAGCAAAACACAAAAATGTAGCATTATTCAATCATATTATTCATTATTCCCTAGTTAAGAAATATAATGCCTCGGATTCTTTAAACAGAGGATTTGTTGTTCAGCCTTTCTTGTATTAAATCTTAAAGAAAGTGCTCGATTTTATAGTTTCTTTCTTTAAATGGCTTATCAGTCTTCGTGTAATATATAATGCCAAACAATTATGGTAAAACAGCTGCAGTAATAATATTTAACCTGTATCTGGAGGTAAAAGAGAGTTTATACTTTTCTAAAGAGTTTTAGAGTGGAAGTAAACGTAATAGACGACTGGAGTTCGAACTCGGTTTCCCCGAGGTTGCAGTGCAGCACTTTAGCCATTATAACAAAGAACCCCCGCTTGCTCCTCATTTGATGGAATTTGCCATTTTCAGTGTTCAGTGACAACCGTCTGTGTCTAAAACTTTCAGAAACCATTGCATTTTTATCTGGGATATGTTTGACAAGCGTTTATGATATTATCGAAATTTTAAAAATGTGTCAAGTGGAATACTATGAATAAATTATAATAAAATAGGGTACTTGTCTACCGTTAACTAGATTTAGTCAACTAAGATTTTGATTACAATTTCAAATTTATGTATAAACATGTACACCAACTTTTAATGTGCTCTACAATCAATCAGTTAGGAATGGCCAATGCCACCACATCAAAATACGATAAGATTAATAGAATATGCTGATTTTAGAAACTTCTCAGTGTTCAGTGATATCCATCTGTGTCTAAAACTTTCAGAAACCATTGCATATTTATAAACAAGTACAGTGTTTATGTCCCAAGAGTGCAACGAGTTAAAAGGGAATTACATCATGTTGACAAACTACCTAGTATTCTACAATTGTGATATTATAGAAATAAAAAATGCGTTATATTTTTAAATGTAAGAAACTTATATACGCAGGGGATGATGTAAAACGTATAAAATTTTGTGTACACGTTTATACACAAATTTTAAGTTGTAACCGAAATCTGTAAGTTGACTAAATCTAGCTAATGGTAAGGACGTGTCCTATTTTATAATAATTTATTTATAGTATTCCACTTAACACATTTTCTTATTTTGATGATATCACAATCGATAGTCAAACATATCCCAGATTGATATGCAATGTTTTCAGGAAGTTTTACAAACAGACGGTGTCACTGATCACTGACAATTTTCTAAAATCAGCATGTTTATTAATCTTATCGACTCGTGTGTTTGGAATGGAAGAATCAAACCTGACAATGAAAGGATGCATACACTATAAGAATTAACTCCTCCTTGAAACATCCGTCTGTGTCTAAAACTTCCAGAAACCATTGCGTATTTATAAACAGGTACAGTGTTAATGTCCCAAGAGTGCAAAGAGTTAAAAGGGAATTACATCACGTAGACAAACTACCTAGCATTCTACAATTGTTATATTATCGAAATAAAAAATGCATTATATTTTTAAATGTAAAAAGATATATACGCAGGGGATGATGTAAAACGTATATTGGAGAAGTATCCGTGGTGTAAAGGCTAACATGGTTGACAGCGACATTCTAGTAAACAAGTTCACACTCCAGTCGCACCATTGCCTTCTCTGTTGGACAAATACCTTAAAGAAAGGTATGAATCCACTATCACCATTACTGTCCATCTACACGGGGGTGGACACGACATTAAGTTACCCATGACAGCTGGCATATCATTAAAACAAGAAAGAAGAAAAGAAAACCTAAGTTCAAGCAGGATCGAAGTTTTATCAACAAATTCCTGGAATGTTTATAAAATTACCCAACCTGTAGAACCCTTGTGTATAGACTTTGAGTCGCCAATTCTGTCACATCAAAATCCTTAAATGCTTACAGTCGCTGATGAATACTCACGGTTCCCGTTTGCATTTCGTGCCTAAACATGCATACAAGGACGGTAATAAAATGTCCTGAAGTATTATTTTTCTCTGTTTTATTCCAGGGATAATTCATTAAGATACAAGTACAGTGTTTATGTCCAAAGACTTCAAAGAATATAAAGGGAATTATATCACGTAGACAAACTTTTTGGGATTTTATAAATAGTACTCAGTTTAGATAAAACAATGGAATTATGCGGAAAACTATTCGTTGGAAGTTTAAAGGGCGCAACATACCAGACCAAAACACGAACTGTTTTTTTCCAGATGTACTATAATCAGCTTGGTCCTTTTTATTTGTAACTTCAAATTCTACGCAGCACAAGAGAACCTTTTGCTTCAAGCGGGGATCAAAGACAGGAAAATTCTCAGCAAACTTGGTTCATGTCACCGGGAGCGGTTCTTTAATTAGGCATTTTTTTTAAATAGCGAGAACGAACTTTTAGTAGAACAAATGGGCCTTATCAAATTTAACTTATGTATCTATTAAGTATCTTGAGGAGCAAGGATCTATTGTATATATACATGATTTTGTCCATTTATGGAACTTTGTAAAATTATATAGGATCTTAATAGTCCTGTGTTCCACCTTCCATCAATACGTATAGATAAGGGGAATTTTGATATCCGATGTAGATGTATTTATACCACCGTTCCACACGAGCAGGATGCGACACAAAGTCCATTTAAAGCAGTGTTTAACAAGTTTTACTCCAGTTTTCTTTTTCCGTGACTGGTTGCTACACCATGGTCAAAGTGCTCAGTCTGTCCCTCAATTTACCAATAACTGGAGGGAGAATAGTTGGGTGCATTCCTTTTCTAAATGTATCAGTGCTGTGTGAAATTTAAACAGCCTTGTCCAGGTTTTGAACTCCTACAATCCAACCCGCATTGAATGAATTTAACAAGAAGTACCGAAGAACATCACATCCCAGAGTTATGCAGGATATTTGACTTGTGTTTAAAAACCACTATTGCGAGAAATAGCTTTTAAACGGACAAGTTGATATGTACTTTTGTGGGAGAGTGATTGTAATATTTTTATATATTTATGTTTATTTATAAATATGAATAAACAACTTTTGATAGAAGCGTGCCATGTATTTGTCTTCTTCGGTGTACATGTTGGAAAATAACTTTTTCTTAAATGCATTAGAAATTTCTAATATGATTAAAACGATGTTACGAAAGCCAAATGTATTATCTTATTACGATATCAATGCAACATACTTAGAGATCATTGTCTAATGATTTTTATTGTTGAAAATGGAGACGGCCACAAGAGTACAAATCCCGAACAAAGCTGTTTGCATGTCCTGTAATGATAATACACTTTGGAAACCACTTAATCTACTTCCAACTATTGAAAAACTCGAAGGCAGATGGGGCTCTTTAACCTTGGTATGGCAACCGGTCTAGAAGGGGGTAAATTCTGAATTGAATCCGTGGAAATCCTCTTGAAATTTAACATGCTAGTGAGAAAGGTTTGGATATTTACGCATTTAGTATTTTTAAAAGCATTTGCATAATAACATATTTTGAAAATGATTAAAATATTTTAAAATCATAAAATAGACGACCTTTGCTTGGTCACTTCTCTACAAAGAATTATATCAGTGACAATATAGTTTATACTGGAGGAAGTAAACATGGGATATTTTCCATCGAAAAAGCCAAGAGGGAGCAATAAAACTGATTACAAAATTACCATAAACCAGAAGAGTTAGTGCGGGTAACGATGTTTTTTCACGTAGTCCACTAGTGTTGTTAAAAGATAATGATGTATGAATTATTTTGGATACAAAATTCCGGTTTATGTTTCGTTATAAGTAAGGCTAACACTATTGACAACTGAAATTCATGATTTGAATTCTCAAGGATAGAAAATATAGTGGGAGTATGTGTGGTTGCACAAGCCGGATTGTCCAAGGGGTGACGATAAATGCCGGAAGATGAGTCTTTATTGATCGGCACTGCAGTGTAGCTGGAAGTATTAGCATGGATATTTCAGGGAATAGGCTGGTTTATTCGTATATCTAATCTCTGAGTGGTTCGATAATATAGCAAACATTGAATTAGATATAAGAATAAACCAGCATATTCCTTCAAACCATCAAATAAATCCTTCCAGAAATACTGCGTACTACATCCGGTTATATGATTTTAATATGTTTTAATAGTTTTTAAAATATTTTGTTAAAAGTAAAGTTGGCTACCTCAGTCGAGGGTGACCCGAAGGCTCACTTTTCAATAGCTACTATACCGAGGTGTAGGGGTGGTTGCTATTTCATTCCGTAGACTGCCCCACTTCAGCCTTGATCCTTACCTTATTACTCTAAGTGTTAAGCAAGGCTGCATCAAGTACCGTTTTTGAGTCTTCGGTATGACTCAACCTGGGATTGAAACCCTGTCTCCCGGAACATTGGCAAACACTCTAGTCATTAGGCCAATGGCCCGGTAATTTATTATAAACACGCTTTTTTAAACAATATTCAAATTCTGTAACTACAACAAGATCTTATATATATATATATATATATATATATATATATATATATATACGGGCGTGTGTGTTTCTGTTGGGTATCACCCACCTTTTTCCACACAATGAACTAGTCCATCTGCCATATATAACAGTAGCTACTAATACCTGGGCAGCCTAGAAGGGGAAGAGCAGCTTCTTATAGGAATAGTATTAGAGCGTCGGAGACTGAAGATCGCATTAGATCCCCTTACTTGCTACCGTAATAACGGAAGCCAATACTATCATTGGACTATATCTTTATTCTTTATTCACTAATCCTATGTTCTTCCCTACTAATAGTCTCTCTATTGCATATACTTTTTTTTCCTGAGAATATATCTCTATTTCCTCTCATATCGTGGTTTGACCTTTATTTAATATTACAAGCGTTCACTAACCAGAACGCAACAGTTTCTGTGTATGTATTAGCTGCTATATTGATATGTGTGTGTTTTTGTGTATATAAATAATTGCCTGCTTGCACGCAGTACTCAGTAAAGTTCGAATGTTTCAAGTCTTTTCAACTGTATGTAATTGGCCCAGTTTAAACTTTATTTCCTGTTCATAGAAAAGTTCAGGGAGATTTTACATGAAGAAAAATTCAGATATTGTCCAAGAATTAACTGCAGAATAGATATAACGCAAATGGAAATTCATGAATCATATTGGTACATAACATTACTCATAAATAAGGCACTTCAACTGATTCACAGATTCTTTAGCAACCATGATATAATTTTGAAGTCTGTAACCTTTTAGAGTCTGTAACATTTCCTAAAACGCTATTTGTACTAAATTTCACGAGTCTTCACCAGGATATTTTGTACTGAATGTTCTAATGTGCTCTTAGATTGCCTTTAGCTTTTTAACACCTGCTATTACAATGGAAATTATGGAAATATGGTTAGAATTTCGAGAAATTTTCTCTCATAAACAGCAGACTTCCTTTCCAGTTTCGGACATTCTAGCTGCAAGGATTTCTGTGTACACTTTAGAATACCAAAATCAATATTTTAATCGAGTTATATTAGATGAGTCAAACTGAAATTGATTATTTTACATGCAATGCCTAAAAAAAGAACGATCAATTTTAGATCAAAAATCGTTGTTATAGATTTTTTGGAAGATTGGTTTGTTCCTAATTAAAGGATCTAATGACACTTGAAAAAATCCATCTGAAATAATTCATTCTCTTCTAGAAAATGAAAGATTCTACTTTTCTCTTTTAAATATCTTGCATGCTTTTTTTTTTTCTTTTAAGTTATGTATTCAATTTCAATTCATTTATAGTCATTATTTTCAAGTGAATCCATGTGTTTTTTTTTTTTAGTTTTTTTTTTTATTCAAGTGGGTTTTTTGTTGTTGATCTTCTTTATAAATAATATTTTGATTTCTTTTTTTTTTTTTTTGGTTTATGATTTCTGTTTTCTAATTAATCAATCTCTACTTAGTCTGGTTATCCTGCTGTTAATGAATCGACATATTCCAATTTTGATACTCTATATATACTAATGTCAGGTTTCAAGATATCAAAATTTCTCACGTCAGACAACCATTATTACAATGATACACGTTTTAGGTGTATGACACAGCAATACAGAGAAGTGACAAACGCAATTTTTTTTAGTGCTATATCATTAAAATGCACTTAAACAGTAATGTATAGCCCTTTGAAATTTTCAGATTAAATCGATTATTATACTATTCCAAAGGAGATTCGGGTCGAATGATGATCATGGAAAATCTCCCAATTTTATTAATTTTCAATTAAGATGTCATTTAAACGACATCATTTAAAAGGAAAAATAACCCCTTTTTTTAAATTTTAACGATTTAAGGAGACAATTATCATTTTGTATTGATAAAAGTGAAAGGCTGTTCGTTCGTATTTTCTGGCAATAATACTTACATTACAAGCTCGCATTGAAAATAATTATATAGTTGAAACAATAAATTGACATATTTTCTTTTAAATCAACGTAGAGAAATCATGTCATGCGTTTAATTGTTGTTAGATTACCATTAGAATAATGGTTTCCCAAAAAATATAACTGGATATGTGTCAACAATCAGCAATATGAGACCAAAGTTCATATATGATTTCTTACACACACATGTATATACATAAGGTATCGAGAATAGAGCATAATTTTAATAAGGCATGAATAAACAATAAATGATCTTTGCCTTTAAAAGTTTCTTCTTGTAATTCAATATATTTATTGCAGCAATTTTTTTTCCATTTAATGAAATAGCCAAGAAACTGTTCTTTAGCTATAAAGTGAATCTGCAACTTCGCATTTCTTTAAATATCCTAACCAAAAATAAAATCGCAACGCCGAGGAACAGAAATATATGTAACAGTAGTATTTATTCCTAGACTTCTGCGTTTTCACATTTTTAGTCAGAGACTTTTAATATTTCAGAATTTGATAATAAATAATGCCTAATGTTATTCATTTATTGTTAATTACTTTCCTCTGAAAAATGACGGTTCTTTCGGTTTTAGAGGAAATATCTGTTTTATATATATATATATATAAATATATATATATGCATAAACAATTTATGTATTAAAGAATAGCATATCGTTTATATTTCCCACAGGACTGCCGTATACACTTCTTTTCATCTACTGTTTGTAGATAATTCAATTAAATGTTTCATCGGTAAATTTCGAGGCATTGAATTAATCTGAAATATGATGATGATGCAATGTCAAACTATAAAATGTCTATTTGTTATATACCATGATGAATAAATGAATGACCGATCATTACACTTGGTTATAAAAATATAACGCACACTTGATTTCTTGTAAAGTTCGAAATTTCGTAAGTGTGGCAGATAGACAGGGAGATAGACAGACGGAGGATTGCAATATTAACCCTATTTCTTTTTAGCTACGTTGTAATTCCATATTCAGGGCCCCATATTGTTCTGCTTCTCGGGCGAGGGGAACTATCTCTCTCTGGGCACTCGGTGGCCGCTCTCCGCGACTGACCATCACTGCCCGTGACTGACCGTCTAACGTGGGTACCCGAGTTTATATAATTTCTCTATGCCCTGCATTCCGGGGGTTAATCCACGTAACCCGCTTCCAGCTGTCAACTTACATAAGCTGCTTACACCCAAGCGTCGCATGTCCTCCGGTAATCACTTTGTTTACACATCTGAAACATCCTGCTTCAGAAATCCATGATTGATGGTTCTGTTAAGGGTCAATATACAAGATATTTACTCTTGGGAAATATATCTTAAATTTTCCTATAAACAGATTTTATAGTAATTATTTTTTGAATTCTACATTTGATCAGTTTCTCTGCTATACATCCATTAACTAAGCATGCTATTCAGTACTTTTCACGCCATGAAAAAACAAATTGTGATTTTTCTTTTCTTTTATCTTATCCCAAAACGTTTATTTATTATAGAGTGTTTCTTATTTCGTCTATTTATAATAGAGTGTTTCTTATTTGTAATGTTCTTGTTCAAGATTTTATTTTTGTGTCTAAATCTGTACTACAGGACAATTTTAAAGGAAGGCTTACATATCTTTCATAATGAAAGCATCATCTTTTGATGTTTGGTTGTCTTGTATTTATCTTAGATTTTATTAAAAAAATAAGTCTTCAACACATCTTAGGAAGCCATAGCTTTTAAGTCACGTTGAACAATCGTATACCCAAATTTAAAATGAGCTAGCATGGGCAGCAAAGACACAGATAAAACTATATAAAAATATGTAAGAAGAGAGGAGACTAGTTTATTTCTATATTTACTGGTTCTTCTTTAAACTAATTTGAAACAATTTAGGGTAATTGGTCTCCTCTAATAGGATTGGGTCTTTAAAATTCAATGAGAACTTTCAAAAAAGGCCTGGCTTCGATCTTTATACATCTTTTTTTATACACATAGATATTTTCATGTAGCTTCTTTAGTTCTGCAAGATTACGTCAGCTTAATTTTTGGCCGATTTTACACTTTATTTTATACTAAAAAGCATAATCAAGAAATATTTTTTAGAAATATACCAAATGAAATGGGCCAAGAATTCTATTGGTTCAGGCGCATCGTAAGTTTTAAATCCGGCTATTCCTATTGCATATAATTTTGAACTGAATTTATTCACAATTGCGATAGTGAGTTAAATTGTCCCTTATGATCTAATCCTCCAGAAAAAAATTATCAATATAATTTGGCTAAATGGCAGCTTTTACCAATCAGTTAGAATGCACAGTGTGAGAAAATATTTCAGTCATATTTGACACTGGCTTTTATTTTTCTGTCACCCTATAAGAGATATTTAGAGTCGCAAATCTGTATATACAGTAAAGTTGGTGACCTTAGTCGAGGGTGACCCGAAAGCTCTTTTTTCGATAGCTACTACACCGAGTTTTACCTTATAAATCTGTGTGTTAAGGAAGGAGGCATAAAGTGCCATTTTCTTGAGTCTTTACTATGACTCGACCTGGGATTGAATCCAGGTCTCCCGGGCCATTTGTGAACACTCTAACCATCATACCAATGTCCGATATCTAAAAACACTACACAATTAATAATTGTGAAAACTTAAAGAATTTCGAGAAATATTATACCTATCAAAATTGAAGATAAATATGATCAATACATATGGGTGGAATAGGACATGAAATAAACACATCTGACAATTGAAAACCAACTGTTGTCAAATTTCTATACGGTAAACTCCAAGTGTATATCTTTTTTTTATTTTTCTTTCAGAGTTTTTTGACTATTGTGTTCAACTTAATTATTTTCATAATGTATTGATAGATGTAGACTTTGACTTTTATCAAGTGTTTCTTGTTCAATTCCAGAGCTTATACGGGACTTCGAATAGAACCTTTTATTTAATCCACAGGGGAAGATTGTTTTGATTCCGTTATCAATTAACAAATACTAGTGATAAGCTATAGTAAATATTAATGGTTATTTTTACCGGTAGTTAGGATTGAACTTGCAACATCCACATGATATCACTTAGAAGTTCATTAACCAGACGGTCACGGAGCTTAACGAATATAGGCGTTTGGCTAAAAATTAATTTGGTTATAATATGTAAGTTAACAGACAATTAAAAATGATGGTTGAAGCGTCAGACAGGAAACGAAATAAAAACGAAAATCTATTATTCAATGTGTGACAAAGTTATTCTTGTAGAAGAACGGTAGTAGTACTATTTAACCCATAGCTAAGAGCTTAGGAGGTTTCATATTTTACCCTGGGGCATTAGTCTGAAATGGCGCCACTGGTTGTCGCTGTCTAGCTTATTACGCACCACGCCACGGGGACCTCTCCATTGATATTTTGTTTGTGATTAAAACAGAACGTTTCAAAGTAGTAAAGACACTGTTGATTAAAAATAGTAAATGTTGAACATTCAGATGATGAGATTTGTTTTTAATCATCAAATTTTTTTTAGGAATGACTTTAGATTAATAGCCCTGAAAAGACACTCTGTGATCAGGATGGGATTATTTCAGTGATTGATTATTTATGGCCTTCGTCAGAATTGCTAATAACAGCTGAATAATTACGTGTCACAAAGCAATCGCTGCATGTTCGACTAAAAATTCAGTCGTCTCTAAAGTTGCCTTGCAGAATGACTGCAGTTTGAATTCGGTTTACCAAGAGACCGAGTGACTTAACACCAGTATTCGACCAAAGGCGATGGCTTTGGAAAAGAAAGCACGTTTCAGTCCATAAAGCCTTCGGGACATAAAATCATTACTATTAGAGAATAAGCCACATTTATTCCCAGATGCTTCGCAGTATCTATCGGATTACAATAGAGATGCATGAATACATAGCGAAGAAATTAAATAACAGGGTAACATAAAACCGATTATCTTTCTTTTGTTCTTCCGGCTCATGTCAACCAACTTCGTTTCACGAAAATGCCCAACGGGTAAATCTACACATACCAAATGTCGACAAATATTGACCTACCAATTCGAGGTTAAATATATATATATATATATATATATATATAAAATGATGAATTGGTTTCTATCGAGAGCACAATATATTTCAGGAATCTGATCTTGAAAAAAATATTTGTACATAAGATAATTATCTTAAAATAATTTTTCCACTGTCTTCGTCCAAATACCCAGCTGCCTCTGCTTGATATAGTGATTCTCCAAAATCGTCGCAGCAACATTCAGCAGTATGTTGCATTTCAGCTCTTTGTTCAAATTATTCTATCTTTGGAAAAAAATATCATATATACAATTTTGCATTTATCATGCATCTATTTTACTGCGATATTTGAATAAAAAAAAGTCTGTGATTAAATCAAGCAATATTTTCTTTTTGTTGCCGAAATATTGATTAGAAAGCTTTCCAAAAATGCATTTATTTCCAATATGTAGTATTAGAATAATCCTAAATACACAGGGTTTATAAGGAGAGAGTAAATGTATTAGTAAATAGCATAAGCAATTCATTGTCATGTTGTGTGATTTCAATGGTTTATTACTCTTGCATTTGCGAAGGTTTTTAGCTGTTGACTTTTGCTACTTTGATTTTTAAACTGATTTGATCACATTAGCATTTTATAGAATTCATTCATCCCTGCATTTATCCCGTCAATTACTCACAACAATAGCATTATTGTAGTTTTTCACCTATCAGCAAACAGAAAATGGGTTTGTGTGAATGTTTTTCTCAAGCAGATCCAAAGGAAATTATATGAATGGATTTAGAGTATTGCCTTTTTTTGGTTATTGTAAATGGGTGGATGATTTTCAAATACAATCAAAAACAAATCAATAAATTGGAATAGAAAGCACAAATTATACATATTAATTCCATCACGTGTTGTTATGGCTAGCAAACTAGTTTTGGAGACTATTTTTTATACGTTTGATTCTCACTGGTGGCTCAAATGTCTTAACTTTCACCACAACTAAGTAGTGCATTTTAAATGACTATTAATGCCAGAGTAATCACCTACTTAGATTCGTCCTTGGTAATTTTTATGTTTCCGTTAATTGGAATGAAGAAAAATTGACTAGCTAAATGTCTTTGTATCTATACTAGAAAGCTACCCACCTACATCCATACTCGATATTTGACGTGCGTCAAAAGGAATGGATAAATAATATATTTATATATTAATACCACAGTAACCATCTATTTTCGACTTGGGATTTTAGCGCGCATAGGGTTAAAAGGGAGAAGGATAAAATGCGATGTTTATATTTATATATCAATACCATTGTAATTACATTAAACCTTCCTTCTTGGTATATGTCATATGTCCCAACGACCGGATGACTGTAGCAGAAGGTCTTTTTAGGTGGGTCTGGACGGAAGAACACAGCCCAGACACTTCCAGAAATGCCTTTGGTCCATCGGCTTTCCCCTAAAAAGAGCACCACAGGCACCAGGCCATAAACTTAGTCTCTCCGAGGAGGGTTAGAGCCTGCGGGACGATCCCTTGAGGCTCAAGGAGAGCCAGTCTTAGCGTACGTAACATGAATGCCAGCTTCACGAAAAACATATCAGACGGCCTCGATCGACTGTTACCGAAATCAGGACACACCCGACCTAATCCGTGTACTGAGTCACACGGCCAGCCAAAATGTGTCCCGAACATTTGACCCGAAGCTTCACTCACAGTATTTGCCGTATATATGTGCGTGTCACGCTATGGTGTAAAGACATAAATAGAATAGTTGTTAGTACTGTTATAACTGAAATTTGTCGGCTTCTATTTATATCCAATGCCGGTCTAACCTGTACTTCGTTCGGTAAATTTATTATTCAACATGACCTGAAGATATATATTCAAAATCTCCAGTTCCGTGTTCGAGCCAATTTAAATACACACATTTATATGAATGCTCATCAGGACAAATGTAAAAAAATATGAGGTAGTATAAAAATATCGACTCAATATTTTTTTTTTAATTTGAAATTTTACATTTAAATGAAGATTTGTAGATGGACGAAAAATTTATATGATAAAGCTATGAGTAGATTCTGACAAAATAAATCAGTGTAAATTCTCAATAGTTTTCATTCGATGAACTTCAGAGAAACTGAATTGTGCGAGAGGAGCAGAATAGATAATAGCCACACCTTACTTTGTGGGACTCTTTCCTTATTTACTAAATCGTAAATTAATATCAACGATGCAATTAAAAGTACGTTGGGGACATAATATGAAACAGCTTCCAACTGAAGTTTAAACAGTTCTTCCAAAAGTGCGAATCTTGAAGGCCAAGTGAAAAACTTGGTAGAAATTTGTTTCATTTACGTTTATTTCATTGTTCTCTTCTCTCTTGGTAAATACACATTTAATCCGTAAACACTTGCACATATCTTCTGTATGCACACACACACACACACACACACACACATATATATACGCTCACATAAGTGTCTTTTTATATATATATATATATATATATATATTTGACATCTGTGTATGTTTGTGTGTGAATAAATTTGATTGCCTTGAGCATTGTAGCTGTGTAGTTTCTTTTATGTTGACTACTTTCCAGACGTTGACTTCTCCTGGCAGCCATGTACTCAGAAAGCACTTCTTATTTGTATTGACATTGGAAGGTGTAAAGGTGAAATTAGCGTGGATATCTCTTTTTAATTTGTCTCTTTTGTGTTCATATTGTGACTTTCTTTCATATGAACTCTTCGTCGACAAATCTATTTTATCTCTACATCTGCAATATCTATATATCAATCTGTCCGTTCTCATATCATCCCATATTATTTGTCTCTCTCTCTTTCATTCTCTCTCACTCTCATTCCATCTCTCTCTCTCTCTCTCTCTCTCTCTCTCTCTCTCTCTAAACATACGAAAACACACACACACACACACACACACACGACACACACACACACACACACATATATATATTGATATAAAATTCTGGACATATTTCCGCTGAACTCAATGGTATTATTAAAAGCAAATAATATGATATTTCATATTAAAAAAATTGCTTGTATTCCATTAACCCTTTTGTCTTGTTTTATAACCTCAAGTAATCTTTGGCTATATTCACTCGATTTCTCTTTCTCTGTTGAAATCGCTTTTTAAATATCAATAGTTTGGTTCAATTTTACAGAATACAAGAATGGCTGAAACATTTAATGAAAAATTCTTATTTTTTTCTAAATGTTATTTAATCATTGAATAATAAAGTGTTCTAATACGTTTAAGGTATAAATATTCTTATACTTCCTTTTATAACCTCCATGAATATAATATATCAATTGATTTTTTTTTTCCTTTTTGTTCCTTCATTAATAGATAAGTTAAACATTTTTCTCTGTATATCTTATTGGAAAGTGGAGCCTATTTGTTCCTAAAATTACCTGAATGTATTTCTTGAGTCTTATTAGTTTTATATGTTCGAAGTAGATGTAGACTTGGAGTGACAGTATTGACTCGAGCAAAATAATACAGTCAAATCAGTTCTAAGTAGCGGATCTTAAATAACAGCAGATAAGGCAAACCTGGGCGTATATTGCCTTGATAACAAATTCTTCACTATTCCTTTTTCGAAGCTACAATGTATCGGTATATGATTATTTTTTTCTAATTTTCATAATATTACGTTTCCGTAGACACAGAATAACGCGATTGATAATGTTATTGAGGCTATAAAAAGGTATTCAATAGCGTTTTACTTGAATGGAATAATTTCTGTTGAATTGCAATATTTGAAACTTTTTAACTGTTTACCTAAATTGAAATACTGATCTAACATAACTATACTTGAAACCATTTTATTGTGTGCAAATGAATGAATAGTGTTCATACAATGATTGGTGTTAAATAGCAATACTTGTAACCACTTCATTGTCAGCAAAAAGATTTAGTATTGAATAGAATTATTAGTGCTGGAAACAATAATGGGAAACATTTAACCGAGTAGAAACGATAGCAATACGAGTGTACGAACAACTTAGTTTAAACGCATTTAAAAATGAAACTATCTACAAACTAGTTACATAATTATCATGTGTATATCAATTTAAATGTGTGCAAGCAAATAATTGTAGCAAAGAGAATTATTCGTGTTAGATAGAAACGCCAGAAAACCATTCAACTGTACGCAAAAAAATGAGGTCAGGCTCGTTTAAAACGTCATCCACAAAATGTGTTTACAAATCGTATATATTTAAT
Organism: Sepioteuthis lessoniana; assembly: GCA_963585895.1. NCBI lineage: Eukaryota > Metazoa > Mollusca > Cephalopoda > Myopsida > Loliginidae > Sepioteuthis > Sepioteuthis lessoniana. The sequence goes on from OY757905.1 coordinate 26,054,170, forward strand.
ATATATATATATATATGTATAAAGAGGACTGGGCATTAGATAACCTACAAATGTTGATATATCATAAAACCCAACCCTAACAAATCATATGTATTTAATATATATGTATAAAAAGGAGTTGGCATTAAATAACCTACTATGGTTGATATGCCCTAAAACTCAGTTAAACCAAAGCTATATTTAGGCTGCATATTTCGGGAAGAAAAGTATCTTAAAAGTATCTTGACTTTTTAAAATTTGTAAATGCTAAATTTTTTATTTAGTCAAATTGTATCCGGTTTGTGTAGACAAAAAAAAAAAGAATTTTACAGTTTACTGATGTTTTGAAATTTAAAAAAATTACAGAGTATTTAAAGAAATACCCACGCAGACATTTTCATACAAAAAATGCAACAACTAGGAGAAACTAAATCCTTATTTCGTTAGCTATTTCTCTGTAGCGACAAAAACAGAACTGTTTGTCACACTTTGGATCATAGTTTGGATGGTAGATATAACTTACATTTGGTCACACCATCCTGAATAGGGTGAAGCATGTACTGAGATAAAAAAAAAAAGTTATTTAAATCTCGTGTATAATACCCACCCGTAAATTTAAGTTTAAAATGTGTAAAAATGTGCGTATCATTTACAAATAATTAGACTATATAACTGACAGAATCGAACATATTGATAACTTTATGTATGTAAGCTTCTGATGTTATCCTATGTTGAATTGTTTCTGCTGAAACTGCTGATAAAACTGGTAAAAATGGAATTAACTGAGAGAGAGAGAGAGAGAGAGAGAGAGAGAGAGAGAGAGAGAGAGAGACATTTAGCTTCACTTTAGGCATCCCCCTGCTGTTTCTACTGACATCACTTTTACATTTTGTTATTGGTCAACTTGATTTGATTTAAAATATAGATTAAACTGGTGAATTATAATCTGCTCTTTAATTCGATTATTTTTCTCTCGAAAATGTATAAATATTTGATCGTTGCGAAGTGTTTACTTACATAATTTTAGTATACGCATGACCACACTAACAATATGTATATAAAGACATATACATGGAAGTAAAATTTTGTTTTGTTTTAAAAACTGGTAAGTTGCAACGTCATAATTTTAGGAATAGTGCAAATGATGAATATAAGTGTATAACTCTTTTCAAATGTTTTAACTCATATTATTGTAAAACTTTTAGATTCATGACTAAGCTCTGTTATAATTTTCGACAAAATATAATAGATAAACGCGAAATATAATAGATAAACGACGTCAAGAATTTACTGACATCAATGATTGAGAAGCTACAATATATAAGGCAGAAATCCCGTTAAACATGTTTTTATCGTGCCGGGAACCCGGGTTCAATCACAGGTCATGTCATACCAAATACTCTAAAAATGGTACTTGATATCTCCTTGCTTAATACTCAGAAATATAAGGTACGTATCTTGGGTAAAGTAGAGCAATCGAGGGAAAGGAGTAACGCCTTCTCCTACAGCTCGGCGTTGTAGCTATTGAAAAGGGAGCCTTCTATTCACCCTCGACAACGGTCGCCAACTTTACAACAACTTATATATATATATATATATATATATATATATATATATATATATATATATATATATTCTGCTTAGACTTTTGGAAATATAATTTTGAATCCATTGTCTGTTTTGGGGATTATCCACTTTTCCACTTTCAAACACACACACACAGACACACACAAATTTATATATGTATATATATATGTGTGTGTGTGTGTGTGTGTGTTAAAGTGGAAAATTGGATAAACCAAAAAACAGACAATGGATCCAAACTTATATTTCGTCTTTCATATATATATATATATATATATATATATATATAAAACTTAGGATTCAGTAAATACAGAGTAAATGACGCTAGGTGACATTCATTTTCTGACTTATGTGATCAAAATGGGATCATACACGCGAACAAACACATATATCTGTTATCATGGGACCATACACATATATTTGTGTATATGTATTTACGTTTAAGACTAACATCAATTTGGCTTTATAGTAGAGTAAGCGTGTCTTTACATTTAAAACGCATAGTTTAAGCATTATTTCACAAACAAAATACAGAATAACATTTTGTAAAATTCAGCATTTTAAATTGATAGGACTTAAAGACATACTGACCAAAATTGGTATTTCTTCCAGGTGGCTCCTGAGTTCAAAGGCTTCTTCCTCGTTTCGACTTTTATTTACTACTGAAATTTTAGGTAGCTTTGGAGGCGGTCTACTGGGGGGGGGATTCATTTCATTTTTTTTTCTTTTTCCTTTTCTCTTGGAGGGGGGCTATGGTAGCATTAGGTGTTTTAGGCTTTTTCTTTTTCTTCTAAACTACTGTTAGGGCTTTCTTTACGAATTTTTAAATTATTCGATAGAGGACATTCAAAAACATTCTGCCTTGTTCGCTGACATTGGAATGACTAACATCAATTTGGCTTTATAGTAGAGTAAGCGTGTCTTTACATTTAAAACGCATAGTTTAAGCATTATTTCACAAACAAAATACAGCATAACATTTTGTAAAATTCAGCATTTTATATTGATAGGACTTAAAGACATACTGACCAAAATTGATATTTCTTCCAGGTGGCTCCTGAGTTCAAAGGCTTCTTCCTCGTTTCGACTTTTATTTACTACTGAAATTTTAGGTAGCTTTAAGTCCTGGCAGCAGCACCCCACAAGACACCAACTGTACGGCCATATGCCCCCTATCACGAAAACTATTCAAGTTAGACGAACCAGACATGCAGGACACTGCTGGAGAAGCAGAGATGAACTGATAAGAGATGTACTCTTATGGATCCCCACACATGGCCGCGCAAAAGCTGGACGACCAGCTCGAACGTACATTCAGCAGTTATGTGAGGATACAGGATGTTGTCCTGAAGACCTACCTAGGGCGATGAACGATAGGGAGGAGTGGCGAGAGAGGGTCAGGGATATCCGTGCTACCAGCGCGATATGATGATGATGATTTACGTTTAGATATGAATTTGAGTACATAATGTATTTTTGTACTGATCCTGTAAAAAAGTTTAGATCAAGAGTTAAAGTTCCATCGAATCATTGCCGTTGTCACTGGTGGGTAGAGATAACTGTAAACTTTAAAATCTTTATTTTGGGATATACAATCGGTTGAGTTAAGGGTAGATATGCTTGGCTGGGCTTGGAGGAGAAATTAGACACTTTGTGCTGCATCTATGATAGATATTTATGCAATGTACTCTGTAGGGCATTAATATTTCACATGCTCAATTTACTGAACAAATAAGCCAATATGCATGCTTGAAGTGTATAACTGATTCAAAGAGGGGATTAATGTTAAAATCATTTGTGTTCAAATACAAGCATGTATATCCACAATGAAATTGATTATAAAACCGTCTATTTTCTGGCTATTTCTAATGGAGGAGTCCTTATGACTTAGTTGATAACTTTCTGGAGTGTGAGTTCGGACTCTATGACATTCTCTTTTGGACTAACACACGTGCAAAGGGAATGAACCCACTAATACTCTCAGCCTTTGATTAAAAAGTACCTTTATTGTTATTCTACGTGGACTGATTTGGCAGTAAATAACTCACTCAGGTTGATATGCCCCTAATTGAAAAAAAAAATCAATCGAAACCTAATTTAGAGAAACAAATGAAAAGTTGTCTGGAATACCTAATCTTTGTTTTAAATTCATTTATTCGGCTCATAGAGGTTGATATGCCCTTGAAAAAGAAAGCAAACCAAATCAAAACCTCGTTAAGAGAAACAAAAATAAAAGTTTTATATTTTATCGTTATTCTACGTTTATTCATGAATTGAAATTACAAGGATTTATTTTTCAATGACGGATGATAAAATACATTTTTTTTTGGTTTTACATAAATAAAAAGTAAAACTGGAATAATGATGGGAATAGCGAGGCTAAAAGACTCCAAGATACGTAGAGACTGCAATAGACAAAAATTATATATGAGAATGTGAAAAAATGTTTTTTTACGCTGGTCCGTCTATGCTCATTTATTGTCTCTAGCAGAAAACCAAATTGAAAGGTAAACATTTAAAGTTGATTTCCCTTTAGGAATAATTGCTTTCGAGAATAGACTGCTAACTAATGCTCCTGGGTGAGCTGTCGCAGAAATTTTATAAACACACACACAAACACACACACACACACAAACACACACACACACACACACACACACACACACACATCAATATATATATATATATATATATATATATATATATATATATATATATATATATATATATATATTAATTCTGCGTGATTTTTTTTTGTCTTTGAAGTGTGCTATTTTCTGATTTCATGAACGAAATGAATTACTAAGTAATCCTAATTACCCGACTCGCGAACTTGAACCATATACCATGACCAGTGCGGTCAAGACTCTGTGACCCTTTACTTCGTAATCATGACACATGCTATTTACAGTAGCAAGAAGAAAGTGCGAAGGAATTCAAAGCGTCGTCATTAACGACAATTAGAATGAACATCAAACAGACTCTGTTGTTCTCGGGCTCTTTGAAGTAAAGGCATTCAAAATATTTCTTAGATCAATGATAGGCTGATTAGCCAATGAAAACAAAGTAAGATGGACAGGATGGCGTTAATACTTTCATCTTTCTAACAAAAGAAAACAGATAGGTAAGGTTTTGCTCGCTAAATATACATATAGTGAGATAACATATTTGTTTTATTGTACACCTTCATGCGTATATTATGCTGATGCAAACGTTTTCAATATTTTTAATTGTACGATTATTGCATTGTCACACGTTCTTACTAAATTCTATATTAATATAAACTCCATTTGAGCTAAACTGTGTTTTATTAAAAAATCGTTTGATTATTCAAGAAATATATTTTACCAACTTCGAAGGAAAATTTCAGAAATTAAATGTTATGGTCTAGAGCTAATGGTTGTAATTTACATGATCACATAATATCATTTTTCTTAGAAGAATATCTTATTGTAACGATGGACGTTTAATCCTGTTTTTGTCCACTTGACGGGTTTTTCTGTGAGTCAAAAAATAACTTATCAATAAAATTTTATATAGGATCCTAATTATGATTCAGTCGAATATGTTCTTCTTTTCCACCTGTTGTATTTTTATTCTTTTTATCTCTTGCGTATATAAATGTGTACGTTTTTCTTTCGGTTGTATGGTTAGACTCTGCTTAAGGATGGTTTGAATCTAAAAGGTTTTCTATTACTTCCAGTAATGAGTAGTCATTGGCTTGATATTTCGGTATTATTTTAGTTTCCCTTTTTTCTGTTAGTTTTCTGTTAATTTAAGGTTGCTTTTATATAAAGTGACCCTATAATTAAGTTTCTGTGTGCATCGTATGTATGTTTCGTTGCACATTGTACATATGATATGGCAACAACATATTTTGAATTGCAAATTATTTTTTAACTAATCATGAATGTTTTTTTTTTCTCGAAGGAATTGGAATTTTTTTCACTAATTATATTACATACTACAAATTTTTCATTTTTTAATTTTTAGATTCTACACGTTTGGTGATCCCCAAATGTAGATGAAATTAGTGTGTGATGAAAGATTTTCTCGTTTTTGTTTACTTGTAATGATTTTTACTGTCTAAAATTGTTTTAATTCTATCATTATTTTAAAGTTTTTCCAGATTCTTGTATATTTCTGTCAATAGTTCTGGTTTATCTTTGTTGTATATGGAGACATATGAGAAATGCTGTTCATTTATATGTTTTTCGGTGATTCATAATTATGCTAATAGTATTTTTCAACTTATAGAAATCCTGTATTTATTAATGTTGCGGATTATCCTTTCTCTTTGAGTGTTTCGTGAAATTCTTCTGGGCGGATTTATCGGAGGTTTTTATTAGTGACTATGATGCAAATCAAATTTTGATATACCATTAGACAAAAAAACTAAATCCATCAATGCAGCAGATCATACGTGCTAATGTGAAGGAGTGGATTTTATGAGGTTTCCGGGTGAGGGCTATTGTATTGTTGGGTGTCTGAGGTATTTTGTACGTTCTCTGATAATTATACATTTTCTTTATTTTTAATGAGGATGTCTAAAAGGGTAGTATTTGAAATTGTGTTCTACGGTGAATTTTATTTTAAAATGTAGGTTTTTGAGGTAATTTATGTAAATCAACATGATTGCCTCATTAGCATGTCCAAAATATGCAATAGTCATTTTGGTATCTTTTTTTATGATCTAATGAAAAGTCTTTTTACATTGTTGCCGTATTTTTCCCGATGATTTCACATAGATTTTCCTCTAAATATGCTCACTGTAGGTTGGCCTACGTTGGTGACATTTCAGTTCCCATAAGTCTTCGAAGGGCTTGCATTTAAATTTTATTGTTCCTTTGGAAAGGCTTATTTTGGATAAGTTCTGTTCCATTAATGATAATTCTTGTTAAACGTTGAGTGTAGTGTTTCTGAATATTTTTCTATCTAAAACGAGATGGCCTGTTTTCCTAATTTTTAAGGAATATTATAGTATTGATTGGTGACATCAACTTTTACCATGAATGTATTGGGATCAAATTTTGTAGCGTAGAGCTGAAGAAGTTGATATAATCCCATATGTTGCCTTTTATCTAATGTAGAAATAGCTGCAGAATATTATCTACTTGCTTTCTGAGCCTGTTGGCGAGGCATGATGAGCATTAGTGTGTGTGTGTGTGTGTGTGTGTGTGTGTGCGTTTTAATAGATAATTAAAGTTCATTGATCTTTCGCTAAGTTATGACCGGAAGTCTTCAATTTTATTTTGGTTTTAAAAAACAACAAGAACTTTAGGAAGATATTTTGTTTTCAGGTCGTTTAGAGAAGATACTTACTTCATTTGACAAACTATGGCTGCAGAAAAGTGGTATAGACTTTACTTCTAATTTTTCAAGTTAATATCTTAAACAAATTTATTGTTTGGTTGATTGATCCAATTATATGTTATATATTCCGCGTAATACGGGTACGTATTTAACACATTTGCTTTACATTTGTTCTCTCTCTCTCTCTCTCTCTCTCTCTCTCTCTCTCTCTCTCTCTCTCTCTCTCTCTGTCTGACTCATATATATTAGTAGCGGAAAAGTGTTTAAATGATTGAATATAAAACCAATCTCAGTATTTCAAAGATGTTTATTACTTAAATGAAAAGCCTGTGGAAAAACAAAAGTTACAAAATCATCTATTATAAAAAAAGATAATATTAGTGGAAGCGGAAATATCATCCAATATTTACGTGACAAAAAGTATATGAATTCAATAAAGCACGTGACATGGTCTAAATCTAATTGATATATTTTGTGCATGAAAAAGATCGACGCATGAGTGTCACTACGTTGGAGAGAGAAGGAATCATGCTCCAATACGTAAGTAGATGCAGCTAAACAATCCATCAGCAGACGAAGATTGTACTTGCATAAAAAAAAACTATACATGTAAATGAAATAGTTTTGTTCGATTTAAACAAATTAGTGATGTTGTAATAAAATGCGCTCTTCGAGAATTTTAGATTTCTACTCAAAATAGTTTAAAGAATTTAAATAGAGTTAACAAAGGACTATAAATTTACAGAAGAATTATCTATTTAATAATGCTCTTAAAAATTTAAGTAAGTCAGAAAAACGATTTTTAAAAAATTATAATTTATCTATGTTTCTAAGGGGTTAAAATGTATTTTAGCAATCTATGAGTACAAAAGTAATTTGAGTATTTGATCCCTAAAATATTCCGGGTAAAGTAAAATATGGTGGTATGAGAAATCTAAAGATATTTTCAAAAGACCGTATGGGCACCAGCTACTTTTTAAATGAAAAAAGACAGGTAAAAAAAAGTACCTTCCGGGAGTTAATTTTGAACAAAAATACAATAGAGGAAACAATTGATTATATATATATATATATATATATATATATATATATATATATATATATATATATATATATATATTGTCCTAATGGAATTACTCTCAACTCCCGTTTAACTGGACCGAATAATACTCATATATATATATATATTATATATATATATATATATATATATATATATATATATATATATTTCTGCAAGTTTTACACATATATATATATATATATATATATATATATATATATATATAATTCTTTAGGTTAAAATATAAGTTGGAGAAGTATAAATGACTGACGAATAGTATAAATAATAGATTCTGAAGTACATTACTAAATAGATACAGTCAGCGTAAACTTATAATTTTCTCGTTAGCACCTGAGACATAATTGATCTGATGAATAGGATTTTCATTTTTAAAAAAAAAAGGCAAAATTATGTTTAGTTACCAAAATTATGCACACATCGGCCACTTCCTGCTAAATTTGAGACGGAGAAAGCATCATTGACCTAGTTATTATCTTCGCAAAAGCAATCAGAGCTGATTGATTAGAATAGGAATCAATACGTTCTTAAGGAGTCTAAGTCTTCGAATTGTAATGGATGGAAAATTATCTACACACATAAAGACCAATTTAATACCATCAGAAAATAATTTCAACTATATTAACGAACGTACTGACAAAAAAAGTAACATATGAATAAATTTGACACTGTATTTATGTTTTCAAAACTAACCTACGTACAAAAATACTCACACACACACACATACATATATATTTGTGTACATGGACGTACAAATAAACTCGTGAGTGCATATATATTTACATACATGAATGCACTAGTCAAATACATATATATATATATATATATATATATATATAGGGAAATATAGTTTCGGTTTCTTTGTTTAATAGCATATCAATTTTTAAAGGTTATTCAACGCCAAAGCCTTTCTCCTAGATGAACTGTAGTAGTACAATTTAACCCAGAGCTGGGAGGAAAAGGGAGTTCATACCTTTCCTAAGGGTATTTGGTTGAACGTAATAGCGTGACTGGAGTAGGACCTCGCTTATTACGATTATGCAGTCCATCACTTTAACCATTACACCAAAAAGACACCCCACTATATAGACTCCCTGCCTTCCTTGAATCTCTTACGCCACTCAAAAACTGATGCTCCATTAATGCAAGATGCATCATGTATGTTTCATTGTTTAATGGCATATCAACTTTTAAAGGCTGTTTAATGCGAAAGTAATTCTCCTAGAAGAACAGTAGTGGTACTATTTAACACTTATGTGGAATGACAAGGTGGTTCATAACTTTCACCAGGGTATTTGCCCGTAAATGAACGTAACATATATATATATATATGGTTTATATATATATATATATAGAGAGAGAGAGAGCGAGAGAGGGAGAGAGAGACATATATAAAATTAACTGAAATCGCAAGTCGGAAATCTCCTACAAAAGTTTCACCTTAGCGGATCATCAAGAAGTCTAAAACTGACCGATAGACACACACACACACACACATATATATATATATGCGTGTGTGTGTGTGTGTGTGTGTGTGTGCGAGTATATATATATATATATATATGCATGAATATATATGCATGTATATTCTTTATTTTTCATCATACAACATGTTAATCCACGTGCGATAACCTGTCCTCATCAGCCGCCAATCAGGGGTGATAACACACTTTCGCTAGGTCAATGTGGTACTGCCACTCCTGGCACTAACAAGTTGCTTTTGCCACCGGACAGGGTATTAAAAGAATTATATATATATATATATATATATATATATATATATATTGGGGGTGTATGTGTGTGTTTATATATATATATATATATATGTACATGTTTATACAGATTCAGATATATGCATGTATGTATGTATATATTTATGAACCTATATATATATATATATATATATGTACATATGTACGAATGTATATTTATGTATATTTATTTCTCTGAATATATACATACTAGTCATCCTTGGAGACTTTAATGCGAGTGTGGAAAGGGACTGCAGCAGCTTAGAAGGCGTTCTGGGCAGACACGGAGTAAGCAAGATCAATGACAATGGCATCCTCCTCCACAAATGTGCAGAGCACAGCTTCTGCATCACCAACACTTTGTTCAGGATTGCAGACAAGTACAAGACCACCTGCATTCACCCGAGGCCGAAACCCTGGAACTTGATAGACTTCATCATCGTCCGCCAACGAGATATCAGGGACGTCCGTGTGACCCGTGCCATGATTGGTGCTGAGTGTTGGACTGACCACAGACTGGTCTGGCCTGTACTGACGCTGCCCATTTCACAGTCCCACGGAAACCGACCCAAGACTGCCAGGGCCGCCTACAATGTCGCCAGTCTGAAGGACCCATCCTAACGGGCACGATTCCAGCAAGTGCTAGACGAGACGCTCCAAGATCGTGTGACCACCGAAGGCAACACTGAAAAATGGACCCCTTTCAAAAAAGTCAGTGAGACTGCGAAGGAAGTCTTTGGAGTGAAGACCAGAACCCATAAAGACTATTTCGATGAGAATGACGAAAAGATCAAAGAAGCCATACATTCCAAGAACAAGTCTTACATAGAATGGCTGAATAAACCGTCCTCCGTCTCCAAGCGCAAGAGGTTTAAGGCCCTTCAGTCCAAAGTCCAGATCTTCGAGCAATACAGGACCAGTGGTGGCAGGATAAAGGAACTGAAGTTCAACACTACGCTGACACTCACAACGCACAGAATTTTTTCAGCTAACTGAAAACAGTTCTTGGCCCCACTGCCTCGAGCAGTACCCCACTACTGTCGTCAGACAGGAAGTCGCTCATCAAGGAACAGGAGGGTTTAAGCAAGCGCTGGCGGGAGTAGTTCGTCACTCTGCTGAATTGGCCCTCGTCAGTTGACTCAGACACGTTGAATCAGATCCCCCAATAGACCGTACAAGTTTTGCTCGCAAAACCCCCTACCATCGAGGAGATCAAGATGGCGAACCACCAGACAATCTCCGGCAGACCATCGGGAAAGGATTGCATCCCTGCTGAGATCTACAAGGCAGCGGGCCCCGACGCCCTTGGGGCTTTCCACGATGTCCTGCTTACTGTCGTTAAGAAAAAGGGAAGTCGGGAACTACAGGCTGTTTCCCTCCTCTCATTTGCAGGAAAGATCTTTGCGTGAGTCATCCTTAACAGACTAATCACAGTCTCCGAACAGACCCTCCCTGAGGCACAGTGTGGCTTCAGGCCTGACAGGAGCACTGTAGACATGATATTCGCTGTGAGACAACTTCAAGAGAAATGCATTGAACAGAACAGACTGGACAGTCCTTGAACGCATCCGGTGTCCTCCAAAGTTGGTGTCGATGATCAGGCTCTTCCATGACGGCATGACTTGCCAGGTCCTCTTCAATGGCAATGTGACGTATGCTTTCGTGATCAACAACGGCGTGAAGCAGGGCTGCGTACTAACCCCAGTCCTCTTTTTCCCCTGTATGCTGTCCCATGCTATCCAAGATCTGGAGAAGGGTGTCTACCTTCGTTATCACTTGGACGGCTCCCTTTTCGACCTGCTTCGACTCACAGTAAAGACGAAAAGCCAGCAAACTCTCCTCCAAGAGGTTCTCTTTGCCAACGACAGCGCACTAATGGCCCACGCAGAAGAAGACCTGCAGCGGATTCTAGACCGCTTCTCCGAGGCATCCAAGCTCTTCAGCTTGACAATCAATCTCGAAAAGACGGAGTTGCCCCACGGAGGTGCTCCACCAACCTACACCATACTACCCCTTCCCATACCATCACCATTAACGACAAACCACTTGCCAACGTAGAACGTTTCAAATATCTGGGGAGCATCATATCCTGTGATGGCTCCTTGGACAGAGGAATTGACAATAGATTCATCAAGGCAAGTCAGGCGCTGGGCAGTCTCCGCAATTGAGTGCTCAACGAACACAACGCCCACCTATCTACGAAACTGAAGGTCTACAATGCCGTGGTTCTTTCCTCCCTCCTCTATAGTTGTGAGACGTTGACACTGTATTGCAGGCATATCAAGAAACTGGAGCTCTTCCACATGCGAGCTCTCCGCTCCATCCTGGGAATCAGGTGGCAGGACCACATCACCAATATGAAGATCCTAGATCAAGCTAAGTCCGCCAGCATAGAGGCCACCATCATCAAAGTCCAACTTCGATGGGTTGGACACGTGAGTCGAATGGAGGAGTGTCGGATGCCAAGACGCCTGATGTACGGGTAACTCCAGGCCGGCAAAAGAAACCAAGGTAGATGAAAACTGTGGTATAAAGACATGGTCAAAGCCAATCTCCAATGGTGCCAAATCAATCCGAGAGACCTGGAGGGATATGACATGGACAGACCAAAATGATGAGGCTCGGTTCACAGAGCTGCGGCCAACTTCGAAGAAAATCACTGCTGCCAGAGAAAGACACCCCAGAGCAGATTCGGCAGTGATCACAACAACTGACTTCCAGTGCCCCCACTGTTCAAGACTCTGTGCACCTGGGCTGGGGCTGCGGAGCCACCCCCGTGTTCATGAGTTGTAGAATGCAAACGTCATCATCCGATCCGATAGACAATTGCCATATATATATATATATATATATAATCATCTTCATCCTGTCACGCCACGAGCGCGGATCCTCCTGCGCCTCTCCTACCACCATTATCTATCGTCCATCGCTTCCGGTAAGTCTTCAAGCCAAGATCGTGTATCTGCACAGAGCTGTTGTATGTAGGTTCTCGATGGTTGTTCTACCTTTGCTTCTCCATATGAAGGGGTCAATAGGTGTATGTTACTTATGAGTTCGTCCCTACTTCTTCAGAACTTTTCCGCATGTCTGGTTCGTCTACCTTCGATAGTTTTCGTGATGGGTGGTAAGTGGCCGCATACTTGCTGCTTAGTGGGGTTCTACCTCCTGGGTTTGTTCAATATTGCTCGTGACATTTTTGTGTAGTTTCCGTTAAGGATTTTCTTGATACATTTAGTTAGCGTCCATGTAGTACATCCATACACCACTATTGATACGACCGCAGCATGGAAAAAATGCGTTTCATCACATCGGTCAGGTCTAACTTCCATATGACCGATAACCTATCGATAGCTGTTCATGTCTTTGCAAGTTGCGTGTTGATATCTTTTTTGGTTGATGAAAACTGCTTCCTAGGTAGCTGAACTTGTCTCCTTGTCTCAGACTACTACCGTTTTGTGTGAAGATGCCGCCTCTTTGTTTAAAGCACACGCATTCTGTCTAGTGTGCGTTGAGATGTAGGCCTATGCCAGCAGATGCTCGTTCCAGACTATGTTACAGGGTTTTGTCTTGGGTGGGTCTAAATGCCAGAAGCGCTATGTCATCGGCGTAGTCGGCGTCGGTAATTATTGTGCGGGGTATCTTCTGCTTCTTTTCTTTATTAATTTGAAACGTCTATCTTTCATTTTATCAATAGACGTTCTAAGCATGTAGTCTAGACAGATGATAAACAGGTATGGGGCTAATGTGTCTCCTTGCAGCACACCAGCTACAATGTCGAAGTAGTCTCAGTCTACATCCGGGGAGTAGACTTTTACATTCGTGTTTCTATATAGTATCATTATGGCTTCGACAGTTTCTTTTGGTAGACCCTAGGCGAGTAGTATTTGCTCCATTATCTCTCTATGTATGGAGTCAAAACACATGAAGCATTTAACGAATAATATTTTTGCCTAAAGAATATTTACACGTACTCCTTCTAGAATTCGACGGATATTCCAAATTTTTGATGTCCTGGATTGATTTCTCCGAAAGCCATTTTAAGTATTTTCTCAATTTTCGGTTCTATTCGGTTGGGTAGTAGAGCATTTTATATCTTGGCCGCTGTGGACGTATAGGTTATTTCTCACTAACTCTTGGCTAATCCGAGGTTACTCTTATTAGGCAAAAGATGGAGGCATCCCTTTGTCCATCTGCCAATTGAGTTTTAATTATATATGACATTACAGTGTCGGAGCTGTATGTCGTCGAATTCCCTGGTCTTCCATACTTCTGGGGGTTCTTCATCAAGATCTGCTGCTTTTCTATTTTTAATTTTTCATAGTACCGAGTCGAGTTTTTCTTGTGTAAACTGTCCTAGTTTGATGACGAATGGTTTACTAATAATTCTCGTGATTGGTTCATGAGTAGCTTTTGCAGGGTTTCCGAGTAAATTCTCGAAATGTTGTTTCCATAGTTGTAATCGTTATTTTTGGCTGGTAGCTTTCAGTTTAGCTTTTGTAGAATTCTTCCTTCTTCTCACTTCGTTTACCGTCAGCCATGCTATCCCAGATTGTCTATCTTCAACTGAGCCCCTAATCCTATTGATCTGATTGTGTGTGTGTATTCTGTTTGTTCTTTTAGGTATATGTTAGCTAGTTCATTTTGTGCCTTTTTAAGTTTCAGGGCATTGGTGTTGGTTGAATTCTTTCTATTTCATTTGGTAGCAGTTTTCACGCTTTTTTCTAACCCTAATATCTCCCATGGGACTTTAGGTTTAACTCTTTGTTCAGTTGGTATGCATTCAGCTGCTGCTTCTAAGTGGGCTTTGACGAAGTTTTCGTATTCGTCATTCGGAATATGTGTTTCTGTCTTCATCTAAGTGCATCGAATTTGTTTTTCAGTGTTAACTTTTATATATCTCTAATATCCCATTTATTAACCAAAGACCAGTCATAGTGTACAGGTGCCCGTGGTGTAGTCGTTATCGCCATAGGAAATGAACACGGCGATACGAGTTCAAATCCTGGACGAGACTGATTGCATTTCACATGGCACTAATACCCTTGGGAAAGGTATGAATCCAATAATTCTCCCTCCAGCTATGGGTAAATAGTAGGACAGGCTAGGTTCTTCAGCCATGGTTAGGCAACTAGTCTAGGAGAAGGAAAACTCTTAATTCAAACCTGTTAAACTCCGCTTAAAAATTGACCTTGTGTCATATCCTGCCCGAGCGGAGGGGTTGGTAAATAGTACCAGTCATAGTGTACAGTGGTTGTTGTTCGGGCCGTATTCCTTTGTAGGCTCAGGCGTATGTTTACCGTGATAATTCGGTGATTGGAGGATACACCCTTGAAAGAGGAATATGCCTCGCAATTCAATGCGCTATTATTCCATTTCTTTTTTATAAAGACGTAATCTATCAGTGCTTTAGTATTATTTGTGTAGGTGTAGGTACATATTTTACCTCCCTTTTCTTAAATGTTATATTGAGACATGTTAAAATATTTTCTTACGGGAAATCTGTTAGATGTTCCTCATTTCTGTTTGACGAGTTGTATAAGCTGATTTTGTGATTTACGTTTTTACAAATTTGGGCATTCATGTCTCCACCAATGATGAGAACGTTGTGTTTCGGAATGCTAAAAACAAGGGACGATAACTAATTATAGAAAGCAGAGAGGTCATTTGCTTCACTAACATTGGTAGGGTTGTAGCAGGAAATGGCTACCATCATCGTACGTTATATTTTCTCTATGTTATTTAGTGATTTTAGGGCCCTTGGTCCTATAAGAATAGCTACACCTCCTATCATGGAATTGACAGAGTTTTCCCATGCAGATGAGCGGCTAGCGTCCCTCCAATGCCAGTATCGTAATATTCAATATCCTCGCTATGAGAGTACCCGTGTTTTTCTCTGTAAATAATGCCTATGTCATGATCTATAGCCGATGCAGTCAGCACCGGTAGTTGTCCTATTCTATTTAATGTTCGAAGGTAGCTAGTTAAATTGTGCATTTGCTTTTTAGTAATTTTTGATTTAGCTTAAGCTCTGTAGATGATTTTACAACACTGTGGCCAGGGCTCTAACATTTGTAAGATGTGGCCCTATTTTTACCCGGGCGAAGCGTAATGCAGTTTTGACTGGTGGTTTGATTGTGGGTCATGGTAATCTTTCAATAGCTATTTTTTTTCTAATCTATATACGCTACCCTTATAGATGAGCAGCAGAAGTTCTCCGGTCGAACTATTTGGTCATGGGCGTTGAACTGTAGGATTCATACGTACGGGGCCTCGTTAGTCATTACATTGAACCGTCAGAGGGTATATCCGCGCACCTTAACGTCTACCATGATGCTTCCCATGGCGTTGGAAAATATAGTTTTCCGCCTCTTACTTCCCCCTTCTGTCAATATTAAGTTTAAAGTTTTAACGTAGTTAATGTCCACAGTTACTTTCATTTATATATATATATATATATATATATATATATATGAGTGTATGCATATGCATGTATATATATATATGCATGTATATATATGTATTTATGCAAGTATATTTATATGTATGCATGTATATATATATATATATACATATGCATATATATATATATATGCATGTATATATATAATTGTATTCATGTATATATATATATATGAATGTGCGTGTGTATATATATATATATATTTACATATGTATATTTTATATATATATATATATATTCATGTATATTTACATATATATATGCATATATGCATATATATATATATAAGTATGCATAGTTATGCATATGTATATATATATATATATATGTATAGAAAATGCACATGTAAGAACATATATATATATATATATATATATATATATATATATATATATATATATATATATATATTGTAATACACAGACAAATCTGTTTCGTTCTTCCAGAAATCATCAAGGTGGCGAGACAGCCTAGATTCCCGAGGCTGGGATTGAAACTCTGTTGACTCAAACGCCAATCCAATATATATATATATATAAAATATACACATATAAGAACACACACACACACACACATATATATATATATATATATATATATATATATATATATATATATGTACACGTGTGTATGTGTGTGTGTGTATTTACTTACATATTTGTATGCACGTATATATATATATATATTTATATATGTATTTGTTATGTATCCTCTCAAACAATTAAAATCCAAAATAGTAAACTAATCTTTGCCAAAATGCCGAAATTAACAGTACAAAACTCCCTAAAATAGTCGGTGATTATAAACCTGGCCATCTTTACGGGTACGCAGAAGTACGTGAACATAATCCTCCTCTGCGCCCAATTATATCACAAATACCTCCACCGATTTATGAACTCCCCAAAACACTATGACAATACTTCCCTAGTAAATATAACATAAAATCTACACATGAATTCATTCAATTCTTTATTCAATTAACCCTAATTATAGTATATTAGCCTCATTGGATTTAGAAAATCTATTAACTAAAGCCCCTGTCAATCAGACAACCGATATTATCATAAATACTATTTATAACAACCCATCTCTCACTTCTCTTAAAATCAACCCTAATATTCTTTGGAAAATACTCTTTACATGTTCTACTTAAGTTCCATTTCATGGCCATCTTGGAAATATTTACGTTCATACTTATAGGGTTTCCATAGCATGGGTCATGAGCTCGATGTTCCGTAATTTCAACAAGTCCGACATCGAAAATAAAATATTTGACAGCATTAGAAAACCTCCAATATACGTAAGATTTGTGGATGATATACTTATTCTTGCTAATGATATTAAGGAAATCAACATACTACAAAGCATCTGCCAAAAAATTCACTTCCTCACTTTACTCATAAACTTAAAATTAACAAAATTTCCTTTTTAGATGTTCTCATTCATAGTAATAGTAATAACAACTTCACTTCCTCTTCTTACAAAAACACTCTAATAATAACTCCTGTACCCTCTATTCTAAAAGTGAATGCCCCTTCCAATATATAATCATCATCATCGTGTCGTGCCGCTAGCACGGATATCCCTGACCCTCACTCGTCACTACTCGCTATCGTTCGTCGCCCCTGGCAGGTCTTCAGGGCTACTTTCCGCATCCTCACATAGTTGCTGTATGTATGTTCGAGCTAGTCGTCCTGCTTTTGCTTGGCCATATGCCGGGGTCCATAGGAGTCCATCACTGATGAGTTCGTCCTTGTTTCTCCAGCAGTGTCCTGCGTGTCTGGTTTGTCTAACTTGTATAGCAGGTGACTGTATAGTTAGTGCCTTGTGGGGTGTTGCCGCCAGGACTTGTTCAATATTGCTCGCTACATTCTTGTGTAGTTGCCGTCAAGCTTCTTCTTCAGCCGTTTAGTCAGCGTCCAAGTAGTGCCTCCATATAGCAGTATTCATACGACCGCTGCCTGGAAGAAACTGCGTTTTATTTTATCGGTCAGGTCTGATTTCCATATGATCGAGAGCTTATCAATAGCTGTCCATGCTTTTGTTAGTCGTGTGTCGATGTCTTTTTCGGTTGATGAGACGCTGCTTCCTAGGTAGGTGAATCTGTCTACTAGTTTCAGAGAGGTTCCATCTTGTGTGGAAATGTCACCTGTTTGGTTATAACACATATATTCAGTTTTGTGTGCATTGACATGGAGGCCAATGCCTGTTGCGACCCGTTCAAAGCTATGCAGTAGTCTTTCGGCTTGGTTGGGTGTATTCGCCAGTATCGCTATGTCATCGGTGTAGTCGGCGTTGGTAATTGTTTTTGCAGGTTACCTTCTGTTTCTTTTCTTTGTCAGCTCGAAGCCATTTTCTCTGATTTTGTCGCTCGAAGTTCTAAGCACGTAGTCTAGACAGAGCATAAAGAGGTATGGGGCTAGCGTGTCCCCTTGTATTACTCCTGCTTCAATGTCGAATTATTCTGTGTCTCCATCCGGTGAACGTACTTTCAATTTAGTGTTTCTGTAGAGAATTGTTATTGCTGTTACGGTTTCTTTTGGTAGGCCGTATGCTAGTAGCATTTGTTCCATCTTCCCTCTGTGTATAGAATCGAAGGCCTTGGTAAAGTCGACGAATAGTAATGTCGCCTGTAGGTTTTTTGCTCGTACGCCTTCAAGGATTCTACGGATGGTCAATATTTGTGAGGTTGTGGATCCATTTCTTCGGAAGCCATTTTAGTTTTTCCTAAGAATGTTGTCTATTTTGGGTTCCATGCGGTTTCGAAGTTGGGCATTTTAGATTTTCGCTGCTATGGATGTAAGTGTTATACCTCGGTAGTTCTTGGATAATCCGAGGTCACCCTTTTATAGGGAAAGGAAGGATGCATCCCTTCATCCATCTTTCTGTCGTATTTTGATAATAGACTGCATTGCATTGTCGGAGCAGTATGTCGTTGAATTGTCTGGTCTTGCATACTTCTGGGGGGATTTCCTCAAGCCATGCAGCTTTCCTATTTTGAATTTTTTCTGAGAACCGTGTCGAGTTCTTCTTTGGTGAACGGACCTAGTTTAATGTATATTGTTCACGTATGTGTAAGTCCATAATTTTCCCTCCCGTTTTTGATAGTTTTTATTGAGGCATGTTAATCTATTTTCTATCGTGAAATCAGTTCGATGTTGTCCATTCCTATTTGACGTGTTGTGAAGGCTGTATGTGTTGTTTCTGTTTTTTCCCGATTTGGGCATTCATATCCCCGCCAATGACTAGCAGGTTGTGTTTCGGAATGCTACGCACTAATGAAGATAGCTCCTCGTAGAAGCTGACTAGTTCTGTTTCTTTACTAACATTGGTAGGGCTGTAGCAGGAGATTATTGTTGCTTTGGGGTTGCCATTAAACGTAGCTGCCATCATCCTAGGTTGTATTCTCTCAATGCTATTAAGTGTTTTAACGCTCTTGGTCCTATAAGCATTCTTACAACTCCTACCGTGGTATTGACAGAATTTTCCACGCCGATACAGTGGCTAGTGTCCATACATTGCCAGTTTTGTGACATTTGATATCTTCGGTGTCAGTGTATCGGTGTTCTTGTATGCAAATTATGTCTATCTTATGTTCTACGGCGGATGCAGTTGGCTCTGGTAGTTGACCTATTCTATTTAGGGTTCTAACGTTAAATGTCGCTATTTGTATTGTTTGTTTGCATTTTAGTAGTTTTTGTTTGAGCTCTGTAGCTGATTCGATATATAAAAAAAGCAATAATTAATAACCTAATATCTCGTGCCAAAGTAATCTCCTCCAAATCAATATTTTATAAAGAATTAAGAAACGTAAAACAAACTCTCATCAATAATGGGTTTCCTAACTAAATTTTTGATGAACAAATTAAACGTATGATTAAAATTGATAACCAACAAAATAAATATTGTACCACTCCACCATTGATTTATAAAAACATTGATTTATAAAAACATACTCCCCATGATCCTAATAAAAAAAATTAACTATATTATATTAAATTCAAAACCTCCAACATAGTCATTAAAAATAATTCCTGTCCCTCAATTGGAGTTTTCCTCAAAACCAACGTTATATATCAATTTAAATCTCCTTAAAGAGATAGTATCACTGAAAACAACAATATATACGTCGGTTTGACCTCAACTACACAATCGAGAAGACTTACAATGTACTTTTCTGATACCAATTCCATAACACAACATCTAAAAAAATATTCATGCCCAACAACTGAATTACAGAAAATTCTTACCGAAAACGCAACAATATTAGAACAAAAAAAAAAGCAAAAACTACAGATTCTCGAGGCACAACATATTAGGAATATACAACACAAACCTAATAGAATTCATTTTGTAACTGTTAATGTACTTGAATGTCTTTAGCTACGGACGCTATTTATAGAAAAAATTCGAAAAGTAAACGCTACACAGCAGAACACTATAAACGCTCTTTCTTACAAAGTAGTAATCGACGTACAAAAGTTACATTATTTTGTAATACATCCTCCGCTGATGATGGCCCGAAGTTGGACAGAAAGTACTTGGGAAATAACTAATCATGGAAAGTTTATAAATCAATTCCCGTCGAATAAGATCAATACTGCAATTCGAAAAGATGAACAAAAAATATGTTGACAAAAAATCTATTATGTTCAATCAAATATGAATCAATGAAGAAATGGTGCTAAAAAAATATATATATATATATTATAAAAATATGTGGCAAGTTGAATAAATCAAACACTTAACTCAAATTTGGTTGCTGATATTTCGTTCGGCTTTATTTCATCGAACTGTTTTCTGATGTTTTTCTATTTCAAAGCATGTGAAGAGAAATGATTTGATGGTGGTTGTGGTAAAGTTGTTGTAGGAATGATGAGAGGGATTTAAAGTCAAGTGTATCAGGTCTCGTTAAAGATTTTTTGTTTTGAAAGTCGAAATAGATTTTAAGGAGCTGATAAGAAATTATAGGGTAGAGTTGTGTTAGGAGAGTTTTGACATATCCTTTTTCATGGACAGATATTTACTATAATGTGATGTCGCAGAAATTTGTTTAAATTGTGATGTTTAGGTGGTTATTGGGGTGGGGAAGGAGCAGAGGTAAAGTGATAAGGATAAGGAAAGGATGGTAGCACAGTGAACATTTTTTTCTATCCATTTTCTTCTTTTGATTTTGTTTTCGTTGAGTCAAAATTGACAAGGGATAGAAAAAAAAGTTTTTCTCTCATTATTAGCGTGGTACATTTTCTGTATATTTTCACATTTTCTATTTTTGGCAAACAGTTTGATGTCGTTTATATGCATTATCATAATTATTATAATTATGAAAACTCCTTTCGGGCTTTTCACCCTCCCGTAAGCTGGTTGCATTTCACTGGAGTTCTAACAACAAGTCGCTTTAAATCTCTTGAACTCTCCTTTGTATTGTGGCCACCTTCAACGATGCTGTAGTTTGGATCGTCTACGTTCATCCTCTGACTTCCAACTCTTCCAGCTCCCTTAACAAGTATTTAGTGATCGTTCCGAGTGCATCTATTACACTTACACCCTTTACCTTCACGTTCAATAATTTCTTTAGTGTTCTGGCAAGGTCAACGTTCACGTCTCATTCTTCGTTTTCTTTGATTTTCACTTTGTGTTGGAACGGGATGGCTAACTCCACTATTCAGCTATTATTATTTTGCACTTGAGTCTTTCCCACCAGCGTTAGCTGAGGGTTTCTCCCTCGAGTTTGAGTGACAGCAAATCTCCTCAAGTCACCAAGACTCTTCTCAGTATTTTGGTCAATCTCAACGATCCTGTAGTTTGGATGATTTCCACTCGTCCTCTAATTTCTGAATCCTCCACGCTATATAAAAAATTTTTTGTGACTGTACCGAGTGTACCAAATACAATTGGAATCCCCGTCACTTTCATGTTTCATCTTTTTTTTTTCAGTTTCTTGCAAAGTGTAAGTACTAATCTCTCATTTCCCTTTCTTTCACTTTTGCCCTGTGGTCAACCGGAGCAATAAAATCCACTATTCGGCCAGTTCTCTTTATTATATCGACTATCACTAAGTCTTGTCGTTTAGCCGTCATCTGTTTGAATCTTAAAATCCCAGTGAAGTTTGTGCAATTCATTTTGTAGGACGGATTCTGGCTTGTGCATATACTATTTGTTTGTATGATGGAATTTTACTTTCTTGTACAACTCCCAGTGAATCACTTTCCTCATCTACCCCTGTCGATTCTTATATTTTTTGCGCTAACTTGCTGCATTCCCTTACTGCGTGATTGATCGTTTCATCTCTATCACTACTTGACCTACATTTGCTATTTTGTTGCATCTAGTCTATTTTTGCTTTGTCCTTTTGTCATTGTTTAGTGCTGTTATTAAAAGGGGTTCAGTTTCACTTAAAGCTTGACATTTTTAGCTATGTCAAACTTTCCCCGTGAGAGATTTCACTTGTTTGACGCTATTATTATCATTATTCCTCAGGCCAGTGGATTGGGGTTCTAAAATATGCCGACTGCATCTCTGCCAAGGGCTCAGACATCCCCCTGCCAGTGTCCCGGATAGGACACTAAACCATCTGAATGTGAGGTTCCAGTCATGAAGGGTTGGGGTCTACTCCTTTACACCCAGGTTGGGGTCTACTGCCATTACACCCAGGTCCACTCTGACCTGGAGTGGTAGTACCTGTTACGGTCCTATCTATGGGTGAAATTGAGCTAGTGTCCTGGTTGTGACACTAAACGACATCTGATGGTTACGCCCAGTCCTGGAGGCCTGGGGAATGTGGAGTACCTCTTTATTGCCCGTACTCCCCGGTCCACTCTAAATAAGAGAGTTAGTGTTTGTCAGGATTTCATTTATGAATCAGATGCAGCAGAGTTACCATTTAACTTTACAAACGAGTAACTTATTTTCAATTGAATTGTATTCTTACATAGCAACACTTTAAACCACTGAACTGTGTGCAAACAAATAATTAATATAAAATTGAATTATTGGTGTTAGATAGCAATACTTGAAACCATTTAGTTATGCGCTAACAAATGAACTCTTGTTTGTTTATGATGCTACCAACAAAATATTCGTCAACAAATCGGATATTTATTATATGAATAAAAAGGATTTTACATTAAATGACCAAGAAGGGTTGATATTCAATGAAAAGCAACTAACCATATGCTTCCTTGGATATCACTGTAATTTTATCTTCTCACATCAACATTTATGAAAGGAATCTTTGCCCACAATATATACACTACTAATACAATATTTATATACTGATCAGATTCTGTAAAATAATTTATCCGATAGTGCCACAAAATTATCTCGTAAATTCTATTTCTGACAGTTATTTCAGAAAACCATTTCATTCAATCTTAATTTTTTTATACTATTGTTGTTTTTGATCGATTCGCTCAAAAATATATTACTTTATCAGCAAACATAACCAATTGATTGAAATCAGACATAGAAAATTACAGTTCAAGGAGAAATATTTAAAGAAAAGTTCTCCCGTAATAAGAAATTTAATTAATTATTTGGAAAGTTTCAATTAGATCACCATTCATTATTCTTTATAGTGAAGTGGTTCATCCGATTATATCTAATCTCTCCCCTTAACACTAATTGTATTCTCTTTTTTATAATTCCTTTCGCTCTTTTTTGTATGCCCCTAAATATTACATCGCAATTTCAATGTCTCGATGCTTGAGTCCAAGCCAAATTACGACGCAGTTTAAAGGTCTTGTTAAGGTTTGTATATTTCTAAAACCTTTACTTCCATTGAAAATATTCCTAACTATACAGCCAATAATTTTTCATTTTTAATGCAGGTTGCTTTTTCATGTTACTTTTGTTAGATAGCCGTGAGGCTGTCTGCGAACGTTTGTCGTGATCGTCATTTTTGTTTGTACCCTTCTTTTGCTTTGTATGCTTTTTCTTCTTTGATGGCCGCGGATCTCTACGTTTCTTTGCTGTAACTACAGAGAAATTACAAGTTACTTTTGTGTGCACATATTTTCCTTCTATGACATTCTCCTTACGTTTTACCCGTATTCATCGGAGTATTATTCTTGGAACATAGGTAGAAAAATACGCACACCATTATTCGCATAAGCAAGTTTCCCTGCGCTTTGAAAAAAAAATTTTCGCCTTTATCGAAAACCATACCACTATCTCAGTTTGACCCCGGTTTCATCGGCTGTCGCTTACACCAAGTTGAGCAACAGGGTTTTAACAGCTAATTCAATTCTGAACATGACAATAAATGATATCACCAACTTATGTAACACATTTTCCTTTTCAATTTTGCTTGTAACATTACGTTGGCGTATCTTTTCGAAAGCGACATAATGTAAATATCGATGTGTTAAATTTTAAACCTTCCATGTTCACATATAAATCAAACAATATATACCAAGATATATATGTCTATATATATCATTGATTAATTTCACGTTGTATTTTCATTGCAATTAATATTAGTTTATTGTCATTGTTTGGAAGAGATTGCTATTAACGACACAAAAATTCAGCTAGTTGCCATTAAAAAGATTTGGTAGTTGAAAAGATTAAGATGATTAATTTAGATGTTTGTCTCTTTTTATCTTATTTCTCTAAATCTAATCTTAAAAGAATTATCGATAATCTTTTCCTATTGAAAGCAAGGTTCATTTGTCTTATTAAACTTTAATTCTATGCGTAGTCGAATGAATGACAGTGACCAGAGAGTCAATTGTTTCGGATCTCTAGGAAAAGAACTAGTGTTACCGCATTTAAATTGTTACCACTGTAATCTATCAAACAAATAATAAGTGTTGTAAATTCGACGTTCGACTCATGATCTTGAGTCAGATTCTGCAGAGATTCATAAATAAGTAAAGAATATTGATAAATAAAAGATTATATATATATATATATATATATATATATATATATATATATATATATATATATATATATATATATAATCTTTTATTTAGCAATATTCTTTACTTATTTATTTGGAGTTAGACTTCCTTATGATCTGTTAAGGTGAATCTAATTTTGTTGGAGTTAAACTTCCTGATGATCCGTGAAGGTGAAACTTTAGTAGGAGATTTCCAACTCGCGATTTAAGTTAATTATATATATATATATATATATATATATATATATATATATATATATATATATATATATATATATATAATCAGGTTAATGTACAGAAACTATGCGTTTGGAATTGTTCATATATATAGAATGAAAGAGAATTTTCATATGATTATACAGGAATACTCGATGTAAGTCGATTAATATGTCAATCAGAATATATATATGAAAACACACAAATACAGAGCGAATAGGGTGATGAACGATAGGGATATCCGTGCTACCAGCGCGATATGATGATGATGATGACATGTATAGAAAGAAAAATGAAATATTAATTAAAGAATACTCTCATGACGGTTACTGTGCAGTTATAAATTCATAATATAACAACAGGTGAGAGTTCAAAGTAAACCCAGTTAAACTTATGACTTCGATTTATTCTCGGTATCATATTTCAATTTGTTTCCAATTTTCTTTTAAAAGATCACTTCTATTGGGATAAACCGCTAAGCAGAATTTTCAGTTAAAAAAATAGTTACTTTTGCATTGATGATATTTATAAAATCATATATAACCATTATAGGAAACTATAAAATAAATCCCATATGGATAATTAGAAGATATATGCTTTATTTTGTAATTGTAAGAAAAAAAAAATGCCCCATGGATGGAAGGTGTAATTCTGAAAACGTACCATACCAATGTAACATTTTCACCATGGAAAGTAGAAGTCATGAGCGAGTATACATATGTATGTATGCGGGGAACTGGTAACAAAGATTATTTAATTATGTACATTCTTTTATTATCCACTACATAGGAATCACAATACCCGATCGAAGTATTAAAAGTTTAAAACAACGTGGACTAACCCCTCAAATAAAGTAGGAAATCTTTTGAAAATATTCGACGGCAAATAGTTTCATAAGTAGATGTAACTTATGGCTAGAGGAGAAAACTAGCATAATCAATTTCAAAGACACTAGATGGTTATTAATTAAAAGAAATGAACTAATATTCAGATAAAGATATAAATCATCATCATCATCATCATCATCATCTTGTCGTGCTATCAGGACGGATATTCCTGACCCTCTCTCAACACCCCTCCCTATCGTTGATCGCTTCCGGTAGATACCCAGGGCTACATTCCGTATCCTTACAGAGCTGCTCTATGTAGGTTCGAGCTGGCCGTCCTACCTTTGCACGGCCATGCGAAGGGGTCCACAGGAGTACACCATTTATGAGCTCGTCTCGACTTTTCCAGCAGTGTCCTACGTGTCTGCTTCGTCTAACTTGGATAGTTTTCATGATGTGTGGGGGGCGTATAGTTGCTGCTTGTGGGGACCTGTTCAATATTGCTCGCAACATTCTTGTGTATTTGTCGCTAAGCTTTTTCTCCATTCGTTTAGTTGGCGTCCATTTTGTGCATTCATATAGCTGTCCATGCCTTTATTAGTCGCGTGAGTTGTAATAATAGAAAGGTGCACTATTGGAATATGATGACTATGATGTATAAACTGGGCGAGTATATGTCCTAATAGATATCTAAAAAAATAAACAGGAAGGAATTACATATACAATAATATAGTAACGTGAATAGTAATGGGAATAATAATTTTGGAAAGTAAATAGTCTAAATAGCTTGGATGTTATTAATTAGAAGTAACAAATAGAACTGAAAATGTGAATTATTAAAAAAATATCAAGGACATTTTTTTAGATTTAATTTTTTTTCAAATAACGATACATAACCAAGTGAGAGAATTCAAGTAACGAGTGACGAAAGGGTAAATAATATGATAAATAACCTCTTAGAAGTAAGAATATTCTAGACTCAGAAATCAGTAACTCTTGACATTACTTAAAGGGATATAAATAAACAATAAACCAAGGAACAGACAGAAAAATCCTTTTAAAGAATAAGTTCAAACAGAATATGGAGTTTGTGAAAAAATATGTCGGCACTTGAAAAAAAATATACAAATTAATATATGACAACGAGATTAAATCTAAGACAGACACGGTGACAATGTTCTACTGGTGTCATTTTGTAGTTAACCCGTTGTTATAGCTGGTGGTTATAGCTTTTTTTTTATGTTATAGCTTTTTTTTTTCTGTATAACAACGTTGATGGATTTTTCTATGTAATTTGTATGACGAGGCGAGACGAAAACATTACTCTTCGGAAAAAACTTTTAATTGCACTGTAATCGTCCGTTGAGTTTTCTTTCATTTACGTAACACACACACACACACACACACACACACACACACACACACACACACACACACACACACACACACACAAATATATATGTATATATAATTTATAATCGAATAGATGTAGGTAAAAAAATTTAGAACAACTTGAAATCCTTTGTTTGCACACAGTTCAAGTATTGCTATTTAACACAATAAATTCTCGTCAAAATTATTCATTCATTTGAGCACAGTTAAATGGCACCAAGTATTGCTATGTATTACTAATAATTCAATTTAATATTTGTCTGTTGTTTGTACTTATTTAAACGGTTTTAAGTGCAGTAAACGATCATAGAATTGTATTTGATCCATACAAAAGTCTCTAACAGGTACTACCACATCGGGTCAGGGTGAACCTGGGAGTAATGGTAAAGAAAGGATACTCTACAATTCCTTAAGCTCCAGGACTGGAATCTCACCATCAGATGTAGTTTAGTTTCATTATCAGGACACTCATTGTATGGTGGGGGTCTTACTTCTCTGTAGAAATGTTGTCGGCGTATTCTACAGCCCCAGCTGACTAAACTCTGCTTTCTTTAAGAATTTGGAAATGTTTATATTTACTAAGCTTAAAGTTGTGGTTAAAGAACACAAGAACTGCACAGTGTCTCCATCCCGCTTCATCTCCTCTCTCTCTCTCTCTATATATATATATATGTGTTTCCCTCCGTCGACCTATCTCTTTTTCTTTCTTTCTTTGTCTATCTGTTCGTCTGTGAGGCGCTATTGTTCCATCTGTCTATCTTCCTCTTTTCCTCTGGCTGTCATTTTACCTATGTCTCATTCTGTATTTACTTACAAATCTGTCCCTGAGCCCTTACTCTTCAGAACGTTGTCGATCATGTCATTATACAGCTTCCTATATCCGTGAACAATACAGTGCCATAAAATGTGGCTGTCTTTTCCAAAAAGATTTATCTGGGCATCATTTCTAGAGTGGGACAATGTTTGTAAGAGAGTTAAATGCAAGAACATTCTTGTAACATTTAGGATCATCTACCTATGCCTATAGGGTGACTTTTATGATGACTGCTAGGAGGTTACACAATTAGTTTGTAAAGCGACACATCCGGGCAGAAAAGCATGAAGATAATTGTTTCTTTTTCATACTATCCTGCGGCAGCAGCTAGATGCGTTTGTCCCTCTAGGATGACCGTTTTCAGCGCACTATTCGACATAATTGCTATTCAACTTAACTCTGTCAGTACATCACAGATGATAGTCACAGTCAAGAACTACAAAGGAACGTTGCTAAATATACTTTTGCATATTTCTGTTTGTCCAGTAGGCTGGGGCTGTAGAATACACCGACTGCACCTCTGCAGAGGGGTAAGACTCCCCCAACAAGTGTCCTGTATATGACACTAAAACATCTGATGGTGAGGTTCCAGTGATGCTGGGGTTTGGGGAATGTGGAGCCCCGCTTCATTGCCATTGCTCCCAGGTCAATTCTGGCCTGGAATGGTAGCACTAGGGAGGGCCTTGTCTATGGATTAAATAGAACTAAACTGCGTACTTATGCTAAACTGAATTGTTTCAAAAGGAACTGTTTTTGACATTGAAACTATACTTATGATGAATTGAATTGTTTAATATAGAACTGTTTTGACATTTAAATGTGTGTAAACAAAATCTATACTTATACTAAACTGATTTGTTTGAATTAGAACTGCTTGAATAAACTGAATAGCTTGAAAGAGAAATGTTTTTGATAATTAAACTGTATACCCGTGCTAAACTGAGTTGTTTTAAATAGAACTGATTGTTTGTATAAAAGTGGATTTGGCATTAGATAACCTACAAACGTTGATATGCCATAAAATCTAACCAACCAACCAACCAACCAACAAGATATATTGGAAACAAATATTTGGCGCAAAAATGGAATCGTTGAACGGAGTTCTAATCTTGGAGGAAACTGTTAGCGTTTCACTTCGCCTTAATACACTTGGATAGGCATGAATCCAGCCGAATTTCTCCAAACTAAAGGTAAATCGTGGGAAAGAAAACCAACAAATGTAATGGGAATATCGGCAAGCATTACATTGAATAAATCAAGTAATATTTTCTTTTCATTTAAGCAAAATAAGGATTGAAAACAATGAAAAAGAGATTAGTAAATAAAAATAAAACTCTTCCGAAGATTTATAAATGGAAAAAGAAATTAGATACCTAATGATCATCAAAAAGTGTCTTTATATAACTACAGTCACTGATAATAATATTCAAGAGATTTTCACTTCCTGCATTTCGATAAAAACCGTGAAAGAAGACCTAATATGGCTGACAAGTTACAAGTGTGAAATTTCAATTTTTTTCAAGAAATTTATTCGTATGTATGAAATTTTATCCAAGAAAACTGAGTAGTAATATTGATTACTATTTATACATTCAAAAATATTCCACCGAATGATTAATTTTAACAGCATTTCAACCCGTCAAGGATTATTTTATGCATAAAAGTTAGAGAATCACGTTTATTGTTCATACATACTTACATTTACATTATTGCCGTTTAGATTACTTTTTTTTACAGTCCAGTCGAATAGGATTAAATTTTTAAGATATTTGTTTGACCTACAGATGGGACACTAGCTGGTGTGGCAATACACTATCCCGGGGCATGTATTTCCTTCTGCACGATAGTCTGACCCCTTTGTTGGGCTAGCTTTCTTTGAAACTTAGGTTGAAATGCATGTCCAAGGCGATTCCACAAAGAAAGAAATAAGGCAAAAACAGAAAAGGGTTGAATAAATGTTTTTGAAGGGATGTATAACCCTTTGCAACGAAGTTCCTTAACTTAAAAATCGCTCAGCCTAACTACATTCCCGTCTATATCTGATTCTATTCCCACCAAATATATCCTCTGGCTCTATTCTCCCTGGCCATCTTTGTATCTATGTGCAGTGGCTGACTCACTTCTTCTTCCTGACTTGTTGGTGTCTCTTCTCTAACTGGCTGGCTTCTCTGCCTCTCTCCTCCTGCCTCGATCACACCCCTACTTCAGGGAGTAGATTCCATCCTTTTTCACCTTCTTTTGGCTGACCTTTGCGTTGACACCAGGTTGACCTTTAATATGAACATATGCACATCCACAGCTATGGCTAACCGACAACCACATACACACACACCCAGACGCACGCTTTCAGATACAGCTAAACCTGTATATAGTTTCACGCATGAAGTGTCACAAGAGATCAGAGTGAACCTGGGAGTAATGGCAATCCTTACTCCTTACTCCCCATATCTCCAGAACGTAAAAATAGAATAGCAAGTAACTATTTAATTTATTTTGCGTGTTGTATTAGAATTCTTATACCAATATAAAGGGGACTACATCATTAATTTCCACAAATTGATAACAGATTACAAGATCCGTTTTCGCATTTATGCTCAAGAAAAATCATTCTTACTTTAACTCTGTTAATTTAGTACTTTAGAGTGTGCTTCTTAATGTTTCCTGCCGGTTTCGTTTCATGACGACAGTATTTTCAGGTAACTGAAAATTTATCTCTGGCAAAAATAATATGAAAATCTATTTAGTGATTCCACCCTCTGAAATAAATTATGGAATTAGAACACTTTGGTTTTTCATATAGCAGTAGATAAAGTCGTAATAGATGAGATGTAAAACATTTTTATTTTATAGCTGAAATTTCCACCTTTATACATATACCTTAAACTAAATAAATTAATAAGGCACATAGCGTAATCGTTACAGGCGTTGGATCCCTACGCTTCTAAGTAACAATCCTGTAAAGGTTGAAGGTTCAATTTTGACTGTAGGCGAGTAACACTACAGGAAGACTTAACACTTGTGCCCAGTTATGGTTAACCAAATCAAAACAAGCGATCCCGTGGATTAAATAAATGACGTGGATCGAAGTTCCGTGCAGGCTTTGAGTTCGACAAGAAACACCTGAAGAAGGCCAGAGGACACATTGGCCGAAACGTTGTGAATATAACAATAAATACGATAACCCTGAATGATAAAAATTATAAAAATTCGTTTTAGAAATTCAGACAACTAAACTTGATTAAATTACTTAAAAACGACGGAATAATTATTTCCAGGCCACGCACTGATTACAGTCAGAATGATTTTTTGTGGGATAAAATTAACTTTCTTCCTTCCTCAAAGAGAAGATTCAACAAAGTAAATGCGATGATTTCGTTTGATTTGATTTAAAACCCTAAAAATAACTGAGGAATAGTTTTCATTTAAAATATATAATTATCGTTGAAAGTGTTTCCAAGACTGTCATTCAAAAAGTTCCAAGTTTAATGTTGAAAGAACAACCATAGCTGAATATTTTTGTAAGTGAAAAGTGTGCGGCCAAATTCAAATCTTTGAGAAGATTAGAATTTTTTGAACGATTATCCTGTATTTTTATTTTTAATTTCAATGAATATAATTATAATTTTTATAAAAATTTTATTATCAATGAAATTATTAATATTAGAATAGAAATAAATTTTAATTTATCGGGCCAATAAGAATTAGCAGCTGTTAAAGTTAAGGGTTATTATATGAAAGAACAATTAATTTTTTTTTTTAATTGATAAGTACTTAATATTATTATCCATAAAAATGTTTGTACAAGACGGTTAAAATGAAAAAATGTTTTATTTAGCGATGAAGATTCCTCTTTGTAATAAGTTAGCTAAGCTTTTCTCACATTCCGCTGCAATATCTACTCTCTTGATGATTGTATTTAAAAGAAACGCATTTAATTCCATCCATTACCGATGATACATGCCACGTATTTTTTATAACAAAAGAAAAAGGAAGGAATACTGCTTGATAGGCATACTATGTAACAAAACAGTGTAAAGAGTGAGCTTGTGCGTATAGTCGAAGGAGGTGCCCGTGGTGTAATGGTTATCGTCGTAGGAAATGGACACGGTGACACGATTTCAAATCGTGGATGAGCCTGATTGCATTTCACGTAGCACTAATACCCTTGGGAAAGGTATGTATCCAATTATTCTCCATCCAACTATGGGTAAATAGTAGGGCAGACTGGTTTTTTAGCCTTGGTAGGGCAACTAGTCTATGAGAAGAAAAACTCTGAATTCAAACCTGTTAAACTCCGCTTAAAAATGACCTTGTGTCATATCTTGCCCGAGCGGAGAGGTTGTTAAATATGGTTAAAGGCCATGGGAGTATAACACTAGTATAATTGCTTATTATATCGCCATGTATGTTACTTTACGCAATTGCCCAGTCGGCTGGGGCTGTAGAATACACCGACTTCTCTGCAGAGGGGTAAGATCCCCCAAACGAGTGTCCTGGCTATGATACAAAACAACCTGATACTGAGGTTCCAGTAATACTATAATTTGGGGAATGGGGAGTGCTTCATTGCCATCACTCCCAGGTCCAATCTGACCCGGGGTGGTAGCACCTTATAGGGGCCTATCTATGGGTCAAATAAAACTAAACTTTGTGATATGCTAAACAGAATTCCTTGAAATAGAACTGCTTTGTATGATAAACTGAATTGTTTGAAACAAAAAAGTTTTTGAAATTGAAACTGTATTTATGCTAAACTGATTTGTTTGAAATATAACTGTTTTGACATATAACGGTGTGTAAACAAAAACTATACTTATACTAAACTGAATTGTTTGAATTAGAACTGTCTGACATAACCGAATATCTTGAAATAGAAATATTTTTGATTTTTGCACTGTGTACTTATGCAAACTGAATTGTTTTGAATAGAACTGTTAATTTGTAGAAAATGGATTTGGCATTAAATAACTAACAATGGTTGATATGCCATAAAAGCCACACAAAATTTGCACAAGCCAACAACTCTCATAAAAATGGTAAAATCTCTTTTAGACACAACCATAACAATGGATTGGCCAAGCCAAATAGTAAAATAGACTGAGTCATCGTAAGGAAATGGAAGGTAGTCATGAAGGTTGCTTTTCTAATAGATCTTAGATTGAAACGCAAACAACAGAAAAAGTTCAATTAACGTGAAACACGAAATTAGCAGTGCCCCTCGTCATAATTGGCATTCCAAGGCATTGACAAAAAAAAAGCATTTTTCTTTAAGTCTACTCAATAGAACTTTTGAGCAATGATTGTAAAAGTAGCTTCTCCGTGTAAAAAGAATTTTAAAATCAACTTTTATAAAGAAAAATTGATTAGAATTGGTATTACTTAATTTCGTTGAAAAGCCTAAATT
>OY757905.1:26090395-26172895 GCA_963585895.1 Sepioteuthis lessoniana
TAGGTTTTGGAGTAAGTTGTGTGAATCGTTATTATTTCCCCATGGGCAAAAAATCCATCTTTACACTCTATCACATTGAATAGGGATCATAATCACCAATAAAAAATGAAAAAAAAACTCGCCTTAAAGAGCTAAGCACAAACCTCCTCAAGTGAGTGTACCCAAATACTCTTAAAATTAAGGGACCTAAATTAGCAGAGCAAAATGCCATAAAATAATCAACGAAACCCCAAAAATTCAACAACAAAACCCTAATCATACGTCGCAACGTATAATAAAAACGACCCAGAACTAATCATAGAAATAATCTTAAAAAGTCTAGAACTTAAAGATAATGACAAAATCAAAGAAATTCGAGACACAAAAACAGTTATTAAAAGTCAGAAACAACCCAAAAATGTAAAAAAAAGAAATAGTTCACTTCTCCTACATTCGGGAAACACACTACAAATTGAGTCACAAAATGCAAAATTAAAAGATGTGGCGTATGTTATATATTTATAAAAGGAAAATTCGATAATTTCCCAATCCCCAAACAACATTCTTAATAAACTGAAATTTAAACAACAGTTTTTAAAAAGTGGTCTACACAGTACATCACTCTACAAAGGCCATATTAAATCACCGGAAAACAGAAAACCTAATGTGTCTAAACAACTCTAATAATGTAGCAATGGGTTTTAAAACAATTCCAAAGTAAAAACTTCTTAGAAAAATCAAGCCTACATTGAATATAACTTAAACTATAGAAGCACAGACAGACAAACACGCACACTCGGCGAGAAAAAAGTAAAACTAGTAGTCAGTTAAATCTTATACCACACTGGCAGTCACAGAACAGTTACCTAACACCCACACGCACACACATGATTATCAAAGAATATTACTAAACACTCTCTGGTATATCGAACTAAACACACTCAGAAAAAAAACTACACTTAAACTCAGATAATGAAATAAAAGACAGTTAAAATTTAAAACTCAACACCATTAAACAGAATTAAACAATATAGATTCAGAAAGAAAAATTCCTCCACATACACACACACACACGCACAGTAAAACAACCAATTAACTTTATGGCATATCAAAGAATGATTAAAGGAAAAGATGTACGCCTACAAAAACACGCAGAGCACACACTTGAAAAAGTAACAAGAAGAAAAGGAAGAAAAAACCAAAAGCTGAGAAAGAGAGAACTGACACTTACATAATATCTATCAAAGAAAGAAAAATAACCAGCATTCCCATCAAAGTGGTCACCATTATGTGAACCAAAAACGACACTGCCAAAATCATTAAAGACTCTGACGACGGTCAGAAGCTAGAAGCTCATGTCAGAGCAACATAAAACTCTTAAAAAATAAATCTCTTTGTAAACATATTAATTTTAAAAAGGTACTTATTTTTCTCATTAAAAAACAATAAAAAGATATTTGTACGCATATGTTTGAATAAAAATTATTATACGTGTGGGTCTCTGTGTGTATATATATATATATATACTCCTGGACAAAAGTACAGATCTTTGACATGAATATATGACTAATGAGTAGAACTATAGAATACAAAGGCATATTTTTTATTTAGTATTTTGAAGATCCAACGTTAGTTTTGATAACCTCAAAACTTGGCTTGGCATACAATAAACTAGTTTCAGAAGTTGAAACGAAGGTATTTTTCCCATTCGTCTATGGTTGCGCTTTGGAGTTCAGAAATCATTTAGTAGTGTCAAAATCATTCATAAAATTTTGCAACAAGCAATCCCTACAATTTTTCTTAAAGATTGACGTCTAGAGAGTGTGCTGGGTGGTCAAAAAGTCTTATTTTTGTGAAAGCAAGTCATTCTTTGTAACTGATGCATTGTGGATAGCAGCATTATATTGCTAAAAAATACATTCTTCTCCACATAAATAATTCTCTTCTCGTCCGAGATATTAATCATTTAGCATCTTCTGATAATCTGTTGCTATTTATCGACCACTGACAAATTGTAGTTTAAGTTTTCCTGAAGATGAGAAAGCCCCCAGCCGCTAGATTATAAAGAGATCCACCTTCACTATGCGTTGTTGAGTAATTCTCTTCTGGAAAAGGTTTTGCGTGCCAGTACTTCTGCAAGCTGATTGGACCGTCTAAATTGAATTTCTTTTCTTCTGAGAAAACAACTTTTCGCCATTCTTTAGCACTTATGATTTAATATTTACTGTTGTTTCTCTTTGTGCTTCATAATTAACATTGGACGATGAATTATTTTCTTATGCTTTTTTTTTTTTCGTTGTTTAAATGGCTTCTAATGGTTATAGTGCTGCAAGGAGCACCCTCTAGAGATTTTAATATTTTTGATGTTGAAAGTTTTCTTTTATATTCCGAACAATGCTTCTATTAAACAGGGGAGATCATTTTTCTGGACCGTCAGATATGTATAACAGCTGTTTATGAACTAATTTAAAGTAGGTAAATAGCGGTTACAAATATAGAAATATAAAACTCAGAGAAAATCATTATTTGGTTTATCCCAATTTTTAAAAGAAATTTTTTGTAACGAATGAGCAGTGTGAAAATTAGGACAACAAATTTTTCCTGGGTTTTTCATTGGCTAATAAGCTCTGGTAAAAATACTTGTTACATAAGTAGCATGAACCTTTAAGTAGCAGTAGTTTTTTTCTGTACCTGTCTATTCACTTAGACTCTTTAAAGTTATGTCTATAATAAGCAGTTACCTATTTTCTAGAGAGAAAGGTCGATTTTAATAATATTATATTTCATATTAAAAAGAAAATGATATTTTTTCAATGTAAACGTTATTGAAAAGAATGTAAGCATTATACATTAATATATTCTACTAATTTCCAGGCAGGTGCGCCATGTATTTCTCCTAGAATCAATTTCCTATGTTTTTTTCATTATTTCGGTATGTTTTTTGTTTATTTTGTATATTTATTGTTTTCTTCATACATCAAATTGATGTTTTTAACTGTATTTTGTAAACGTTATTATAATCATACAAAAATCTGCTTATTTTCGTTTTTTAGGATTTTACACGTGTCAAAGAAACTCATTTGTGCCTTATAACGTTATGTTTTGCAGAAATATATATTGTAATATGAATAACTATTACCGAAAAAAAAAACCCCACAGAGACTTGAATTATCACCATTTATAGTTTTTATGACTTAATATGAAGAAAATGTTCCAACAATTAATTGAATGATTGCACCAAAGTAACAGGTGGGTTGATTATATATTAATGCCTTCAATAAGTTTCCATACTTTTTTTGTAGAGGCATTTGAAATTGTCGTAGGCTTGAAAGTGGAGTATGTTATTGCTATACATCATATGAGATGGCTGACCAATTTTTGTGATTTCAGGTTCAAATGAACAGCTACAGCAGCAATTGGAATACATCCTGATAAAGCCTGATTGTCACAGCTGGTGAATTTCAAAAATGCAATCTGGACGTGAGGATACTTTAGAAGAACGATATGCAACACAATTCTGTTTTAAACTTGGAAAAAATGCCACAGAAACGTATGGAATGCTTCAAAATGCTTTTGGAACATCTTGCATGAATCAAGCATCAGTATTTGAGTGGCATAAGAGATTCAAGGAAGGCAGGGAGTCTGTGAGTGATGATGAGAGGTGTGGGAGGAGTAAGGAAGTCAGAAAACCAGAGTTGGGTTCCCACTGGACAGAGAGTCGACAAGGAATACTATGTTGTAGTTTTAAGGAGTTAAGGAAAAGATTCCACCGGAAGAGGCCAGCACTCTTCAAATCGTGCCAGTGGCATTTCCACCAGGACAATGTACCAGTCTGCTACTCCATCCTTGTCACAGACTATTTGACCAAGATGGGCATCAAGATAGTTCCTCACCCTCCCTATAGTCCAGTCCTTGCTCCTTGTGACCTTTGGTTATTCCCTAACCTTAGAGGCTATCGTTATGAGACAACTGAAGAGATGAAAGAGGCTGTGACGAAGGTCATTCGCACGCTCACACAAGAGGACTTCCCTGGGGCCTTCCAGAAGTTATTGGAACGTTACAACAAGTGCATTGCAGTCGAAGGAGATTACTTCGAATGGGACTAGAGTTACATGTGTACTATCAATAAAAGTGCCTATACGAAAAAAGTCTGGAAACTTATTATGTGTTCCTTGTAGATATTGGGATAACTTTTACCTTGTATATTTCTTTGCAAGGCAAAATACATAGCCTGATATACTGTAAAAATCCGGTGAAAAAATGAGTGGAGTAAATCTTGGCCAATACACTGCTATGAAATATTTTACAAATAAGTCTTTAGTAATACTTCCCGAAGGTTGTAAATCTTTCCTCAAATTTCTTTCCAGTTGGCTTCAGATGTTCATGTATATTCGAACATGACGCACTGTGACATTTTGCTAGATCTCTGTTACTTTGATATGTATCTATTTGAACAGGTGCATTCAAAACATTATCATCAAGGGATGTTGGTCTTTCAGAATGAAGCTTATCAGAAACATCAACATCTCTCTTCTTAAACTTGCAAAACCATTTCTGCGCATAAGCAAACATCACATCTTTTTCCAATTATCATTTTGTGTATTACCTTTATACATGAAGCAATGTAATGTCCAATAGTTTATTACATCGTCATATAATCGATTCACGGAGGAGAGAATATATATTAATCTATATGCAAATATATGTTACAAATTTAGTTCTTTTACATTTTATACTTCAAAATCAAAATCATTAAAGCAGTAATTATTTCTTAACAAATTAATATATATATATATATATATATATATATAATATTTGAATAGCATTTTCATTTGATGCGAGACGAAACATGTAAGTGGGGTTTAGAATCCGCTTACAGTATCCCCAGCAGAGGAGTAAGACCTCTTGCCCCCAAAAGTATGACACCGAACTGCATCTGACTGTAAAGCCCCCATTCTGGATAGCTACAAGTACCTCTTAGTTAGGATCAAATATGCATAAAAATACTGGTTTTCGATCAGAGAGCGCGAAGAAAAAAACTCTTAAGAAAAAAAAACTATATAATGAATGTAAATATGAAAGTACCATGAACGCGATTCTTAAACCTAAAAATATAAAATAACGCTACATCTGTCTTTAACTGGAATCATTTTGAGATGAGGATTCTTAATCTGATAATTAATTTTTATTTATTGCGGACTTTTTGTTCTCATCTTGGTAGTTTTTTGTGTTGTTTCTTCTTTCACTACGTTTCGGCTAAATTTCACCTCTGGCCTTCTTCAGGTGATTTACCACGACCTCCGATAAGAATGCTGAGTCTTGTAACCGTATCCCCAGTAATTACTGCCTTCCATAGTTGTTGTCTATAGCACAAGAAGAAGGCCAGAGGTGAAATTTGGCCGAAACGTAGTGAAAGAAGAAACAACACAAAAACTACCAAGATGAGGACTAAAAAGTCCGCAATAAATAAAAGTTAACGCTACATTTGTTGACATACGTTAACTCAATGATTTAATCATTGTTCTAAATTTTTCATCACCTGACATAGAAATCTGAATTCTTTTTTCTTTGCTGCCAGAACACACAAACAATTGAAAAATAAAGAAATTATTTTTTAATATTTTCGAATATTAATTGATACATTTAAAGTAAAAACATTTGCAGTGCGTAAAAAATATGTTCAAAAGTTTAGAAAAGGAGAATAATTACTTGAAGTAGAAAAAGCTTTGTTCCCAAAGAGATGTTCCTTACGGATTACTGTGTAATATCAAATGCCAATTAAGACTGTATACTTTTTGTTTATTTATTTTAAAAATCTTCAAGTGGTTGAATTTTAATGATTACTAATCTCATCATACCACACAAAAATATTGTAAATTCAAGAACTTTTTGTCATTTCATTATTTCAAGGTCATTCATTTTTTCATGATAAAATAGGAAGTTTTGATTGTTCAATATCTATAAATAAATCACTGTCTGCGTCTCATCACAGAAATATAGCTGACGTTTCGTTGAGTGATTAGATAAAATTCTCAAAATGTGCTTATTTCGGAAATTGCGCTGAAGCAGTAATTAAATAACCTTAAACATTGTCATTCTATTTTAGTTCAGGTGAAGGATCAATAAACTAGTTTTACCTATAATGGAAATGGTATGTACTTCTTGGATAAGAAATTTAAAATGTTTATTTAAAAAGGTTATGAAAATGTATGATTAGAAACAAGACATAATACATTTCACTTGAAAAAAATTGATCAACATTTTTTTATATATTACTGTCACTTTTCTTTGCTTGTTCTTGATTGAAATATATTAATGACGAATAGACAAAAAGACATCTAACAAATCGAATAAAGATATCGTAAAGTTGCCCATATTTAGCAGTAGTTTTTTCCTAATAAAAAATTAAATAGACACAGCATTTTCCTGGCTCCATTTCTACATATTTTAGCACTATTAATTTAAAGGCAACAATCAAAAACAGAACGAGATTTTCTTGTAGATAGTTATGAGACAATATAATGTAATCCATATGAACATATAAAATTAAGTTCGTAATATATGACACTGTGCAATAGAGGATACTTGACTATGAAATATCTATATTAAAAATCCTTTTTCATGAATATAAAGTTGAGTTGTCAAAGCAAAGTGTGTGTACGTATGAGTTCAGGTTCTGCTTGAAATTAAC
Source organism: Sepioteuthis lessoniana (assembly GCA_963585895.1). Classification (NCBI taxonomy): domain Eukaryota; kingdom Metazoa; phylum Mollusca; class Cephalopoda; order Myopsida; family Loliginidae; genus Sepioteuthis; species Sepioteuthis lessoniana. Next base: position 26,097,066 of record OY757905.1, read on the forward strand.
ACTAAACAGACCTCAAAACCACATAGGTAATTCAGTTTCCTCCAAGAAAGTATTTGATATAAGAATTATAAAAAAGAGAATTTGGAGGTTCCCGTGGTGTAATGGTTATCGTCGTAGGAAATGGACACGGCAACACGAGTTCAAATCCAGGACGAAACTGATTGCATTTCACATAGCACTAATACCCTTGGGAAAGGTATGAATCATATTATTCTCCCTCCAGCTATGGGTAAATAGTAGGGCAGACTGAATTCTTCAGCCTTTGCAAGGCAACTAGTCTAGGAGAAGGAATACTCTGAATTCAAACATGTTAAATTCGGCTTAAAAAATTGACCTTGTGTCATATCCTGTCCGAACGGAGGGGTTGGTAAATATCATTAAAAAGGAAAATTTTGCAAATTTTCTTAGGAGTGAAGGGAAATATGAATTGAATTATTTATAAAATTAATTGTCCAGTTGGCTGGGGCTATAAAATACTCAAACTGCACCTTTGCAGAGGGGTAACCCCGCAATGAGTCTCCTGTATATGACCCTAAACAATCTGATGATGAGGTCCCAGTGATGGTGGAGCTATGGGGAATGCAGAGCACCCCTTCATTGATATTGCTCTGAGGTCCACCGTGGTCCAGAGTGGTAGCACCTGTTAGGGTTCTATCTATGGGTTGAATAGAACTAAACTGCGTACTTATGCTAAACTGAATTACTTGAAATAGAACTACTTTTGACGTTGAAACTGTATTACGCTAAAGTGAATTGTTCGAAATAGAAATGTTAGGACATTTCACTGTGTGTAAACAAAAATTATACTTATATTAAACTAAATTGTTTGAAAGAAAACTGTTTGACTAAACTGAATAGCTTGAAATTTTTTTTTTAAATGACAATTAAACTTTGTACATAGGCTAAATCGAAGTGTTTGAAATAGAGCTGTTTACTTATATAAAAATTGATTTGGCATTAAATAACCTAAAAAGGTTGATATACCATAAACTCAAGCAAACAAATAAACAAATGAAAATTAAACCCTTTTTAACGATGCTATGTAAGTGTCAGTTTCTTATCTATGTGATCATGAGAACATAATCCAAACATAGCATAGGGAAGTAACTGACAGTTACCAAATGACTCTGTGTCTATGCGTTCCAATTTCATTTGTAAAGGTTCTAGCATTGATATTGAAAGCTGTTTACTTGTAAATATAGCAAAGTATATTGCTAGTGTGAATTTTATATGTATCAAACTTGTAGTTTTATTAGTTTCAACGTTACATATTACATATAGTATTCATATTTTTTCAACCTCTAACAGGTGAGATTTTCTTTTCAATATCTATACCTCTCGCTTTAATTTGATTCAAATATTATTTGAGACTATTAGCTTATACGAAGTTGCAGCCTCCTTATCACAGTAAAAACATTTTATCATCAATTTAACAGAAACGAAAATACGTAGCATGTGTTAAAAGAAGGCCACAGTGATACTTAGTTTTATAAAAAGAGGTAAATATTTGGTTCCCTGACTGATTCCAGAGGTATAATGGCAACAAAATAGTAACTTTTCATTCACTGTCCCTTTCCACTACTTAGAAGCGTGCTTCCATCACAGAACTTTGCATTAAACCGACCTTGTGAAACGTATTGCACACGTTTGAAGATAAATCACGAATTTATTTTTATGAAGTTTGCATTTCATCTTATTTGAATACAAAAGAACTTGTCATTATTCATATCTTATTCGGTCTTTCAAATGAGACTCGGTTTCAAGTTGTAAATAATCTCAAAATTCAGTCTATGTGAGTTTTTTATTTATTTATTTTTTTATTTTTTTATTTTGCAAATACATATATAACTTTCTTTTCAACTTACATATTTTCCATTCAGTCACTTTATCACAGGAACGAAGAGCGAAAGTTCATGCACAAAAAAGTAATAAAAAAAAAGACAAAAATCTATATAGATTATGTATACAATGACAGTGCTTCCCTTTTCAGACAACATTTAATAAATTGTTTTTTCATAGACAACAGGTTGCAGCAGAATTTACATAATAAAGTGCATTACGCATTTTTATGTAAATATCTTTGTGTCAGATCATAAATAAAATGCTTACTTTCATACAAAGTATAAAGGCGTTTTTTTTTTATTTAAACATCAAGTCATCATAAATCTAAAACTGATCACCATAGAATTTCTAACAATGCTTTGAAATAAGATAGGTCAAAGCTGAATGTTTATCAAGAACATCAATTAAAACAAATATTCCCTTTTTATGAATTTACTTGAAGAAAAAATATCATCACTATTAATCTAGCAGGAAATATAAATCATGCATAATTCTAAATATCTCTGTTAAATATCCGAAACAAGCTAATTATTTTCTTAATATCACTGTTTTATTTATATTGCACACCTGATTAATATGTATATATTTAGATGATTGTTATGACTGAAAATCAATGCGTGAAAGGATGAAAATGGCGGAAGACTAAGAAAAACAGTCAGAATGAATACATGCTCGGAATAAGAATTAAAGATTAGCTTTGATTTTTGACATTTCAATTTAAAGAAAAGGAAATTGCAAATACCTGGAAGAACAAGGAGTGGAGATTAAATAAAAAGTAAGAAAGGAGTACCTCTGAAGAACATAAAAACTCATGGAAACTAAATTCGGCAGGAGAAATTTAAACAAAGGAATAAAAAGAACTGTATAATCTTTCTTTTAAGTTAATCTGGACCCTTAATAAAATGGACAAAACATCGAATATGAACGACATCAGAGATATCTTCACATTGCATTTTTTCAGTTCTGTAGCAAGGTCCACTTGTACGTTTTCTTTTAAGTTAATCTAGACCCTTCATAGAATGGACAAAACCTTGAATATGTACATCAGAGATACCTTCACATTGCAATTTTTTTCAATTCACTTGCAAGTTTAATTTTTTCGCTTTCTTTTAATATTACTCTGGAAAGATAAACGTCACTAGCTGAAAGCTTAGTTTCAGGAATGATATGGTAATCTGTTTTCATCTTAATTATCCCATAGACAGATGTACGTCACATTTTTCAGTAGAGATTCTTGTCAGTGCACATACAATTTGCTTGTGCTATCAATCGATGCGTTTCGACAAAGTAAAAGAGACTGCCTTCTCACTAAGTCGTGGATGGTTTTGTACTCATGCAGTTTGTTGCAGTCACTGTCATGTCTTACATTTGCTTTCTTCTGAGTTATCTATTTTGCATGTTATATGATATTTTCATAATCAAATATGATTGGTCCTTGGGTGTTTGCTCCTAAATCTTTTGGTTTTCTGTATATACCTAGGAGTTCAGTTTTCGCCATATTTTCTCCGTTTTCTCCATTTTATCCTGTTTAGTTTTTGATTCTTTTCGTTTAGTTTAATTGTGGGTAATCTTTGCTGTTGCTGTCTTTATCAGTTGTTTCATTCCAGTATGTCTTCTATGGCTTTTCGTTTCCGTTTGTATGTTTGGATTCCCTGCAGTATTTTTCTTTTTTTAAATTTATTACCCCGATTTCATTTCCCACCTAGCTTTAAGTTTTTGTTTCTTTTTGGATTCCTTATCGGAGTATTTAGTTTGTCAATCAATGCCTTTACTCATGCATAGATTAGGTGGTTCGAATCTGTGATGTCGTTTGTTGAGATATATATTAACTAATGTATTAACTTTCTTTGCTCCTAATTGAACTATCACAAAATCTCGCTTTCTTTATATTTTTCTCTTTTCAGTCATGATTTAAATTATCTTTACGGCGTCGTTTCGTTCCTTTTGTCTTATATTTGCTGCAGAAATGACGGAAATGAATTTCCTTACGTTGTAGTTTTTATCATTTTGAGGTTTGATCTTTTCATCTGCGGAAGGTTTTCTTGGATTAATGTTTTCCTCACAACTGTCTACATCTTTCCGTAATTTAAAAGTTTGAAAAATCTGCGTTCTTTATTCTTTGTGCTTTCACAATAAAACAATTCAATGTCTGAATAGTTACATCTTAGTCATCTAGAATTGTAAACAAATACCTCCGATCTTTCATGAGTTTCTTTACTCGTTAAAAAAGAGATAATATTTTTCTATTTGCAATTTTGTCGTAATGTTTCATTTTGTTTGTAATGTTGGATTCTTAGTCGTTAACTTTAGATTATACCCTCCTTAGTCATAATGTTTTGTTTACTTAAAGGAAAAGAAGACTAATGTGTAGTTTTAACCTCATGATTTCTTAAAATTACCATATAATTAGTTGAACTTACTTTGTGCTATTCTTGATAAACATACCGGAACTAAAATACATAAGCTGGGCAAGAAATAAAACACTTCAATGCCTGAAATAGTAAAATCTAAGTCAACTAGAATTTTAAAACAAATAATTGTTATATTCCTTTCATTTCCACTCAGATTTATGAATTAATGATTTTTTGTATTTCTACCTATTTTGGTCTGATTGATGAACTGTCTTCATAGTCGATGAGTTTTATATTCTCAGAGGAACTCTTTCTTTTTAAATTGTCATCAATTATTCTCAATATTACAGCTCTCTTTCCCGTATTTTGATCTTAGCTGTATTTTTTTCTGACTGGGTTTAAATTGTCTTTGTTTACAAATTCTTACAAAATCTTATCCAATACATTTTTCGATATTTTTGTGCAAGGTGTTAATTTTGCCTTTTTTTTTTTGCTGATACATGTACGCCAATAATGATGTATATCATCATCATTTACATATTCGACAATGTTTTCAGTTATCTATGAAGGTGTCGATTTTTTTCGATTTTCTTCATTCTCTTTTTATTTTATACTTTAATTCGCTGTAACAGAGATATCTACGATGTGAGACATATTGTTTACAGTGAATCGATCGGCTCTCCTGACTTAAGGCATTCTGATGGGAAATTTCCCCCAATTTGTTCTCTATTGTAGTTACTTATTTGTGCATATATCATTGGTTTGTATATTCAAATCGAGACATTTTCCTCCCTGGTTAAATAGTTTTATCCATGGAAACATTACTGCTTTATTGTGTCCGGATTATGTTAGCCTTCATACACTAGAAATAGTTGCTTAAAAAGGTTATACGGAAATTTTATATTCAATATAAAACAGTTTAGGAGCATGGTGTCTTTGTTCCTGGTAACCTACTTCCTTGTATAGATGGCAGATTAATCACGTCTTTCTCTCATCTCAGTTAGGTAATCAGCAGCTTCATGGGCGGGGTGTTCTTGATAAAAACCATGGAATTTTAACAGCAGTTTTCACTTTAAAAAAAACTCAGGAAAACTAAGGTACACTGCTGGGTTGGGTAGATAGACCTGGGTGATACAATGTTTGGCAAAATAAAGCGTAAGTGATGAAAGGAATATGTCTGTTCTTTCTTTGTTAATACGTCGATCCATACTTACGTGCGAAACCATACTTAATGGCGTGTAATCCAACTCCATGGGCCTTTATCCATTGATGGATACGCAGTAAGTCACTCTCTGGTTGTGTCAACTTACATCAAATTCGTATCACAGGTTCTCATTATATTAAAAAAATAGGTTGGCATCTTACCGACAGGCTAGTTATAATTCTGTATTTACCCAATCATCAATAATCAGTGCAGAAAAGAATTTATTTCACTTTTCTTCATGGGTCATGACTGATATTTTTCTGCCAACTTGTTTAGAAAGAAAAGGTATTTGAGGGTAATTTGATGTATTGATATACTTGCAAATCTGTAGATGTGTTTTCTCGTGTGTTCATCTTAAGAGAAGCCATTAAGATGGACGACGATGAGTAGGATAGGAATATATTTACATTCCTGCATTATGATATATGCTGACTGTCTCAATTGGAACCCAAAATGAGGTCATCGATTCATTTTTTTCCACGTAATTTTTACATTATTGTTTAACAGTCTGCGAGTTTTCAACAACAGCTCAAATCACTGGTCTTCCATTGAAGTTTGAGTAACAGTAAGCCCCTTAAGATCTGCAGGATACTTTTTAGCTAGTTTTAAAAGAGTCGTGGTGGGATAGTATTGATTATTTTCTTATATCTATTCCCAGTCTTTGGGGATTGTTGCACCAGTATTAGATGATATAATGATCACGTTCATATTTCTTAACTTTTTCAGGCCTCTGGCAAGGTCCAATTATTTATCAGTCTTTTTATTTCATTTTATTTTTAGTCCGTAGTCCATTGGAAGATCAAAATCTGTAAAATTAAGAATTCGTTTTTCTTGTTTGTTAACTAACGCTTCTTCGTGTCTTCTGACCGGAATTCAATGATCCAATTGTATATGACAGTCTTAGAACATTTCATGGGTCACATTTTCAATGAAAGATTCTGGTTTCTGCCAATGCAGTATAGGAATCAGTATGGTCAAGATTTAATCTCTGGCACAGGAACTAGTGCATATTCTTTGGAAAGTATTGAATTCCTTTTGCTGTAGTTTGTTGTCGCAGCTGCTGCTGTATTATTTTTGGTGTTCTTGGTGTCAAATTAGACAAAATTATTTTGCAGCTCTGAAACACAAATTTTAAACATCTTCAAACAAATGATAATTTGTCTACATTGACACGATTAAAAGCAGCACAATTTTAAGAACTGGGTGTGAATTTATTTTCGTTAAAAAAAGTTGTTCTGAAGGTAAAATAAATAATAAATGTATAAATACATTATAAAAAACAGACACAGGAGAAGTCAGAGGTTATCAAATACGTTGACATAAAATGTATCATATTTATCATTATCGTGGTGTAATTGTTATCCTCGTAGGAAATGGACACGGCAACACGAGTTCAAATCCAGGACGATGCTGATTGTATTTCACATAGCACTAATACCCTTGGGAACGGTATGAATCCAATTATTCTCCCTCCAGCTATGGGTAAAATAGTAGGACAGACTAGGTTCTTCAGCCTTGGTGAGGCAACTAGTCTAGGAGAAGGAAATCTCTGAATTCAAACCTGTTAAACTCCGCTTGAAAATTGACTTTGTGTCATATCCTGCCAGAGCGGAAGGGGTTGGTAAATAGGATCATTATCATACATATACTACTTTTTTTTATTGATAATGACTACATTTAACTCTCAGTAAAAGCATCTGTTTTCGCTAGAAACCCAAAACGGAGTATTAATCAGCCTGCTCAGTATTCAAATGGGTAAGCACTTAGTGACAGCTGACAATATGAGCAACTGAAGTTTTATGTGTGCAACTAAGCAACGAAAAACTAGTTCATCTGACAAACCAACTTCTCGAAATAGTAATATTATTTATACACTCAAGAAAAGAATCATCTTTGAAATAAACCTGTGCTCCACTAAGTATAGTGACGAGTTTCAAGTATGATTAAACTGAACTTGGAGATGCAGGTCACCTGAAGCAAACTTGTTTGCATGGTGCATCCTTAGACTGACTCCAGCACTAAGCACTGTAGCCATTACAGATAGCTTCGGTACCACAATCATCCAGTTTGTATAGAGGAAGCATAGTAGTAGCTAGAGACTCACATATATTTCTCTTTGCTTCGATATTCTAGAAAATACAGATAGTAATCCAAATATTTAAGAAATAACCAAAACAAGAGAGTACATATCTTTGAATGATACATATATATATATATATATATATATATATATATATATATATATATATATATATATATATATATATATATTCCCCTACCCCCGTACGGTTGGCTTCTCTGGCGAAGAAGTAATATTGTTGCCATTAGCGTTTATTGCAAGCCTCTTCATTTATGAACTGAGGTCTTAGTAGCCGTTGAACGGATGTATGTAAACAATAGTAATTTTGATTCATAACCGTTTAAAATTTATTTCGCATCTAATGGCCCCTCCTGGCTGAATGGTTAGAATCTTGGCTTGACGTTTGAGTCAACCGGGTTTCGATCCCAACAACGGCAAGCTAATGTCTAGTCACTCTGATGAGTTTTGATAGAACGAAATAGATCTGTCTGTGGATGACTATATATACACACACACACATATATTCAAAGAAAACTGTTTGGCAAAAAAAGATCACACCGATGGAAACCCGTATGATCATTTATTTTGCTTTTAGATTTTACCATATCTCAATCAATTCTTTAAAATATGTTCTCGGAAAATGACTCTAATGCAATGTATTGAATTCAGGCTAGATTTCATCTATCAAAGTTTCCTTGATCACTATGCTAGCAAATTTCATACTGAATATATTGGCACTTAATTAACAAGTAAATTAATCAAATATCTACGTGAATGATAATTGTGTCGACAGTCAAATTTAGGAAAGCAAATAAATATTTTATATTCACAGACGAAAGTTTTCAAACAAAAAGCTGCACAAGAGATCTGAAGTACATTTATGTAGAATCATACCTAAATTATTCCAAGAGAGAATTATTAATATACTGAAGAGAAACTAAACCCAAACGTCTGAGGCGAAAGATAGACAGTGACATGAAATAAATATGAGAGTGATAAATGAAAAAAAAGCATGTTGAAAAGATTGAACACACCGTCAAGTTGAAAAAATATGGATTTTTATGCAGGTTTTTAATGACCAATTGACTTAATTTGGGGGGGGGAAGATCCCAAATAATAAACAGGTTTTCAATATATTTCATTACTTTTATGATTTTCTATCATCATCATCATCATGTCGTGCTGGTAGCACGGATATCCCTGACCCTCTCTCGCCACTTTTCCCTATCGTTCATCGGCCTAGGTAGGTCTTCAGGACAACATCCTGTATCCTCACATACCTGCTGAATGTACGTTCGTGCTGGTCGTCCTGCTTTTGCGCGGCCATGTGTGAGGATCCATAAGAGTAAATCTCTTATGAGCTCATCTCTGCTTCTCCAGCAGTGTCCTGCATGTCTGGTTCGTCTAACTTGAATAGTTTTCGTGATAGAGGGAAGATGGCCGTACAGTTGGTGTCTTGTGGGGTGTTGCTGCCAGGACTTGTTCAGGATTGCACGCAGCATTCTTGTGTAATTCCCATCTAGCTTCTTCTCCAGCCGTTTTGTTAGCGTCCATGTAGTGCAGCCATATAGCAGTATCGATGTGACCGCTGCCTGGAAGAAACTGCGTTTCATTTTATCGGTTAGGTTTGATTTCCATATAATCGATAGCCTATTGATAGCTGTCCATACTTTCGTTAACCTCGATTCGATGTCCTTTTCGGTTGATTCGACGCTGCTTCCTAGGTAAGTGAATTTGTATACTAGTTTAAGAGGGGTTCCTTCTAGAGTGGAGATGTCCCCCGTTTGATTATAGCACATATATTCCGTTTTGTGTGCATTAACATAGAGGCCTATGCTTGCTGCTGCTCGTTCCAAACTATGCTGAAGTTATATAGACAGAGCAAATTAACAGAAGCATATTAATGACATTGCTAGAACATAATATAAAAACATTTTGATAAAAAAGTCATGAAAAATTACTTGAGTTGCACCGAACTTATCAATAAAACAAGTCATATAATACATTTTACAGTGTATTATGATGTTTCCCTCTCATTAGAAGACATGAAAAAAAATGTCAATACACTAGCATGTTTATATATATATATATATATATATATAAAGGTTGGTTGGTTAGTTGTTTTGTTTTACGGCGTATGAACACTTTTCGGAGAATTAAGTCATTTTGATAAGAGTTTCAAACAATTCAGTTTACTATAAGTAAAGTTTTTGCTTACACACAGTTAAATACCAAAACAGTTCATTTCAAACAATTAAGTTTAACATAATAACAGTTTAGTTCTATTTGACCCATAGAAAGGACCTTATTAGGTGCTACCCCTCCGGGCCAGAGTGGATCTGGGAGCGATTGCAATTAAGTGGTACCCCGAATTCCCAGAGCCCCAGCATTACTGGAACCGCACAATCAGATTGCTTAGTGTCATGTCCAGGTCACTTGTTGGTGCAGTCTTACTCCTCTGCAGAGAGGCAGGCATTGTATTCTAAAGTCCCAGGTGACTGGGCCATCAGTAACGTTTATGTGAAAAACAGTTCTATTTCAAACAATTCAGTGTTGCATGAGTACAGTTTTTGTTTACACACAGTAAAATGTAAAAACAGTTCATTTCCAACAATGCAGTTTATCATAATTGACTTAGTTCTATTAAATCCATAGATAAAACCCTACCAAGTGCTATCAGCCCGGACCGGAGTGGCCTTGCGAGTAATGGCGATAAAGAGGTATTCAGCATTCCTAAAAGCTCTAACATTACTGAAGCCTCACCATCAGATTGTTTAGCATCATATGCAGGACACTCGTTGGGGGAGTTTTACCCCACTGCAGAGATGCAGTCGGTGTATTCTACAACACCGGTCGAATGTAATATCAAATTGCTATATATTTCTGACAGAATACTGTAGCTTATACCACCAAGATAATACGTTAACTTAAACAGCCCCATACTACGGGTCCCATTTCACAAGATGCGACTTAATATCCTCTAACTGCAAGTTTCGTCTTGTCTTTTCCAAACACAGCAAGAAATAAATGTAATGTTTCTATATTTTCCGTCTGAAAATGTAGATCTATGGTTGTACTTTGCTTTGTATATTGCAACTCTGCAGCAGCAATATAAAAGGGTTCATCATTTTTACAGTCATCTATTTTCAATGATTTTAACCATCCCCGTTAAAATTCTACGAATGTTGACTTCAAAGAATATATCTTATTCTATGGCTATTCTTTTCTCCTTGCCTTTTTAGTAAGTCACATCTTAAAATAAGAAATTATAATTGTTCAGCCATATTATCATCTAATTGCTATGAAAATACCTGTTATTTTTATACAAATACTGCCCTTTATATTCCTTTCACTAAATCTATTTAAATAAACTTTTAATATACAATTTTTATTGAATCCCAATAGTATCCACTCTTCAAATTTTCAGTCTTTGTCTTTTGAAATCAAGTCAGTAACTTATATGTTTTTCTTCCATACCATTCATTCCATGTATATATAAGTAAATTCTATTAGCAACAAATTTGTTTGGCTTTGATGTCAAAAGATAAGGAGTACGTAAGCTATTTCTATGTTGAATTATTATAATTATTATTATTACTATTCCACCTTCGAAAGTTTTTCACACCAACGTAAGCTACTGATTTTTCTACAGTAATTTGCGTAGCACCAAATCCCCTCAAGACTCGAAGACTCTTCTCAGTATTCTGGCCAATCATAATAATCCTTAGAGTATTGTTTCTGAACCCACTAATCACATTTGGTGTCGCCGTCACCTTCATGTTTCATAGTCTTTTAGTTCTCAGACAAGTTCTAGGTTTTTATCTTTCTTTTCACTTTCATCTAATTTTACTTTGTGATCCACCGGGACGGCAATATCCCCAATTCGGTATGTTCTGTTTTCTTTTTTCTTTTTTTCCGTTGACGATCACTAGTTTTGGTCGTCTGACCAAGATTAGGCTATCAGTTGGTATCTCAAAATTCCAAAGAAATATAAGTTGTGTATATAACATTTGTTCCTGCACTCAGATTAATATCAATATTAATATTAATATTATTATATGATCGGGTTCTTTGTTTTTGTTTTTGTTCTTTATTTTTATTGAAGCGTAGGCGTTTTCTAACGATACACGCGCATGCCAATAGAAAAATAGTTAGGTATTCGTGATATTTCTTCATATTCTGCATGAAGGAATGAAAATAGTTTGCCTTCATAATTTGAAAATAGTAATAAATATTCAAATCAAAAACAAACACACAAATAAGTTCATACTTTAATGCAATCCTAACTGATTTTTCGAAAATAAAATTCTTGGATATTCTGTGTTTTTCTTTCTAACAATAAAAATTAATTTCTATTATTTCGCAGAAGGAACTGGACTATTTTTTCTAGTGTCAGAAGCATAAAAAATCATTGACATAACGAGCGCCTAACGGATTGTTGGACTTGGCTTCAATAGTTGATTTTACAAAGGCTTTTCAGCGTATTAAAAGAAAATTTACTGAATGCTTGCTAAAAAATAAAATAAAAAATAAAACAACATTTCTATAAAGATGACATACATTAAACATCAGTTTTGTTTCATTAAACAATGAGGCTTTTACGATTCATAAAAAAGGAACCAAATTTGTTTCTAAATCATATGAACAGAAACGCTTTTGAAAATGAATGTATTAATAAAAGGGTAGTAAACGAGTATCTACCACTGTCAACTTTGAATATATCAGGAATTATTTTAACAGTAATTTCAAATAAAATAAAATCAGATATTTACTAAGTTTACAAACAATCACAATAATTTTAAGAAGTGTTATTTTAGCTCCTATAAATTTTGATCTTATAATGCATATATAGATATCTATGAGTGAGTGAGAATCCAAATTGATATTCGTTCAAATTAAATCCAAATGGTGATCGGGTACCGTTTACGAAGTCACCTCACTGGAATTTTTTTACTGAGTAACTGGTTCATACTTCTCAGAGTTCCAAGTTTGGTTTGCAGTCTTTATTTCATGACAGATCAGTTTTATGGGTTATTTAATGCCAAATACATCCTTGTAGAGGAACATCAGTAGATGGTGGGGATACAAAATTTCATAGAATATTTGTCTGAAAGTGAATGTAATAGCGCGACTGAAGCAGGATCTCGCTAACTACGAGGATGGGATCGAGTATTTTACCTATCACGCCATGGGGATTCTTCTTAATTTTTAGTTTGGGAAATTAGTTAAAATTTTAGACTCCGTTTAGTGGAGTAATAGCTCAAACATTCGAGACGCAGATGATTACTAATTTCCGAAATTGGTCAGATTTGTCTTATGTTTTCCGCATCACTGAAAGAAATATATTTCCATTTTTTTTTCTTGATCTCGCCATTCGTCTCCATGTTGGCACGAATCACTGAACAGTTTTGACTGACACTCGTCGTGGATGTCTTAAGAATGGTTGTTTCTGGTCTTTCAGTTGCCACTCAACTCTTTGACTGGTGCCTTTCTTTTGGACGAGGGTTAGGAAGTCCAAACGAATGTAGAGAGTTCAGTCGACAATAGAGGCCGAAATTGTATGCTATTGTGACAACCTTAATTAAACCCGAAATATAAATATATGAATAAATGAATGAACAAACTAAATATATTCTTATCTGGTGGCATTCGTGGTGTAATCCTTACCATCGTACAAAATGGATTCGACTAACAGAGGTAGGAATCCAATCATTCTCCTTCCAGGAAGGGGCAAATAGTAGGGCAGACTGACTCTTTACTCTTGGTCTGGCCGTCGGTGTAGGTGAGGAAAAATGCTGAACTCAAACCTACTAAAGACCACGTAAATGTAACCTTGTGTCACATCTAACTCATGCTGGGGGGTGGTAAATATACATTTATGAATAAACAAACAAACCTGTCCGATAGTTCTGTAGAAGTGCAGGACTTAAGCGCCGTGGATTATGAGCTTTGAATTGTAATATAATGGCCGAAGGATTTCGTTTTATATATCTTGCCTTTCGGTTTAGTTAGTCTGAGAACCTTTCGTTTAGCGCATGGGTTAGCTAGGTGCAACATGAGCGCAGGTGTTCACGCGCACGCGGAGCGGACTTGTCATTCAGAGATGTCACAATAGAAACCCCAGATAGAAAATGTGACAGCGAGATGTGAATGAAGTCATGACCGGAAGCGTGAGCCGAGATTTGAGAAAAGTCAGTTTGTTGAATTCTAGCGTTCGAAGAAGACGGTTGACTTTCGGAGCTCACTGAGCCCTTGTGGCGGGTGCCGCACGTGATGGTGGTGGTAGTGGGGGCAGATGGAAAAGTCGTCATAGAAAGATTGTGCCTCTCTCTTCCTTATGTCGTAGAACCTTTTAACTCAAAGGTAATTAAAAGTTTCGTACCTGAACTAAGAAGTTGTAAGTGTTTTTTGTGTTTCGGGATTCCTATGTTATCTACATATGAGTTATGAACATTCTATGTACATTTCACATATTCATGTATGGCGATGTAAAAACCATACATATATATGTATATACATATATATGGCTATGTAAAAACCATACATTTCCCATATTCATGTATGGCTACGTAACAGAATACCGATAGTTGATCACTGGGCATTGATGATTTCTTTTTTTGGTGAAAAAGGAGCAAAATCTTAACAAGTGTACATAAATTTTATTGCTACATTCAGATACTGGCTCTTGAATGCAACTTGGGGGTTATCAGACCAGTTCGACAAGACTGAGAAAATCTTTACTAAACTCTAACCTAAGTATAATCCACACCCCAAGTGAAACATCCACAGGCTTCGCTCTGACTGTCAACGTGTTTCTCTATAATGTCCAGCGTCTTTTGTGTTATATGTATTTATGAATTTTAGCTTATAAGTTAAGACATATTCCGTATTTTACAACTTTAATGTTTTTCGATAATTTACAGTTTCTTTATTATGCATTTCTCAACATTAAACCAACCGTTTTCAAGTTGCGATAAATGAACAAAACAGCTAAATTGTCATCCACAACATATTTCTAATTAACAGAATTTTATACTAAACAGGTCTTCTATCCTATAATACCTTTACGACACGTTGTAAATAACAACGACGTTTTGGTCTTCGCTAAACCTTACAGAGCTAGTGTCACAGACATTACAGATGCTCAATTATATCGACAACAATGGTTTATTCACACAAATTGTCAATTTTATGAAAAGATAGGCAAAGCAACTTGCACACGATTGCTGTGGACTAGCGTTCGGGTCTTCCAATGAATTTCAACTATACTAACACCGAATCTCACTTTTTGTAGGTATGTGTAATTAATCGTGCCTTTTGTAACGCTGCTTTTTTTTTATCAAAATTATTATATTAGCAAATATAGAATCAATAGTCATGATTCAATAAAAATCTTGCAAAAGCAGCATGTTTTTAGGCTTGCTATCTGCAAGTCCCTAATGATAGTATTTAGTGTTACAAATAAGATTTAATAATGTTCTTTAATTATATATCAAATAAGATGAAGTAAAGCAAAGGATTAATGAAATTTGCAGGCGTCAAATATGCTTATACTGAAAAGCATTTAATCTATGTACAAATGCTTGCTTCTTTATAAACTTATATTTAAATATGTTGAAGATGCTTCTTACCACAAACGAGGGGGTTGCTTGGTAGTGTAATAGTTAAAGTGATCGATTGTGGAATCGTAGTAAGCGAATTCGTACTCCAGTCGCGCGATTGCGTTCACTTTCGGGCAAATACCCTTGGGAAAGGTATGAACCCCCTTATCCTCCCAGCGATGGGTTAAATAGTACCTCTACTGTTCTTGGGGGTGTCTTCGTAGTGTAATGGTTAAAGCGATCGATTGCAGAATCGTAGTAAGCGAATTCGCACTCCACTCGCGCTATTACGTTCACTTTCGGACAAATACCCTTCGGAAAGGTATGAAGCCCCTTATCCTCCCAGCTATGGGTTAAATAGTACCACTACTGTTCTTGGGGGTATCTTTGTAGTGTACTGGTTAAAGCGATCGATTACGGAATCGTAGTAAGCGAATTCGTACTCCAGTCGCGCTATTACGTTCACTTTCGGGCAAATACCCTTGGGAAAGGTATGAAACCCCTTATCCTCCCAGCGATGGGTTAAATAGTACCTCTACTGTTCTTGGGGGTGTCTTCGTGGTGTAATGGTTAAAGCGATCGATTGCGGAATTGTAGTAAGCGAATTCGTACTCCAGTCGCGCTATTACGTTCACTTTCGGGCAAATACCCTTGGGAAAGGTATGAACCCCCTTATCCTCCCAGCTATGGGTTAAATAGTACCACTACTGTTCTTGGGGGTGTCTTCGTAGTGTAATGGTTAAAGCTATCGATTGCAGAATCGTAGTAAGCGAATTCGTACTCCAGTCGCGCTATTATGTTCACTATTGGACAAATACCCTTGGGAAAGGTATGAACCACCTTATCCTCCCTGCTATGGGTTAAATAGTACCACTACTGTTCTTGGGGGTGTCTTCGTAGTGTAATGGTTAAACTGATCGATTGTTGAATCGTAGTAAGCAAATTCGTTCTCCAGTCGCGATATTACGTTCACTTTCGGGCAAATACCCTTGGGAAAGGTATGAACCTCCTTATCCTCCCAGCTATGGGTTAAATAGTACCACTACTGTTCTTGGGGGTGTCTTCGTAGTGTAATGGTTAAAGCGATCGATTGCGGAATCGTAGTAAGCGAATTCGTACTCCAGTCGCGCTATTACGTTCACTTTCGGGCAAATACCCTTGAGAAAGGTATGAACCCCCTTATCCTCCCAGCTATGGGTTAAATAGTACCACTACTGTTCTTGGGGGTGTCTTCGTAGTGTAATGGTTAAAGCGATCGATTGCGGAATCGTAGTAAGCGAATTCGTACTCCAGTCGCGCTATTACCTTCACTTTCGGGCAAATACCATTGAGAAAGATATGAACCCCCTTATCCTCCCAGCTATGGGTTAAATAGTACTACTAGTGTTCTTCTAGGAGAATGGCTTTGGCATTAAATAACCTACAAAGGTTGATATGCCATTAAACCATAGTAACCAAACCATTTCCACACACGAACATACTTGTATTTTTTATAGTTTACGTGCAAACGCATCAAAATGGGTCATAATATTACAAATTTCATACAGTCTAATATACAGATATTTCTACACACACACACACATATATATATATATATATATATATATATATATATGTGGAAATGTGTGTGTGTGTGTGTGTGTGTAGAGGTGTCGATTTCCCAAGTCCTTTGATTCCATACGCAGAGGAAAGATGGAGCAAATACTGTTCGCCTGCGGCCAACCCAAAGAAACCGTCGCAGCCATTATGATACTATAAAGAAACACAAAAGTAAAATCCGTTCCCCGGATGGAGACACAAACTACTTCGACATTGTAGTAGGTGTGCTGCAAGGAGCCACATTAGCCCAATACCTGTTTATCATCTGTCTAGACTACGTGCTTAGAACGCCCATTGATAAAATGAAAGACATTGGTTTCAAGCTAACAGAGGAAAGAAGCAGAAGATACCTCGGAAAAACAATTTCGTGCGCCAACTACCCCGATGATATTGTGCTTCTGGCAAATACACCCGCTCAAACCGAAAACCTGCTGCATAATCTGGAACGAGCAGCTGCAGGCATAGACCTCCCTGTCAATGCACACAAGACAATATATATGATTTAATCAAAGAGGAACTATGTACACACTAAACTGTAGTTTGTCTGAAACTGGTAGACAAGTTTACTTTCCCAGGAAGCAGTGTTTCAACAACCGAGACAGACATCAACACTGGACATGCAAAGGCATGGACAGCAATTGATAGGCTATCGCTCATACGGAAGTCAGACTTGACCGATAAAATGAAGCGCAGTTTCTTCCCAGCAGCAGTCGTGTCGATACTGCTATATGGATGCACTACATGGACGCTAACTAAGCGTTTAGAGAAAAAGCTTGACGGCAACTACACAATGCGGCTGCGAGCAGTATTGAACAAGTCCTGGAGGCAGCACGCCACAAAGCAGCGGCTGTACGGCCACTACTGGAGAAGTAAGGACGGACTCATAACTGATGTATTCCTGTGGAACCCTTCATGTGGACGAGCAAAGACAGGACGACCTGCTACAACCTACATACGACGTGCCTTCAATAAGTTTCCTGACATTTTTCGTATGGGCACTTTTATTGATAGTACAGACATGAAAATTTAGTCCTCTTCGAAGTAATCTTCTCCAGCTGCAATGCACTTGTACCGTTCGAACAACTTCTGGAAGGCCCAATGGAAATCTTCTTGTATGAGCGTGTCGTGACCTTCGTCACAGCCTCTTTCATCTCCTCAATTGTCTCATAACGACAGCCCCTAAGTTTTTCCTTGATTTTATGGAATAACCAAAAGTCAAAGGGAGCAAGGTCTGGACTGTAGGGAGGCTGAGGAATTGTCTTGATGCCCATCTTGGTCAAATAATCTGTAACAAGGATGGAGTTGTGGACTGGTGCATTGTCCTGGTGGAAATGCCACTGACCCGATTTTAAGAGTGCTGGCTTTTTCCGACGGAATCTCTTCCTGAACTCCCTTAAAACCTCAACATAGTATTCCTTGTCGACTGTCTGTCCAGTGGGAACCCAGTGCATGTAGATCACGTCAGTGCTGTAAAAAAAGGGGATCATCAAAAGATTGTGGGTGGATTTGCTCTGTCTGGCCTTCTGAGGTCTGGGATAGCCAGCATACTTCCACTGGGAACTCTGTATCTTGGTCTCTGGGTCATAGCATTAGATCCAGCTTTCATCGCAGGTCACCAGAGCACCAAGAACTGCAGGATCTGAATCGACCAGCTTGACCATCTCCCGGCTGCTATGACAACGTCTTTCTTTCTGATCTTTTCTGAGCACCCTTGGGACAAACTTCGCGCAAATCTTCCGCATCTTCAGTTCCTCGTGAATAATTGTGTGTACAGTTCCCACACTGACATCAAACTGTGCACTTATTGTCTCTATAGACACACGACGGCCCTTATCCATTAAATTCCTTATTTGACCAATCAATTCTGGTGTTCTGACTTCCTTACTCCTCCCACACCTCTCATCATCCCTCACAGGCACCCTGCCTTCCTTGAATCTCTTATGCCACTAAAAAAATGATGCTCGATTCATGCAAGATGGTCGAAAAGCTGTTTGAAGAATTTCATACATTTCTGTGGAATTTTTCCCCATTTCAAAATATAATTTTATTGCATATCGTTCTTCTAAAGTGTCCTCACATCCAGATTGCATTTTTGAAATTCACCAGTTGTGACAATCAGGCTTTATTAGCGCTTATTCCAATTCCCGCTGTAGCTGTTCATTTGAACCTGAGATCAATAAAATTAGTCAGTCATCTCAGAAGATGTATAACAATAACATACTGGATTTTCAAGAGTCTACGACAATTTTACCTATTGAAAACTCGTACAACAGCTCCGTGCCGTTTCAGGATATAGCCTTAAAAACCTACAGGAAGTGATGGACAAAAGAGAAGGGTGGTGGGAAAGGGTCAGGGATGTCCCTGCTGAATGCATGACATGATGGTGATGATGATATATGTGGCTCACACGTAATTTTATATACTTAGCAATATATCTAATAAATTTGATTAATATGTATACAGTCTGATATACAGATATTTACACACACACACGCACACACACACACACACACACATATATATATATATATATATATTATAAAATCGGATTATGATTAATCATAGAGCAATATACATCCAAGGTAGAATAGCGTAGACGAAAAGTAAACAGTACTTTGTCTCTCGTTTTTGTGATCATCATATCAAGAAAGCAGCCACTATATTATTTTCTAACAACTTGGATTATATTATTTAATATTTATAAAACACAATAATTTCAACAGAATTATGAATTCATATTTTATATACAATTTTAATTGAATCACACACCACTACTATTAAATTTTTCCGTATTTATGTTTTTTTTAAAATTTCAATAAAATTTAAATTAGGGACGACGGCTTTTGTCTTTTTTTTAGTAGAATGTAAAAAACATTATATCTGATAATAATATATAATGATATTTCTAACGTTAACTATTTTAAGTAAAAGTATTAACAAAATTATTTAAAAAATATTTTAAAAACTTTTTAAATTCTTTTCTTGCCGGAAGCTATATATATATATATATATATATATATATATATATATATATATATATATATATATACACCCAATTGATATCTAAATACTGAACAATATATATATATATATATATATATATATATATATATATATATATATATATATATATATATAATTTCCAGATATGTATTTGCCAAAACCCTCAATAGTGTCTATGATAAGAGCTAAAGTATATATTTTAAGTGTTGAATACCTACTTTTGAATTCATTGTATTTCTAACTTCTCAGCTGGTTATCTCACTAATATTTATAGATGATTATTTATTAGCTGGGATGAGAATTGATGAATCCCTGTATTTCTCATGAATATTACTGCCCATGATCGGAACCTGGTTTGGTGAATCTATTTCTTCCGTTGACAACCATTATATTATGAGCCCCTCAGAAAGAAAATACACCACTTGCATATACCCCTTCATATGAATCCAGGCATATATATATATATATATATATATATATATATATATATATATATATATATATATATATTCCGAGAAAAATATTCTAAGTCATAATCCAAGGGGAATAGGAATATACAGACGAGTGCTAAATAGCAACGGCTCTCGAATTCCAAAATTATATTCAGATACATAACTGTGGAAACTCATTTTATAATTCTGTAAAATTTATATTGGAACAACAAGATTTTTTTTCGTTTAATTTTATGAAGATGATATATATATATATATGTGTGTGTGTGTGTGTGTGTGTGTGTGTGTGTGTGTGTGTGTGTGTGTGTGCATATCAGCTTTTATGTTGAAGCAGAATATAGGAGTCCTGACTTTCGCCTTTCATATAGGACTAATATAAACGAGATGTTTGCATTTTCACACAGATTTCTCATTGTGCGGTGATGACAGTGATTCTAGTTATATAAAGTTTAAGGGAAAGAACTGAGTGTGTGTCTATGTGCCATAATATGCATGTATGCGTACACACGTATATTTTGTAACTGTCCTTATTATATCGTGCAGCGCATCCATTTATTCATGTTCAGCAAAATAAGGCACACTAAATGTCATTATAAAAATGACAGTGGTTAAGTTGCTAGGCTTTACTCACGACATTAAAGACAGCCTTTCTCTGATAAGCACTTCATGTTTCTAATTTTATTACATTTTGGTTGTAGATTGCAGAAACGAATGCGTGTTATATATATATATATATATATATATATATATATATATATATATATATATATATGTTTGCCTGTGTGTAGATAGTGCTCTATTTTAATCACTATACTTTGTCCAGTAAATCAGCATTTTTTCGTTCACAACAGTTACAATCAGTCGATCCTTCAATCAATTAACGCACAGACACAAACACATACACGCGCGCGTGCGTGTGTGTATGTGTATGTCTCTCTCTCTCTCTCTCTCTCTTTCTTTCTCTCTCTCTCTCTCTCTCTCTCTCTCTCTCTCTCTCTCTCTCTATTTGTGTGCTCAGGACTGTATTTTATTGGATATATATATTCGCACTGTTTAAAGTTTAGATTTATTAACAATAATTACCAAATTTTTTACGTCTCCTACAAAACTGATCTAATATTTGCAAGTCTTTAAAAATGTTCTAAGTCTGACCCAGGAAGAACAGATAAAGCTGAACATCTTTGTTCGGTCATCACATAACGACTTTTTATGAAACAAGAAAAACGAAACAACGTTTGTCTTGATTTCTGTGCAGAAAGGTGAACGTTTTGCAACAAATCTAAAATCCGATGAACATTAAAACTTTTTGGATGAACTTCGTGGCTATGTGTTTAGTAAATATAAAAGCAAAAGTTTAAATATTCACTTTTAGATGATTTCAAACAGGCGATAAATTAATGGCATTTACAAAATTAGCGGCGTGAGATAATTAGATGTCTAGCACAGAGGTTTTCAAATTTTTAGGTGCCAGGACTTTTTTTTGATTTCAGTGTCTATAGTGAGGACCTCCATATAAATAAAAACGAAATTTCATGAACCTCCCCCATATAAATGAAAATGAAATTTATCAAATCTATTAAATGAAAATTACAGCCATTTTTGCAGTGAGAAATGATATTTATTGAGAGGGGTGTGCTTGTTTTGCTTGACATGAATTGTCAATTCTTGGTGATATTTTTTAGCAAAGACTGGGACAATAAACTTTGAATAACATGTCTAGATCTGTATCCGGTCATCAATCTAGTCAGTGCTGAAAATGTTGTTTTACATGAATATATTATTGCAAAAGGTAGCAGCATTCTGGCTACATTTATAAATCAATAATGGATACTTAGAAGGGAGGCTTAGCCAACGTTACGGGACTTTAAACTGAATTCGTTTATCGGAAAATATGAATTTTCAAGACTCTCTTGCTTCATCTACAGACTCCTGCTTTTGACGTGGTGGATCAACTGTGGTATTCGAACCATACTTTGAAAACAACTGGTCAAGTGTAAAGTTATTTTCAGTTAGAATGCTTTGTAATCCCTTTTCATGAGCAGATTAGGAGTAATATCTGTGAGGATATTTTGAAACTATTCTAGTGAATGAAAAGTTGTAGGTTTGCCGAATTTTAAAGATTTAAATGTTTACATACTTTCCATTTTTGGGGCTCTACACATCTTTTTATGCAATCAATAAATTCTCAATGTGATTCTAGTTAGAGACATTGTGAATTTTAAAGTAAAACATTTATTTAGTTATCCTAAGTATCAATGTGTATTTACGCAACCACTCGGTGATCTTCAGCATATAACACGATACCATTTTTAAGCGGAATTTAACAAGTAAGTATATATAGTTTCTCTAGTCCTAAAAAAGCTATGATACTTGTACAAAAGAGAAAATGTTACCCTACGTTTTAGCCTTAGCTGGAGAGAAAATAGTTGGATTCATATCTTTCTCAAAGTTATTAGCGCTATGGGATATGCAAATAGCCTCTCCCAGGATTTCGTCTCAGATCGTCGTGTCACTTTGCTTCAATGATAATAGTTGCACCATGACAGCCAACCGAATGTGGGGTAGTTCAGAAATATGCCTGACATGAATCTTCAGCCATGCATCAGTTTCGGATTTCTAACAGGAAAAAATTACTCTAAAAGAAGTGGTTTTTGAATTGAAAGTTTCACCTTTACGTTTAAAAAAAAAAATCGGTCCTAAAGTGAACGTAATAGCTCTACTGAATTTCGATACCGCTTACAACGAAAGAATAGCCTTGGACATAAGCCACTTCGCCACTATGACTTCATCCTGATCAGGTATAGTCACAGTTTCGGATTTCTAACAGGAACTCCTAATTCTACATCAGTATTTCAGTCATCCCTTTTTTGATGCGATTGAATGCACTAAGCTTCCTATTCGATTTACTGATAAACAATCCCAACTCATGGTATTTGTCCACGTTATTACTGTAAAAGAAGTGGTTTTTTAATTGAAAGTTTCACCTTTACGTCTCTAAATAAATTTCGTCTTATTCTGTTACAACAATTCAAGTTATTTATCACCTGATTATAATATACTCAAGAATGAAACGGATTTATTAATGTCTATTAGCAAAATTTATCTTTCAAATAATTATTCTTTTGAAAAGGGATCTTTAAGACCCTTTTTTTATGCAAGAGTCTAGTATTAGTAATTATTGGTATTTTTACCCAAGTGGCTTTCAAAAAAGTTCTAGTATCCCACGTTTTAATATTTGGAGTATTTCCTAGCGTTTTCAGGTGACATTCTGATCCAACCGACTGTTTCTTTTTTATCATGTGCAGATTTATTTGCCAGTCTTTTTTCTTGTAAATATTATGTTTCGAACATTTGATTTTTCGGAACTAACCATTAAAAATTAAATCATATTATTGCCGGCCATACAAGCTCCTATAATCTTGATTCTGATTTCTAAAAGAATGTTCACAAGTCTTCACCATTGTCAAAATATGCGGCAGTCCAACTGCAAAAAAATTATAAATTTTCTGATGTGAATAAATACAGTGTGATAGAAATCCCTAGTGTCGACAATCCTTGATGACAAGATATGATATTATTTTTAAAGCAAACATTTCGAGGTAAGTTTTTCTTCATTATATATATATATATATATATAGTACTAATCTATCTATATATATATATATATATATATATATATATATATATATATGGTACTTTATAGAATATCAGTTATGGTCAGCAATAGGTTTGCTTTCGTTTCTTGATTTAATGGCCTATAGACCTTCGTAGGTTATTTAATTCCAAAGCCAATTCTTTTAGAGAAATAGAAGTGGTAGTATAAGCCATAGATGAGATAATTAGGGTCCATACATTAAAAAAAAAGTATCAGTCCTAAAGTGAACGTAATAGCTCTACTGAATTTTGATACCACTATGACTTCATCCTGATCAGGTATAGTCACAGAGAAAATAAAATAAACTTTTTCAGAGATACAATAGGAAGAGACGAATGAAGAGACCGCCAAAACCTCACACTTAACCTCTCTCTAATTTCAGATGGAGACACGACAACTCTTTACATAGAAAACATCTATCAAAAACATCTTACTAAAATAATCGAAGTGAACATGATATGAAATACATGGGGACAACTGAGAACATTTGTAAGTAAATTCATATACAACCACAGCCACATTTATTTCTAAGTGCATATATATATATATATATATATATATATATATATGGAAACATAAAGGCAAGGTTTGCAGTTTATTAGAAATGAAGTGGAAAATACAAAAGGGTACCTACATTCAAGAGATTAAATAAACGATTGCTCATGCCAACCCTCAATTAAGATAGCGATATTAGAAATAAATATCTGGTAAGTGTAAGAAACAGATCGATACTCTTTTGGAAATATATAAAAGACATATGACTGATATGAAAACATTGTCATTCCTATTATAGAAGCAGCAACAGGGTGCATATTAACTAAATCAATAGCCAAATGTAGAGTTCCATGTGAGTCATTAGTTGTTAGAAAATAAAAACGAGACAGCTTCAAAAAGTATCTTTACTGAATAAAATAAACCTAACAAATGGCAACGCACTGAAAGAACTATCCAACTTAAACAAAAATTGCAATTAGAATACATTCACAGGCAAATCGATAAAAGTAGAAATTTAGTAGGAGAGAGATAATGATAAATATCAAAGAAAAAAGAAAATGAAGTGAGCAAGTAAAATAGCACATAAAGAACAATACAAAAAGCTGCCCGCCAAAAAGAAATACTTCTTAAATAGAAATAACGTTTTAAGAATCTAATCGGAAATCCTCCAGAAATCACGGAAAAACCTATTCCCAAAAATATCAATGGCCGACAAGACATCAAACGAGCAAGTTTTACAAAGGGAGACCTTGACGTTGTATTGAAAAAATAAAAACATAAAAGCTGCCGGCAGTGATGAAATAGAGCCTGAAGTTTGGAAGACTAGGGTATTTGACGACATACTTTTCCGATTGCAAGACTATCTATAAAAAACACAACAGAAAGATGGATGACGGTTTGTATCCTTCCCTTCTTTAAAAAGGGTGACCTCGGAATCACTAAGAACTACAGCAGTATGACCCTAAATGCTACAACTAGTAAGTTTTGAAATGTCCTACTTCTCAGTTGACTAACCTGAAATCGAATAAAAATTATAGGAAACACCAGTACGGATTGCAAAAGAATTGATTATCCGTCAAATCATCGAAGTAGAATGTATAAACCATCTCGCGGCAATACAATTGTTCTAAGATTTCTCCAACTCATTTGATTCCATACATTATGGGAAGATGGAGCAGATATTATATATGTTTTTAAGAAACTGTAATGACTGTAATGATGCTTCATAAAAACTTTAAGAAGTGATGGTTCACGCACCTGATAGATACACAGATTTCTTTGATAGAGTCACTGGAGTTTTGCAAAAAGATATACTAGCACCATATTTGTTCTTACCCTGCCAAGACTACATGCTTCGAACATCCATAATTCTAGTTAAACAAAATGCTTTTACATGAAAAAAGGCTAGAAACAGACGATAACCTTCAGAATTTATGACAGACGCAGACAAAAAATATGACCTAATATTTCTCGCAAATACCCCAGCCAAAGCATTATCCCTACTGCAAAGCCAACAGCAAGCAGCAGGAGCCATTGGCCAATGTGTTAATACAAAGATGAATATATGTGTTTTAAACCAAAAGGACCTGTCTCCACTTATAATGACAAGTCTCTGGAATTGTTGAATTACTTCACGTTCATCTCTACTGAAAGTAATGTCAGTGAATGCTTAGTGAAAACGTAGAATGCTATTGACAGGTTATCAGTCATACCGAAATCTGATCTATCCGATTTAATAAGATTTCTTCCAAGATGTAGCTGCGTCCATATTACTTTATAGATGCACCACATGGATGCTAAAGACGCAAAGAGAAAAGGTTAGATGGGAACTTCACAAAAATGTTCCGTGCTCTCTTGAACAAATCCTGGAAATAACATTCCAGAAAACAGCTGCTGTCCGGTCACCTATCTCCCATCTTAGAAACCATTCAAATAAGATGAACAAGACATGCGAGGCACTGCTTGAGAAGAAAGGGCGAACTCATAAGCGACGTTTTTCTATGGATTTCGGCATATGGATATGCCAGTGCTGGCCGACTAGAAAGGACTGACATCAGCTCTGTGTGAAACGGATATGTAGCTTAGAAGACCTGTCAAGAGTGATGGATGATAGAGGTAGATGGCGAAAGACATCAGGTAACTCTGTGCTGTCAGTGCAAATTAATGTTGATGCCTTCAAGAAAACGTAAATATTGTTAGAGTTTTGACAAGTTAAATTCTTACATCAAAAGTTTATACGTGTTAGGATGAAGCAATGTTTCTTTTTTTCCCATTTAATACAAGAGGACAATCACAAGAAACTATTTAATTCTAGTAAAGAGTTATAGCATGAGAGTATGAGACTCTGTACTGAACTACCCTGTGTTTCAGTGTGCACGAATATCTTTAATCGTCTGAAGACTGCTATTTAAGCATAACACTTTTATTTAATTATAATTAGTCTTTTCAAAATACCCGTTTTTGCTGATATGTATCATCTAAGCATACCCAAACCTTTATTCTAATTCGTCTTACAGGCCATATTCTCACAAATAGCAACAGACCCCCACAAACGCGAATATATATATATATATATATATATGGCAACGTATTTGTATGTTCGTATGTAGTGTGCACATTAGTGTGTACATGTGTATATGCATTTTTACGAGTATGTATTAAATGTATAACATTTTTGCATGTCTTTTTATAAGTGTAAACAAGTGAACCACATGATGCAACTAAATATTTAAATATGAACATTAAACAGAATTAATCATAGAATGTTATCAAAAGTTTTAATCTTCAATGTTATTAACTTTAAGACGACTGAGTAATTTCCACTTAGATTTTAAAATGCAGATAACCTTATCTCTCTCTCTCTCTCTCTCTCTCTCTCTCTCTCTCTCTCTCTCTCTCTCTCTGTCGCCATGCTTGCCATTCCCTCTAGATGGCACCTATGGAGAGCTGATAAAAGTAAGTTTTTACTGGTCGGGTGGCATTCGTGTGTCCATGAGTAGTAGTCCATCGAAGAATGCAGCTTATGAGTTCATACTTAATTAACATCAGTATTCAGCATATGCCTCTTGTCTTGCTTAGATAATTATGAGATGGGAGATAAGTGACTGTACAGCTGCTGTGTTATATTGCACAACTTCAATGATTTGTCCAAAACAGCATGCATCATTTCTGTGTAATATCCTTCTACCGTTTTTTTCTCAATGCGTTTCCTTAAATTTCAACTGTTGCAATCATACAGAAAACTGACACGCCCACAATTGGGAAGAATTACCTTTAACACATAGTTTTAGATAAGAATATATTAATGAAATAATATTTTCTGAACTTAAATAGATGTGCTTAATGAAGAAAAGCTATTATACTTTTGAAAAAAAGTATATCTCTACCTCAATTGTTATGATATAAATTCATTAGACTACGAGCTTATATAGGTGCACTTATAAAAATATGTAGTATATCACTAGCTCAAGTGTAATGATTTTAATCGGTAGATTACAAGCGTATATAGGTGCACTAATAAAAAATAGTATATCGCTGGCTCAAGTGTAATAATTTTAACCGTTAGATTACAAGTTCATATAGGTGCACTTACAAAAAAACTAGTATATCTCGAGCTGAAAAGAAATAATTTTAATCGTTAGACTACAAGGTCATATAGGTGCACTAACAATATAGTATATCTGTAGGTGAAGAGTAATGATTTTAATCGTTAGATTACAAGCTCATATCGGTGAACTTACAAAAACAATAGTATATCTCTAGCTCAAGACTTTAATCGTTAGACTATTACCTCCAATTGGAGCACTCACAAAAACAAAAGTATATCTCAAACACTAGTGTAATAACTTAAATCGTTAGACTGCAATCTCATATAGGAGCACTCACAAAAATAGAATATCTCGAGCTGAAGAGAAATCATTTTAATCCTTAGACTACAACCTTATATAGATGCATTTAAAAAGAACACACGCACGTAGATGCGCACATATATATATTTTGTGTTAAGTCGCAGATATAAGTTTGCATCTCTATGTATGAATGTGTATAGTGCAAGCATTACATAAGCGTATACTTGAAAAATGAATTTGAATTTAATCAATCTAATTAAACGTGTTCTGCTGCCGGGATTATTAAGATATAATTTTCAAAGTTGCAAGAATACAGATTGAGGAATTTTAAAGATCTTACATGTTTTATATTTTTCCAACATTACTCTTTTACACACTTTCCCCGATTTATATTCCAGAACTCCTTATCTTTCTGTTCTCGTCACTCAATTCACAAACTGAATTTCTTTTCACTACTCAAGCCATACTTAAATCTGAAGAAATTTCGATTGGCGATTGCTCCGAATTTCCACAGTAATTGATCATAAAGGAGAGTGCTACAGAGCTGTCGGCAATATTCCAACGGGTGGAATACGATATAAATAAAGTCACAATAGCTGTTTATGCATTTTAATCGGTATCTGAAAAATGTTTTCTTTCCTAAATTCATAATTATGGTGAATACATTGACTTCTGATATCTTCGGTTCCTCTGCTATCTCACGCAACTTCAATTTACGATCGGCTAAAAAGAATTTGTAGAGTTTTTTGTGTTTCCCGGGACAACAGTTGAATTTGGGCGACCTGAGCATTCAGCATCATTTGTGTCTGTACGACTGCATTTAAAGTCAGTATACCACCTCTTAATCGTTTTTTTTTCCGACGGAGCATTGTCCGAATAACACTTATCAAGCCATTGCTTTGCTTGAACAATATTTTTCCAACATCAGAAAGCAATGCTTTGTCAACACTCGAAATTCAGATTTTTCTATTGTTTTGAAAATTTGCAACAGTAGCTTCACTTAAATAACTATAATTTGTAAACTGATCATCCAATTCGGCTCAAATTTTTAAACGTGCCATTTGAAGGTTAGTACTTTATAAATTACTAAATAAAATTATAATCAATATAATTCTACTAAATGTTTTTATCAAACCATGTTGCAATATCCTGGAATAGTTATTTAATGGTAGTTTAAGTAACTGGTATGATTTAATTTCTTTAAAAGGGAATATGTTCAAAATTCTTTATTGCCCAGTCGGCTGGGGCTGTAGAATACACCGACTGCTTCTCTGCAGAGGGGTAAGACCCCCCCCAACGAGTGTCCTGGATATGACACTAAAAAAAATCTGATAGTGAGGTTCCAGCAATGCTGGAGCTTTGGGGAATGCGGAGTACCCCTTCATTGCCATCGCCCCCAGGTCCACTCTGGCCCGGAGTGGTAGCACCTGATATGAGTCCTATCTATGGGTTAAATAGAACTAAATCGTGCTTCTCTCACGATACTGATTTTGCATTTAAACTGCGTATTTATGCTAAACTGAATTGTTTAAAATAGAACTGTTTTGACATTGGAACTGCGTACTAGTGCTGATCTGAATTGCTCGAAATAGAACTGTTTTTTGACCTCTAAACTGTGTACTTATGCTGAACTGAATTATCTGAAATAAAACTGTCTGACATTTAAATCTGTTTATTGCCCAGTCGGCTGGGGCTGTAGAATACACTGACTGCACCTCTGCAGATGGGTAAGACCCCCCCCCTAACGAGTGTCCTGTTATGACACTAAACATTCTGATGGTGAGGTTCCAGCAGTGCTGGAGCTTTGGGGAATGCAGAGTACCCCTTCATTGCCATTGCTCCCAGGTGCACTCTGGCCCGGAGCGGTAGCACCTGATAGGGCCCTATCTATGGGTTTAATAGAACTAACACCATACTTATGCTAAAATGAATTGAGTAAACTGAATTGCTTGAAATAGAAACGTTTTTGACAAACCGTACTTACATTTAAACTGCGTGCTTATGCTTAACTGAATTATTTCAAAAAGAACTATTTTTCCACATTAAAAGTGTCTTTACACTTAACTGAATTATTACATATAACTGCTTGAATAGTTTGAAATGTAAATGTTTTTGACAATTAAACTGTGTACTTATGCTAAACTGAACTGTTTTCAATAGAACAGATTATTTACATAAAAATGGATTTGGCGTTTAATAACCAACAAAGGTTGATATGCCATAAAACCAAACAAACCAAACCAACCAAAATTCTTTATCAAATATGTGATTGTTTAAGATAGAAGGTATATGATGACGTCAGTTCATATTCAATTCAATTTCTCCAATTCTACAATGACATAATAAAAAACATATTGCGGGAATTTGTCCTTTGTTTTAAAACTATTTTAATTACCATGAATGGATATTCGAGAATTATATTATTTCAGTAATTTTTCTGGCCTGGTAACAGTAATGAATAGTGAAATTTACAAGGAATGACTTGACAGCAGGCCCCCTTTCATATAGCATCAGGATTGTAGAGATGTATCAGTATGACAGCGGAATGCCTCAGAATTGGGTGGTCTCTAATACTGAAGAATTTGAAAATTTTCTGGACGAGTTAAAAACCCTAGAAAGGCTTAAAACCAAAATGATGGTTATTACAACACTCAAATAGAACAGAAAGTCCTATTTTTACCATTCCAAGCGTATGAGCATTCCAAAACAATTGTAATTGTTTTATACTTTTTAGGTGATTCCAAAACATTTCGTTTCTACGTAGATCATTTCCATCAAAATCCTCACATAGATATTCTTCTGTTTGATAAATATTATCATTACTGCCACCTATATTTTTATGTTCATGAGACTACTACGTAATATCCAGTAATATTAAGAGAGAATTCCGTGACTATTTTCATGATTCTTACCATTATCCAGATTTCTTCAACCTGTACAATATCTTCCCTCTGTTAAACAGAGTATTGTTTAAAACGCGCCTTTCGTGTTTTGGAGATTGCTATACTTGTCATATGTTACACTCGGGACAAAACGATTATCGTCGTAGAGACTAGAATAGGCGACCAAAGTTCAAATTCTGTTCTTGACTGTTTGCTGTTAACTCTGAAAAGCATGTATCAATCAACCCCCGCTCTTGTTATGGGTAAATTGTATGGCAAACAGAGTTCGTTAACATTTTCGGCAACTATTCTAGGAGGGGGAAAACTGAATTTAAAACAGCTGTACAATGTTTAAAAAGGGTCTTGTGTCCTATCTTACCCTTGGTGTAATATAATAGCCGAGGGATTTCGGTTCATGCCTTTAGGTTTAGTTAGGCTGAGAAACTTTCGGCTCAGCACATGGGTTAGTTAGGTGAAACCTTGATGCAGGTGGTAACGCGTGCGCGCACAGAGAGCGGATACGTCACTCAGAGATGTCATAATAGCCTGAGATGATGAAACGGGTGACAAAGTGTGGGTGACGTCACGCACCGGAAACGCGCAGAGGATTTGGGGGATTTCGAAGAAAGTCGGAGAGTTGAAATTAGACGCCGAACGAGGAGGTTCGACTTTCGAGACGAATTTGCGCGCCATGGGTGCCGCACGAGATAGGGGCTAGATGAAGAAACTAGCATAAAAAATATTGTGTCGCTCTCCTTATGTGGAAACCTTTAACTCAAAAGTAACAAAAAGGTTTCGTACCTGAACAAAGAAGTCGTTATGTGTTTTCGAATTTCGAGATTCCTGTGTTCTACGTTATGTATATATGCTACCAACATTCGATGTCCGTTTCGCACATGGCCATATTCGTTTATCTGATTATGGCTATGTAACAATGGTTTGGTAAATAACTACACTTGAGTCATTCCTTATCAAAGTATCAAATTTTCATATTCTACCGCTTTTTTGGTTTCCCCTGAGCAATCTCTGTAACATAATGAGTAAAGTACTCAACTGAGGTCTTGGGGTAATCGGGTTTGAACTCTACTCACGTTATTACATTTACTTTCTGAAAAATACCCTTGGGAAAAGAATTAAACTTCTTATTCCCCACCAGTTATGGGTTAAATAGCCTCAATACTGTCCTTCTACAAGTATATCTTTGACATTAAATAACTCTTGAAGACTAATACGCCATTCGATAAAGAAACCAACCATTTTCTGTTCCTAGATAATTCTGTTTGTAATATTTATACGTGATTGGAAGTAACAATATGTCTAATTTTTCTTCATTTACAATAATCAGATCCGATAAATTTGTGTGTTTTTAGAATGTTAAGTCTCCGAATATCTTCTATTTTTCTTTAGTTTATAATTGTGTTCTGTCCATATAGTTCACTGATGGTGCATAGGGCTAAAAATACTCATGCTGCGATGTTAGAAAACATTTTCTCAAATGTTTAACCTAATTTGAGAAGGACTTTGACTCAACAAACCTTCATTTTTCATCGAAGAAAATATGAGCACATAAGACATCACTTAATCCGAAAACAGGTAGTTAAGATACCAACAAACACGGTATTATGAAGCTCCAAGTAATAAAGCATATATTTGCTATTGAAAAAAAAAGTTGATATCACATATAAAGCGAAAATCTACGAAATAGTTTGTAAGCAATGCATTAAAAACATTTTAGCGAAACTAACAGAATAGAAAAGAACCGATGAGGAGAATATCGGAGAGATCTGAAAGTAAACAGGACGTCTCATGCAATGATACAACACTAACATTTTAGACTTGAATATTAATCTAAAAATCGACATTGTAATAAAAGAAAATGAGATGAATAAACTGATTTATAACGGTCAAAGAAAAATGCGATGTAGAAAATACATTAATCGACGAGTTCGCAGTAGTCAATTTCCATTGGGTTGTTAAAAATATATTCCTACTCCTCACCAAAATAATAGCTGTACAATGCGAAATACAAAAAACTTTTCACACACACACACACACACACACACACACACACATGTATACATATATATATATATATATATATATATATATATATAATTGGGCATGATCTATCCTTCAATAGCGATACGGCTAGATTTTAAGAGAACGCATATAAGCTCTTGATGTAATTTATTTTTCCTTCCACTTAATGTAGATTCTTTTTGGCTATAATATAATTTGCGTTACGATGTTGCTGTTATATATATATATATATATATATATATATATATATATATATATATATATATGACGGTCATTGAATAAGAAGGTAGATTTTGGAATATAGCCACTCAAATTTCACTCAGGAAAAACATTTTGCTTTCTTTTTCAATACAATCTGCATTCTTTAAGACACATTTTCCCCACTGATGAAGCAAGTTTCTTTTTCTTCTTTCTGCATAAGACAGTTTTAACAATTTACCCACGATTCTCCTTTCTTTATCATCACTTGAAAACTTTGTTCAACGCAGAAATACTTTGAAGAGGGCAAACGAGTGGAAATCTGTGGCGGTTGTGGACTCTAAGAAAGAGTTGACAATTCTTTCGAACCAAATTAACTGATATATTTTCCCTGATCTTCCTGCAGTATGACTTCTTGTCTTGGTAAAACCGATTGAAATCTGACCTTAGAAAAGCAAGATCATCATTCTGAATCTACTGTACTATACCCACTGAAATTCTCAGTTGGTCATCTATGGTCTGTATTCTAACTCTTCTGTCACTTAAAACTAACTCATTAACTAAATCGACCATTGCAGGTGTACTTATAGTGGATATGTCTGGCATGTTTATATCCTCAATAATATTTCGACGTACTTGAAATAAATTGACTCGTCTACTAAATATGTTTTGACTGAATAATACTTCTCCCGACACATCATACATTTTTCAGTAAATCATATATGGTTTGTATTTCTTAGCCACCAGACATTTGATGACATACCTCTGATCAAGTTTATATTTATGGTCTAAAAACTGAAAAAATAAATTTTGCATTTTATTTTTTAAAGTTTTTGTGACTTTATTTTATCGAAATAATTCAGGTTGAAAAAGTAACAGATCATTTTTAAGGAACCATTGGAGTTGAAACAAGCAGAAAATAAGACGCAGTCACAAAAGTGAAGAATGTTCTTCATTATTTGTGCTATTGCTTGTTGAGCTTTCTGATTAGTGAAATTGAAAAGTTAGCTGAAATATTTTCTTGTTTCTTGAGGGAATGCAAGATTGATTTAAGTTTTGTCTGTTACTGCTGCGTATTTTGGTTTCCTAGGATAGGATTAGTATCAGGTGTGATGCTTGTGGCAATGAAATAAAAGTGAAATCAGATGAAAAGCACTCGGAAATTATTGGCCAGTAATTTTCATCAGCTCTTATCACTTTTCTCAATTAAACCGCACTCAGGCAAATAATAGGATGGAAAAAAAAGCGAACAAATTGAGGAGTCGAGTACCTTGGATCCAGTCAAAAAAGGCAGATTATCAGCACGATGAATAGGTAAAAGAGAGGGGAAAGCTTGTAGATAAAAACATGCGCGTATATGATAGATAGATAAAGAGAGAGAGAGAGAGAGAGAGAGAGAGAGAGAGAGAGAGAGAGAGAGAGAGAGAGAGAGAGAGAGAGAGAGAAAATCATGAAGTTTTGATAATAAAATCTCGCTAAATGTTTGAAAGAAGAAAATAAGTAGGAGAGTGAACGACATTATGTTTATGAAAACGTCGATTAGGAGAAATATCGTCGATAATGTAAAGGTTTGATATAGGAAATAAAAATATAGATAAAAACAAAATATTGATGGAAATAAAAAAAAGGAATGAAAAGTAGTAACATCAATACAGAAAATGTGAGAAAAAAGAAAGCTTGACGGAAAGAAATAATAGAATATGAAAAAACCGAAGAATGAAAAGGAAGGAAAGGAGAAGAAAAAGGGAAAAATAAAAAGAGAAAGAAAATCCATTTGAAAAAAATATTTGTTAAGAAAACTCAAAAGTAATGTGTAGAATAAAGTAAATGAAAGTAAAACATTGAATTTGAATTAATCAGGTAAGCCTTTTTAGTATGAATTTTCTCTTCTTCCAATCTTTCTGTTGTGTGTGTGAAACAAGGGTCATACAATAAATACAGTTATTTTTTTAAAGCAAAATACATTTGTTTCTAGATGTTCTTCCATGAATAAAAGCTCTGCATTATTGGGAATTAGTTTGTAAGAAACTTTTTTTTTTTTATCTCACAAAAATATTTATTTTGAGTCTATACAATGCAACGGCAAATCAAACAGATTCCTCGTGGCTTGAACTGACAAAAAAAGTCTTTGGTGGCTAAAAAGTGCAAACCATATGACATTTACTGAAGAGTTCGTGATAAATACCAAAAAGTATGTTTTATTAAAAAAAAATTAACCGTTACAAATGGGCTAAATATGGACTTTCCTCTACGAGCTTGAGTCGAAAAATTGTCCATAGAATTGCGACACACTGATTCTCAGGAAAAGAAAAATTCCGGGTGCATTGGTCCGTAAAGTAAATCATATTGACAGTCTTCTGAAACATGGAAAGACCCACACAATTTATTCGGAAAAAGGTGCATTGGTAAACAATGATTACAATTGGCAACTCCAGAGACAAAATTCACCAAATTTATTGAAAAAACTTCGTATAACTACCAAATTTGGCATGCATATTTATTGAATATAGTGAAAGAGTTTGATGCAAGATAATATTTTGGTTATGATCGACAATCAAATAATAATCCTTTTCTGATAGACAGCTGAGGTTGGAGTCTTGACTTATTTTTAGTTTTTAAAATATACGTTAATGAGTACATAATTGCATTAATCACGAAATCGGGAGAAATAAGTTTTGATCACTTTCTTCTCTAATATACATTGAAAATTCAAAAAAGATAAAATTACATGAGTTTTACATGATTATATATCACACATATGAACATTAATGGTTATGTCCCATTCTTCATAAATACGTTTGGCACTATTGTGAGGGGGGATTAATATGCTGATTACGTAGTACACCACTAGCAGTGGTTTGCCTTCTTCACGTCGCAGGCGAGTATTGGATTTTGTTAAAATTATAAAGATTTCCATTTGTTTTCCAATCTCTGTTTTGGTTATTTCTCATTCAGTAAACTTTTGTTAGGTTATAACATATATATTAGATCTTTTTAGCGATAAAAAAGATGACCTTGATATGCTTGCTAACGTCACACAGAAGTAGAATTGGCAAAATTCTGAATACGGTATCTTGCGTTCACTTTCAACAAATATCCTTATAAAAAGTATAGATCAAATTTTTCAATAATGTCTACTCAAGAAATATATTTTCTTGTTGCATTTATGGGATAAGAGACTAAACAAATGTTAATTAAATTCTTCGCCCAAATTGGTTTAGTTTTTAGATGTAATTTATTGTAATCGCTTTCATTCTGATAACTTATTTTCGTGCGATGATGCTTAAAAGCAGAATACATGAGAAAACATGTCTGCGTGCATATTCCAAACCGTTACTCATCTGCTGCTTTTTGAGGACCCTTGCGATTAATTTGTTGATTAAAACTAACTAATTTAAAATATAAGCTTCGTCCTAAATCTCTTGATCACAATAAACGTTACAGTCTTACAAATTAGGCGAAAATGCATTTAAAATTATGTACTTATATGAGTGAAAAATCTATTTTGAATGTAATGATATTAACTCCAATTCCATTACATTTTTTTTTTCTTCTTAGACAGTTGTTGACATCCTCCAACATAGTGTTTTATTGCAGGAGGCACTGAGATAAAAATAATGTTCCAATGGCGATGGTCAGGGAAAACAAAATCAATTTAACCCTTATTTTGAAGCTTTATCTTTTAAAATATGAAATATCATTATGAATATTCATATAATGTCTAAGATTAATCATTATTGTTATATTTGTATAAATTATCAGACAGCGTTTTGGTCAAGGGATTTTTCCAACAAAAGACACCAAACATGAGATTTGGAAAAACCACTGACTACACCTACAAAAGAGTGCCAGTTAAAATTTTAAAAACAACAAAAGCAACTAGATACTGTTTCCAAAGTAATTTTGAATAATCACTTGCTATGCAATAATTATCATTTAGCATATTCATGCTGGAAATAGTTTTGTATGGTATAAAAGTATAACAGAATAAGGGATAATGAATATTAGAAAGTATTTACAGATCGGTTTGTGAAGTTTAAAATATACAGAGAGACACACACAGACATAGACATCAAGTATGTATATATATATATGTATATATATATATATATATATGCAAATGTTTGTTACAAACCGATAATCTCCAGATTTATAGCACTAATTGGTTTAAAATTTTCAGAGAGTATTTTATTCGAATTCAGGAGTGTTTTTATATATTTTTAATCAAAAAATAATACAATAATTAAAAAAATATTTTTAATAAGTCATTCTTCTCCGACGCGAATAATGATGGAAAATATTACTTCCATTTTCCAAGAATTTGTAGGGAACGAATAAATAAATAAAAGAAATTAAAATTAACAATAAATAAATAAATAAATAAATAAAAAGAAAACTATTAAATTTGCAGAAAACTCCCGGATGTCCATAACGGGAAAAGGAGATGGCGCATGCGTAAAAGAAAAAAGGCTTTCGTTTTGACAAAGGGAGCAAAGTATTCTTTCTCTTTCAGTCCGTTGAACCAACAACACCATTTTGCCGTCTGGTGTTTTGGGCACCACGCAAACGTCTTTGATAGCAGTCCTCTCTCTATCGGTCAGCATTATGCTGAAATATACAAGACCCACGAATGAACTGTAAACTAATTCTTACCGGACAGTGTCAAAACTTCCAAAAGAAAACTAACCCTTATGGAAGCCCGAAATAAGAAATGCGGACACATACATACATGAAACGAATTAATGAATTTTTGACACCTTAAACTGGGGGATTCAACCGTTTCAATGTATTCAGGAAAAAACCCTCATTCATGGAATGTTTGTAGAACCCAGTAAATAAAGGAAAGTATAAAAGAAACGTCTTCGTCTCTTATCTATTTCTATCTTTTCTTTTTGTATATTTCTTTTCGACTTTCTTTGGGCAAGGCATTGCGCCGGCCATACAACGTGGGGTAAAATCATCATCATATCGTGCTGGTAGCACGGATATCCCTGACCCTCTCTCGCCACTCCTCCCTATCGTTCATCGCCCTAGGTAGGTCTTCAGGACAACATCCTGTATCCTCACATAGCTGCTGAATGTACGTTCGAGCTGGTCGCCCTGCTTTTGCGCGGCCATGTGTGGGGATCCATAAGAGTACATCTCTTATGAGTTCATCTCTGCTTCTCCAGCAGTGTCCTGCATGTCTGGTTCGTCTAACTTGAATAGTTTTCGTGATAGGGGGCAGGTGGCCGTACAGTTGGTGTCTTGTGGGGTGTTGCTGCCAGGACTTGTTCAGGATTGCACGCAGCATTCTTGTGTAATTGCCATCTAGCTTCTTCTCCAGCCGTTTTGTTAGCGTCCATGTAGTGCATCCATATAGCAGTATCGATGTGACCGCTGCCTGGAAGAAACCGCGTTTCATTTTATCGGTCAGGTCTGATTTCCATATAATCGATAGCCTATTGATAGCTGTCCATGCTTTCGTTAGCCTCGTTTCGATGTCCTTTTC
Source organism: Sepioteuthis lessoniana (assembly GCA_963585895.1). Classification (NCBI taxonomy): domain Eukaryota; kingdom Metazoa; phylum Mollusca; class Cephalopoda; order Myopsida; family Loliginidae; genus Sepioteuthis; species Sepioteuthis lessoniana. The sequence goes on from OY757905.1 coordinate 26,135,807, forward strand.
GGTTGATTCGACGCTGCTTCCTAGGTAAGTGAATTTGTCTACTAGTTTAAGTAGGGTTCCTTCTAGAGTGGATATGTCCCCCGTTTGGTTATAGCACATATATTCCGTTTTGTGTGCATTAACATAGAGGCCGATGCTTGCTGCTGCTCGTTACAAACTATGCAGAAGAGTTTCGGTTTGGTCAGGTGTATTTGCCAGTATCGCTATATCATCGGCGTAGTCGGCGTCGGTAATTGTTGTTGCGGGGTATCTTCTGCTTCTTTTCTTCGTCAGTTCGAAGCCATTCTCTTTGATTTTGTCAATCGATGTTCTAAGTACGTAGTCTAGACAAATGATAAAGAGGTACGGGGCAAGCGTGTCCCCTTGTAGTACTCCTGCTACAATGTCAAAGTATTCTGTGTCTCCATCCGGTGATCGTATTTTTACTTTAGTGTTTCTATAGAGAATCATTATTGCCGCTACGGTTTCTTTAGATATGCCGTACGCTAGTATGATTTGTTCCATCTTTCCTCTGTGAATGGAGTCGAAAGCCTTGGTAAAGTCGACAAATATTAATGTCGCTTGTAGGTTCTTTGCCCGTACACCTTCAAGGATTCTGCGGACTTTCTTTGGGCAAGGCATTGCGCCGGCCAGTCAACGTGGGGTAAAATAATATAACCAAAATATGGAGTCAGATATCTAACGGCAACACAGGCTTTCCTCTAACACCTGATTCCTCAGCCACTCAAACCTCACAAATTTTACACGTGATTTTTTTCTGCTTTATTGGTTGACTTAAACAGAGACACTAAACTTTAAACCATATTTCGTTGGTTCAGTAGTAAGTCATTTTTTTCTTCTAACGAATGGTTTACAAAATATTTTCTTATATTTTTTCAACATCAAAAAAAGACATCCATTAAAAGGTTTTCTTTCTTAAACCATATTTCGTTGGTTCAGTAGTAACAAATTGTTTACTAATTTTTTTTTTTTTTTTCATTTATCATTATCGATAAGACCCTAAACTTTAAACCATATTTCGTCAGTTCAGTAGTAACGAACTGTTTCCTAAATATTTTCTTTTCTTTTCCTGTTTAACTTCAACGTAAAAAGTTTTCTTTCGGTCATAAACTTTAGAAAAATTAGAAACGAGCATTTTCTTTTTTTCCCATTTAAACAAACTGAGCCGCGTGGCCGGGTACAGCTAGTATATATATATATATATATATATATGCGTGTGTGTGTGTGTGTGTGTGTGTGTGTGTTTATATATACGTGTTTTCATTTGTAATGACATGGGGATGTATATTTGTGCGTGTATACACATATGAGTATGTGTATGTATCTAAACGGACTGCGAAGAGTGGTTCTCTTTGAGCACAGTAATACGTACAAGAGCACAATTACCAATGGAGTTTTAGACATTATATTTCTTACAGTCGTATATATATATATATATATATCTATATATATATATATATATATATATTGTAATAAGTACACATACATGTCTGTATGTATGTATATATAAAATGTGATGAGTGTGTGTGTATTTCTCTCTCTTATATATATATATATATATATATACTTAATTTAAATAATGAAGCAATTCCCAGTTTACTTTGCCACAAAAACGATTAACTGAGGCATTTGTTCGCACTCAAAATCATTTTAATCATCCAAATTCTCCAACTGAGGGTGAGATGAAATAGTTTCCTAAATGGAAGAATCAGAAGAATAGCATCAGAAACCGCTTTTACAATCAAGCCCAATAACTTATTGGGTCTCCTGGTATAAAGTTACATAATAATAGTTTCTCACTTTGCATATAAAAAATTTTGTGAGGATGGATTTGTGCGTTTACGTGCCTTCTGGTATCTCTAGTCGTCCAAGAGGATAAATTAGTTTTAGAATTTTTCAGCCACTAGACGAATGTAAGGTTACTAAATATCAGAACCTGTGGTCCCCAGTGTATATTCACAGACGCAGATACAGCTCATACCAAAATATACGTGGTATCTTCAAAAGAATTTGTTTTGTCTTAAACAATTACTTGGATATACTGTAGATTTATTTTTTATCCTTCAATGAAATCTTCTGCATTGGTTCTACCATCCATAGGGTTTTCTTCATTCAGCATGGACTTCTGGTTTGAAATAATTTACTACATTCAATTAGGGACAGTTTAGCAATAGTGTAGTATGGCTTATCAGCAAATACTTATATTCGTTAATTCTGTTCGGACAATGGATGTTGTCTAGAGGACCTCAAAAAGAATGATAGATAATAAAGATGAATTAGTAGACTGTCAAGATAATTCACTCAGTACTACTTTATTATTATGACGACGACATGGCGTAGTTCAAGATATTTAAATGCAAAAAATTCTATCTTCTAAAAAATTATATTGTAAGCGCAGAGTTATAGATTATTTTCTGGGAACAAATCATGCCGTCATTGTTCTGGTAAAATTATTGTAAAATGAGTAGATAAGATTTTTTACAACTATTTCATAGGATAAACAGTACGAATCGTCTATATTATCATGACTTTTTTTAGGTATTTAAATGTGAGCTAAAATATTTACTTCTAATTTCATTTGCCCACATGCATAAAGCCATTTATACATGGTTATCTACAAATAATTCTGAAAACATTTCTAGGGCTAAATACATCACAAAACACTATAAAGAGAATCATTATAACTGTTCTCAGTCGGAAACATTTGCAGAATGCAAAGCAAAAACCAAACATTCTCAAGTAAATGCTTCCGTTCATTGAGGCTTCACTAATGCATTGCCTGTTTCATACATGTGATTCCGGATCACTAAAAGGTTTCGGCTGCTCTTGCTATGTTTGTATATTTACGAAAACAGTGACCAAAATATTAACGTTTTGAAAAATATAGAATATTCTATGTGCTTTCCATTTTCAAGAAATGCCCAAACATTTTACACACACACACATGTATATATATATATATATATATGTATAAGAGTCTTTTTGGTAGAGACTAATATATATATATATATATATATATATGTGTGTGTGTGTGTGTGTAAAAAAAGACATCGACACGCAGCTAACGAAGGCATGGACAGCTAACGATAGACTATCGATCATATGGAAATCAGACCTGACCGATAAAGGGGGTGTCCTGGTGGTGTAATGCTTAAAGCGATGGACTGCAGAATCGTAGTACGCGAGTTCGAACTCCAGTCGCGCTATTACGTTCACTTTCGGGCAAATACCCTTGGCAAAAGGTATGAACCCCCTTATCCTTCCAGCTAGAGTACCACAACTGTTCTTCTAGGAGAATGGCTTTGGCATTGAATAACCTACAAAGGTTGATATGCCATTAAACAAAGAAACCAAACCAAACCTGACCGATAAAATGAAACGCAGTTTCTTCCTGGCAGTGGTCGTGTTTATACTGCCGTATGGATGCACTACTTGGACGGTAACAAAACGGCTGAAGAAGAAGCTAGACTGCAATTTTGCGAGCAATATTGAACAAGTCCTGGCGGCAACACCCCACCAACTATACTGCCACCTGCCTCCCATCACGAAAACTATCCGAGTTAGACGAACCTGACATGGAGAAGAAAGGCCGAGCTCATAAGTCATGTACTCCTATGGACCCCCACATATAGCCGTGCAAAAGCAGGACGACCAGCTCGAACATACATACAGCAGCTATGTGAGAATAAAGGATGTAGCCCTGAAGACCTGCCAGAGGCGATGAACGATCGGGAGAAGTGGCAAGAGAGGGTCAGGGATATCCGTGCTGGCAGCTCGACATGATGTTGATGATATATTAGTAATATCCAGTCACCGTCCGAAGACAGGGGGTGTGGATTATTTATGTATAGGATATATGAGGAATATCATATAAATCTATGTGAGTGATCGATATATGGCTATTTTTACATCCCTTTTTCCTTCCAGGTATATATAACTAAATTCACATACTGAGCGTATAGAGTGCAATTAGGAAACTCAAATCTGCGTAAATTATCATTATAAATTTATTTCGCCGGAGAATATTATCATTCTCATCAGATGACTTTTACATGTTAGACTTGATGTTACAGAACAGCAACTGTGGGTTACAGTTTATATGTGTATGAAAAAAAGGCTAACACGTAAAAGTCATCTGACGAAGTAATATTCTCCTGCGAAAAAAATCTCTAATGACAATTTAAAGAGGTCTGAGTTTCCTTCTAATTGCACTAATATATATATATATATATATATATATATATGCACGGGTTATGATACAGTCAGTTCAAAACTCTTGGATACTAAAAACAATCCTAATTTATCGCATGGATATGCCACTTTGCTGGTTCCTTGTTGCATCTTTCGCTTTGTGGCATATACACTCAATAATTATAACGAAATGCCCTTCGTATTTGTCATATAATCCTCCATTTCGTTCGCACGCACACGCGCGTGCGTGTGTGTGATTTTGTTTCTGTATGAACGTGTGCGTATATATATATATATATATATATATATAGATAGATATAAATTTGTACTCTGATAACATAAAAAGCATTCATTTACATCTATTAACTATTCAACATTATCTACTTCTTTAACTACCTCAGAATACTTAGTCATTTGGGGCACATCAATCATAAATCTATCGTTATCGAGTGAACATAGTATTAACCTTTTGGAATACTATTTAACGAGCTTAGGTCTAATTGACACACTCTTCAGTTTTTTTTGGGGGGGTGTCTTTTGTCTTTTAATATTTTCAATTTCTTCATCATAATCATTATCTGCTTTGTCTTGAAAATTTTCATTTACTTTACCTTTTATTTGTTTTTGTTTACATATGTCACGTAATTGAACGAATAAATGAATGAATAAAAAATAATTAAAATAAAGCAGACACTACTCACCGAATAACAAGTGGTACTCGTGGTAATAAAAAAGATAAGGGAGGACTAGAGGTCTCAGGATCTTTTACGCATGTGCTCAGGAAGCGGATGTCTCTCCCGCCAACATGAGAGGTAGAAGTGAGGGGACGACGTTGAGGAGTGGACAGCAAGAAGTGATAAGGTCGAAGCGCCAGTATTTTTCGAAAAGGTAAGAAGTTCACGAGCTCCAAAATGGGGGTGCGTTCCAAAGGGGGCGTTAAGCTGCGTTCGACCTAGATGACAGGCATGTTAGAACCAGATTAAAGTAAGGATCTGTGTCTGCTCATCTTTTTCTCTCGGATATATTGCTTATAATTGTCTTGTAGACGCGGTTGTCTCATGTTTCCATATTCCCTTTCTGTCTCCCGGCGACCGCCTACTATTTAATAGTAAATAAACCTTTGTGTAGCTTTACAGTTTCGCGTTCGTCAACTTGTTACCACGGCGTGGTCACAACAGGGGACTAAAGTTTATTTAGCACCACAACGGCGCAGATGCTCTTTTCATTTAATCTTCTCGCTTTTTTCGATATCATCCATTTTTCCTTATTTATATTCTCATTTTTTTTATTACTTTACATCTTAAACTGAATTTTTTCTAGTCTGGTTCCTGTGGTTATAATGTGTTTGCGCGAGCGTGTGTGTGTGTGTGTGTGTGTGTGTGTGTGTGTGTGTGTGTGTGTGTGTGTGTGTGTAAGCTTACCTTTTGCTTTCTCCTCACACTGAAAACATTACTCGTCGAATTTTCATTTTATTTTATATTTTCTTATAAACCAAGTTCCTTATTCCTCAGTATCCATATAAGGACTCACATTATTGACGCAGATAATTATTTGTAGATCATCCCATTACAAAAGAGTTTCGGAGGTCAACGTTTTACAACTCTCCGGCAGTTGAATAATTAATGTCAGTGTAAAGAACAATTTTTTATAAACACAGGACCCTTGTCGCTTCATTTTTCTGTGTTTCCTTCAACCTTCAAGGGTTACTCAAAAGATAAAATCCGCGTCACTTACAAAACTAGAAAATTGTGTTCAGCTAAGGAATAATTATCATTATTGTAATCATTGAACTATCTTGTGTTTCTCAGATCCAGAGCTTCGTCTCATTTCTTCTTTGATTTTCTCTTTCGTCAGGGTTTTTGGCAACTTTTCTCCCTGTTTCTACCACCGAATCAATCAAAAACTCTCATGTAAATTTATTATCCATTTCAAGTTATTTTTATCCGTTGTTTATTTGACATATTTACATGCAGGGTTGAAATATTCTTATTTTGAAATTATAACTTCAAATTATATGAATTCATTTTTAAATTGAAACATAATTCTTGCATGACAATCAGTTGACCTTGGCATGCTTTACAGCTATAAGCCAAAGCCAAAGCCGTCTGATAACATTTTACATACTGTTATATACCCATTGCAACTACTTTCGGGTGAGTACGTGAGGCAAGATTACTATTAGATTGGTACTCGGGGCCTTTTCTATAAGGCAGTGGCTGCTCCTATGATTAAAAGGGGTCTAAATCTAGGTATATTTCCTGGCGTCTTTAGTGCTCCTGAAGGGGATTGGAGAGGAGTTCAAGCATTTTTTTTAATGGCCATGCTTTAGCTTGAATTTTTTTGTGGCTCTCTACTATAAACATCCTCAAAATATTCCCTGTAGTTTTTCCCAGTCATCTCTCATTTTAATCGTTGTCTTGTGAGAGACTGACGACGACTGAAACCAAGGAAACGAATTTGACCGGCTGAACAATCTATAACATTTTCCCAGAGAACCTAATTGAAATTCTTGAACTTAGATGTGATATCATCCCTGCTTTACGTGTGATAAACGTGACAACTTAAAACCACATAGGAATTGAACACCTTTGACACTTGTCGCCTACGTAGAACCCTGTACATCAAAGAGAATGACTATATGTCAAATGATTGGGTCAGCAACAGATTACAATGACTCCTAGTGTCAACCATCATTTGCAGACTACATCTCTGTTGTTTGGAGTGTGCGTCGAAGCTCTTCACAAAAGAACAGCAGAAGAAGCTTCAATAAACCAGAGATGGAGAGGACAACCGAAAATTAATTGGCGACAGACGGCAGGGAGACTGGTCGAGATAAAGTGAAGCAGCACTAGTAGATTCATTGAGAAAGGTACATGGTGGAGTATTTTAACTTACTTAGGTGCTGCAAAAGACGGTTGCAACTGTTCTGAATAAATAATTATTTATACAACTGAGTAAAATAAAATAACGGTTATCTTGGTCAGTGTTGAGTGAATCTATTCAAAACTTTCATCAGTTTGATCATGCATTGAAGTGTCAGGTTTTTCGATTACAATAATTATAGTTATCAGACAGCTTAAATCGTCCTAATGCCAACCAGAAGTTATGCTGCAAGAAGTATATTCAACACTCTAACGATTTTCTGTTTGAAATTAATTGCAATACTAAATTGAAAACAGGATAGTTCATTTGAAAGTAAAAATACTATATAGATCTTTCGTAGAGAGACACCTATATATATATATATATATATATATATATATGTTACTAATCTATTTCTGTATTTACATAAGAAAGTGCTCGAAATCACTCATAAGACGTATATATATATATAAATATATATAATTGGTGTTGGATAGATTGTCAGTTTCTCGCCAATGCGACCATCAGATCATTGGTCTAATGATCATATTGGCTGGAAACTATGTCACTAAGAGGCATCATTTACTCATACATATATATATATATATATATATATATATATATATATATATATATATATATATATATATATATCCCGTCAATTAGTCACAACTGTCAGTTTCACGCTTCCAAAACCATACACTGACTATGAAAGTTATGATAATCCGATCACTGAAATCATTATCTACTTTCCTACAGGCAGTCTGTCTAAATATATTATATCCTTAGGAAATGAAATCTTCAATATATGTCCTAAAAACAATAAAAATTATAATATCTATTACACTATTATTTAAAGAGGAGCATTCCTTATTTTCCAAATAATTCCCCATACGCGCAATAGATAGATTCTTATGTAACTTGATTTAAAAACATCTTATTCCATTACATACATTGTCCAGTCAGATGCAGTTATAAAATACTCCGTCTGCATTTCTACTGAGGGGTCACACCGGAAATGACTATAAACTGTATCTGATGGTGAGGATCCCGTCCAGAAGCTCAGGTGAATGGGGAGTACTATTTCATTGCCATTACAACCAAGTCTACTCTGACCCGGAGTGGCAGTACTTATAAGAGTCTCATCTATGAATTGAATAGAAATTTTTAATCATTTACTATACTTGAAACCATTTAACTGTGTCCCCAGAAAATGATTTTTGATAAATAGAATGATTTGCGTTTAGACCAATTAGTGTCCTGGGTATTATATCAAACTACATCTAATGGGGATTCTCTCGTTTTAGAGTTTAGAGGATATGCAGTAGTACAATTACTCCCACGTCTCCTCAAACCTTGAGAGTTAGTAACTGTTTGGGTCTCATCTGTGTGTCAAATAGAACTGTTTAATTTTTTACGAGCGATTATTATTAATATCCAATAGAATTATTAATGTTATAGAGCAAAACTTAAAGTGGTTGATACAAAATAGAGTTATTAGCATCCAGAAGCAATTCTGAAAACCATTTAACTGAGTGCAAAAAAATGAACTCAAACTCATGTAAATATAAAGTTAATAACTATTTACTTAAAAGTAATATATATATATATATATATATATATATATATATATATATATATATATATATATATATAACAGGATTTGGTGTTAAATAACCATCAAGGGTTGATATGCCATTAAACCAAATAACCTAACCTAACCTAACCTAACCTCCATTACATTCTAAAAAAGTAATTATTTTCCTTATTTTTTGCAATCGGTTTCTAAAACAATTTTCTTCTGTGTCTGTCTCAGGTTTAGCAAATTTGGTCAGTATGTTCCATAAATACCAAACTCATTTTTCCTAAGTGAAGAGATATCGAAAACGTTATTTATCTACTATCATAATATACACTACAGCAGGATTTTGCTTCTCTGCTTCATTCATTCGTATATAGATAGATTAATAATTTAATTTTTGGGTATAGATAATGACATGTAAATGTCTACAAAGAAAAAATTATAAACAGCTGGGAATATATATCTTAAATCTACAGAATAATTGCGTCTACACCAAACAAAAACAAAAAAAAAAACATCGCCGAATATTTAAAAAACGGTATTGGTAATAAAAATATCTAATTCATTCAATGGTGAAATTATGAGTCCAGAGAACTTAGATCTATTTCAAACACAATATACAGAATGTTAGACTTAAATCTCCCAGATAAAATTGCCCAGTCAGCTGGGGCTGTAAAATAAAGTGACTGCTCCTCAGCTGAGTGGTAAGACCCCCACGCCCCAACGAATGTCCTGGATACAACGCTAAACAATTTGATAGTGAGGTTCCAGAAATACTGGAACTTTGGGGAATGCGGAGCACCCCTTCAATGCTATCGCTCCTAAGTCCACTCTAGCCCGCAGTGGTAGCACCTGATAGAGCCCAATCTATTGGGTTAGATAGAACTAAAATACGTTTCTATGCTAAACAGAATTGTTTGAATTACAACTGTTTGATTAAACTGAATAGTTTGAAAAATATGTTTTTGACAATTAAATTGTGTATTTATGCTAAACAGAATTGTTTTAAATTGATATGTTTTTGACGTTGAAACTGTACTTGCGCTCAAATGAATTGTTTAAAATAGAACTGTTTTGACATTTACTTATGAGTAAACAAAATCTATACTCGTACTAAACTGAATTCGTTCAATTAGAACTGTTTGATCAACTGAATATCTTGGAATAGAAATTTTTTTGACAATTAAACTGTGTACTCATGCTAAACTGAATTGCTTGAAATAGAACTGATTAAAACTAGATTTGGCATTGAATAACCTACAAAGGTTGATATGCCATAAAACCCAAACAATCAAACCAAATAACCCTGATAAATGGGGGAAAATGTTAGAAAACTGAATTGAAAAGAAAACTTTTCTTTATATCTTGTATTGGTATGCAACTTGAAATTCAAGCGCTCACTATATACAAAGAAACTGCACTGTTGAACAGGACTAAAAAAAATCATAAAAACCGAAAAGAATTATAATCACGCTTGATAGAGGACCACTCTACAACATTCAGTCTCTTGAGTAACATAAATATTATGTCCCTATGCCGCTGATTGTATCGTTAAAACATATACTAGCAAAAGCCTATATAAAAAGTTTACTCTCCTCTCAGGAACAATATGTCCAGCACAAAATAACTCTGGAGATCATTTAAATAATTTGAAAATAATATATGGCTATTTTGGCAAAAAATACGTATACACCAACTTACATGTCAAAAAATCCTAAGATTTAGAAGATACCTCCGAAAACATAAAACCCATTTCCCGCTTGCGGTCAAAAGAATCATAGAACTATGCAAGCTAATTACGAAACAACGTTTGTCTTCATTTCATATTCTTAATTGTATTTTCTACTCACAGAATAAATCCTAAACCTGGTCTCTCCTCGTTATCAACTTCTGAAAATACAGCCCATAAAAAAGTATCTTACACCAACATTCCAAATAATTCCGATCCATATAATATATAATAGGGTCCTGTCTATATGTCAAATAGAACTAAACTGTGAACTGATGCTAAACAGAATTGTTTGAAATAACACTATTTTTATGCTAAGCTGAATTTTTTTAAATGGAACAGTTTTTGACTTTGAAACTGTGTACTTATGCTCAACTGAATTTGTAAAATAAAACTGTTTTGATATTTAACTGTATGCAAGCAAAATTGTACTTATATTAAACTGAATTGTTTGAAATTTCTATCAAAATTATTGTATTCGGCATTAAATGACCCGAAAATGGTTGATACAGCGTAAAACAAAAAAGGCAACCAACCAATGAACTAATCAAAACCATTATAACTTCTCGCACAATGAAAACAAAACGCCATACGAAATAAACTAAGTAATACATTAAAAAGGCACTGAGAAAACAAATACGTAATATAACTAACAAAAGCATATCAAGCAACCTAGAACTAAAACCTAAACCATTATAAAATAAATTATATAAAAAACACTGTTGTATGTGTATACATAGACTTGACTAACGTACAGTTAACCCTCTTGGAGTTTTGGTAAGGAAAACTTCTTGCCCGGAAGGGGGGACAGAAAAGACATCAGTAGAAATAAAGATGTTGTCGACTTAACACATACGTTACTGTTATCCGTTTGTCAGCGCCGGGAAATCATCTCTTTCTCTTATACGCCCAATCCTAACTCAACTCCGTTAAGCCTTATCCCATCTTCGTCTTTGAATATAAAAAAAAAAACAACTTGAAATCAATCAAAACTAGGATAAACAACAAACAGACTTGTGCAGTTGTTTACAAAATGACCGGAAAACTATGCCTAGAAATATACATTGACGAGATTTCATGAAACTTAAAAAAACGGAGGAAACATCAAAATATGTTGAATAATCAATAAACTTAATGGCATGGTACTCCACAGTAACTAATATGACCATGATCTTGATGTAATTAACATAGACGTGTAGATGAAGTGTACTGAATCTACAACTTCAAATTTACGGCAATTTTTCGACAAGATTATCCCTGCCATCATAAAATACATAAATAATGCGATTTACTAAAATACAATTGGGAACAAAAATGAAACAAAACAATTCATATAAATAAGGTCCAAAATTCCCTCGATGGATGATGAAAGACAAAAATTTCCACCTCACTCCCTTTGTTACATGTAGAGTTTATTTTTGTGAAATAAATAGTTCCAACTATCCTTACATTATGTTAATTTCATGCGATGTCTGTCAAAATTGTATTCTATATCTTTCTTATATGCAATTTCACTTACACATTTATTTGTAATATTATAAAAGTACTTTGAAGTATTTACGAGATTTTCTGGAATGTAATAAATACAACAGAAACAATATAGATGTTACACACCAGATGATGATTGCATCGTAACGAAATGTAATATTACAAAATCTTCCCTCTTCTGACGATGCTAAGGAAAAGGGTTTTATCTGAATACTAAATATATTGAGTTTTGTATATACATTTTTTATTTCTATTAAATTTGAACTTGATTCAGAAATGTTATCATTCATGGTTTTCTGAATTGTTAACTTTTTCCTCTTTTAGATTTTATAAGTCTTATTTTTCTGTATTTTTCAATCTGCCTCTTTGTTTTTTTACTTGTTATCATATGGATCGAAAAGGTAATTTCTGCTGTTAGATGTTTCCCTTCTAGATGATCGTGCATGACACTCCAGAATGAACCTAAAAAAACTGACAATTGCTATTGTTTTTTTTTTTAATTTTATATTAATTTTTCGGCGAGAGTTGTAGAGAAAGTGTAAACTATACACATGTATATATTTGGTTCTTTTGGGGAAAGCAAATGGCTTTTACACATTGGTAAAGAAGCAGAATGCGTGTGTTATGTTGAGAAGCAGGCAATATTTTGAATAGCTTAATATTTCTCTAAAAATTAGATTTGGCATGTCGCCATGAAATTCACTTGACCTTAATCTCCTCGAGAATATTGGAGTCATTCTGAGAGAACTTGCTGGAAATTTTGCCTCCACTATGCTCTTACAAAAAGATGATTCACGACAGAACTTGACGCATGCCTTTTGCTAAGTTTTCAAAGAATCAAAAGGCAAGCAAAAGATCATCGAACTGTTTTTCACCTGATTAAAAATTAGAGATAACTTGGTTAATTCTCTCTATCCGAATTCAAGAAAGGTATAAGTTTAGTTTGGAGATTTAACGCAATTTTTTAAAAAATGGAAGTATTTAATATGGAAAATGTTTGCCACAATATTATTAGTTAGTTATGAACATGCTTTCAGCGTTACAAAAGAAATTATAAGTGTATGTATGCGTGAGTGTTTATATATATATATATATATATATATATATATATATATATATATATATATAGATAAAAAAAGTTGGTAAACTTAGTCGAGGGTGACCCGAAGGTTCCCTTTTCAATAGCTACTGGACCAAGGTGTAAGGGAGGGCACTTTTCCATTCTCGAGATTGCTCCACTTTATCCTTGATCCTTACCCAATAATGCTGAGTTTTAAGCATCCAGAACCATTTTTCAAGACTTTGGTATGACTTGACCTGGGATTTAAGCCCAATCTCCCGAACCGCTGGAAAACACTCTACTCATTAAGCCAACAACAACAAGTCAACCCGTGTATGATTATTTCATGTTAAGAGTATAAGGAATCATATTTATTGTACGATTATATTCCATTTTTTGCTTAGATCTTTCTTACGAGTGAGGGGTTTTGTGTAGGTTTTTTTTCTTTGCTCACAGTAAAGATATCAAGTATTGCTATCTAATTATAATAATTTGTGCTCAGAATAAAGTTTTCATGTTACTGTTCCAATTCAATAATAATCATTTGTTTGAAGTCAGTCATATGGTTTTAAGCAATTAATAATAATAATACTAAATAAACAATGATAGCCTCCAGCTACAATCGTATAAATAAGTTAGAGTTTTTATGGTTATGTATACCAATCAAATATAAATAATGTATTTGACCTGTAGAAGGGATCCTAGCACATACTACCACTCTGGGAGTCATGCCAGTAATAAGGCACTCCACTTTCCTTGAGCTCCAGAAATTGGACCTCACCATTAGATGCAGTTTGATGTCATAACCAGAATACCCTTCTTGGGAAGGTCTTACTCACTGCAAGGTTTACTGTCAACGTATTTTAAACACCACAAAGGATCTGAAGGTGAAATGCGATAGCTCTTCTCAAGAATTGGGCAATCCCGTTACACAATAGCGTATATGTAAAAAGAAATATATACATAAAAAATTCCTTCACTAATGCAGAAAATGTCGATAGTTCTAGGGTAAGATATACAACTGATTAAAGTCAGCTGGGTTTCGATCCCAGCTTAAAGCACCTCGCTTGTCTAGCCTTATTGAAGCGTTGTGATATAACGAAGGAGTCTGTCTGTGGATAAATATATATAGTCATCCACAGACAGATCTGTTTCGTTCTATCAGAACTCATAAGTATTGCTAGACAGTAGCTTCCCGTAGCTGGGATCGAAACCCTGTTTGTTTCAAACGCCAAGCCAAAGCTTCTAACCATTCAGCCACGAGGAGTCATTAGCTACGAAGTAAATTTTAAACGGTTATGAATCACAATTACTATTGTTTACATACATCCGTTCAACGGCTGCCGAGACCTCAATTCATATACGAAGAGGCTTGCAATGAACGCTAATGGCAACACGATTACATCTTCCGCAGAGAACTCAACCCTACGGGGGTACGGGAGTATATATATATATATATATATATATATATATATAAGACAGACTTTAAAGAGACGTAAACGTATATAGACGCTCGTACTGAAAATAACATAGATAGATAGCTAGATAGCAAGGCTTAGTGTAGCCCTGATATATCTTTAGCACTATTTCACTATATACTTCTGGGGACTAACACCCCATCGCTGAACTGCAGCCTATATTTCCTCTCATAAATTTACAGTAATCTTTTAAAAGCAGGAATTAAAGACCAACTCTGTAACTGTTGCCACTGTTTAAAGTTATTAACTCGATAATAATCACTCAAAGTTAATCATGTCCAAGCTTTGTACAACGATAAAACATTTGTGTACTTTCGGGTATATCGGACCCCCATTCTTATCAATCGTATTGTAAGGATAACGTGACAGATATCATTGCACGGCAGGTAATGCCTAAAGTTGCATTGGAATAAGAAAATAATGTACTTAACGAGAATCATTCTCATTTAACCAGAAAATACATTGATTAAAACTTTGTACAATGCAACGATTTCTAAAATTCAATACCACAAGAACCAATCAGTCAGGTTTCTAATGAGAATCTCAATAAAATTTCTTCTTCTAGTTGAATTTTTTCATGATCTCTAATTTAGCTGTTATTTATTATGCATCAGGAATCTAGGTAAAATAAAAGGTTACATTTCTAGAAAAAGGTGAAAGTTTCGTTGCTAGAACTTATTTCTTATTTTTTATGTAAATTCACACACATGAACCCAAATATACACAAGACGTGCATTTTTTTTTTCTTTTTACGTAACATTGACCATTCCGAAGTAATTATATTTTTTAAAGACTGAATACATCTCACCATCTGCGTTTGTCTAATTTTGAAAGTATCAGTTTCTTTCAATACGTAAGCTCGATATTCAAGGCTCAACATTATTTTTTATTATATAATGCTAAGTCAATATTCCGATTTTCCTGAAGTTCTAGTATAGCAACTATGGGAAAATATTAAGACAAATTACGTTCTTTAGCCTTGCTTAGGTAACAATTCTAGTTGAATGAAAACAGAATTCCAAATAGCTTTACGCCGCTTAAAAAACTGTCATTGTCTCACATCCTACCTGTGTCAGAGGGGTTGAGTAAATACCAATTGAGCAACTGTTGACTTATATGGTGGGATAGTTTTAATCAAAGACACCTGCCCACTGAAGCAAAGTTTAAAATGCTTTCTGCTTAATTTGTGCGTTTGTTAGTCTATCCGCCTTCTGAGTTCAGGATGTACTTTGAAAAAAAATATAAGGGTCAAGATTCAAATAGCTTAGATATTTTATTGAGGATCAACATATTAGCAATTCAGCTTTTGAGTGAGAATTCCAAATAATTCATTGCTGAAACAGTTTTTTCAAACTTCTGTCGTTCATTTGCACCTGATTACGTCTTTTATGTTCTCACTGTTTATGTATTTGTTCTACTAAGATACTATAAGAAACATTCATTTGAAGTTGGTATAACTTTAAACTTTACAGTAATTACCAAATCGTTTCATACATTATACATCAATAAAACAAAAAAGGAACCAAAGTGGGAAAGATAACAAGAAATCGCAGAAGTAACGACTGTAATAAGTATCAGGCAATGTTTGTTCAGTTAAATTTTAAAATTGCAATGTTAAGCCAGCGTTAAAGATTTGTATTTTTCAAGCTGATCTCGTTTCAAATTAATCGGTGTTTGTAAACACTTTCGCTTCAAATGTCCCATTAATGAAAAGATGAACAAGCAAAAGATTAACCAAAAACGTCCAACAAGAATGTATTAACAAACTAATACTGAGAGAGAGAGAGACAGACAGAGACAGAGAGAGAGGGGGAGGGAGACAGAGGGGGGAGAGAGACAGAGAGAGTAAAATGTCTGCTTGTAAATTACTGCTTCCTTTTCCTGTTTATTCATTCATTATTTCACTTGCACACTTCGTCTTAAATGTTATCTTCTCTCGACTGACTATTAGTGGCGTCATAAAATTTTCAGCAGTGCTGCTTAATTCATTTCCGTTTAATTTAACTTTCTGCTTTTAAGCTGGTTTAAGTTCACTTTTTCTCTATCACTTGATTTTCTTTTCTTTTTTTTATACGCTGACTACTTGAATGGTAATAAATCCTCGTGCGGTTCAGTTACTGCCGATTATACGTAAGCATAGAGGATTGATTTGTTTTTACCACATCGTGTTCTTGATTTGTCGGCAATTTCTACCCAGTAATTACTATTAAATTAAAGATTTTGCCGATCAAGTACAATGCAATAATATTTTCATTTATCCAACAGGATTTTATGCAGTTAAAACTTTGTATCAATGATAATGATTCATCTAGTAGACATCGGAATCTGTTTGGTCTTTATCGATAGACTAGGTATTGAAACTTATAGGAAAAACTGTTCGCAGGAGACGCACAACTGTTGACACAACTGAGATCAACCGTAAATGTGTAATAGAATAATAATCTTAGGATATTAATCTACTAAGACAGTGACGAAGCGGGACACAAGGCGATGTTTACCTATTTACCTACCCCTCCGCTCGGGCAGGATATGACACAAGGTCAATTTTTAAGCGGAGTTTAACAAGTTTGAATTCAGAGTTTTCCTTCTCCTAGACTAGTTGCCTAACCAAGGCTGAAGACCCCAGTCCGTCCTACTAACCGTCCGATAACCATTACACCACGGGCACCTCCAAAAGGCGATGTTTACTTTATGACATTTGTTTTCATAATTGGAGCTGGTAAGGATTTAAAGAAGATCATGGGTTAAGTTTTTGAAGTAAGCACTCCTTATTCATCAACAAATAAACTAAATGGTTCAGAATTCTGAAAATTCTGAGAAACAGGAAATTTCAAAAGAGAATTCTGTTGAAATATATTCCTTTCGTCCATTAGCAGTAAACGTATATTTGAAACAGCTATGTATTTAGGTGAGATAGATTGTCTGCAAGTTAAAATAAAATACTTTCTGTGTACATAGTTTTGGAAGGTATAGTTCAATTTCGGTTTATCTTATAGAATATCAGCTTGAGCTTATGTGTTCATTCTTGTATCAATGGAACTAACTGGATCAGGATTAGTAGATATATCTGTATACCAGTAAATTCATCTTTCTGTATTTTCTTTCTTTTAAATTCCTTTCTTTTTTCATTTGATGCATTACTATCTTCCTGCGTCTTTTTATATCTACCATTATTTATATAATTCTTTAGCCGCTAAACTATTCTATTTAGTTATCTTACGACTAGATAAAAATCTTGAACATCAGATATGATCTAAAACTGTTGGAAAAATACAATTACTACAGCACCCAATGCACGAAATTGCAAAATCCGGTAACAATATATATATATATATATATATATATATATATATATATATAGAGAGAGAGAGAGAGAGAGAGAGAGAGAGAGAGAGAGAGAGGGACAGAAAGACTCAGAATTTCATGCAACCGATCATCAGGTGAGTATTCATATATATAAGAACTGATCGGGTAGAACTTAGCCTGACAGGCTTATGAGTTGAATTACATTCAGAATGTTTTACTGCTTAATCTTCACTACATCTGAAAGTGTCTCCCTTCCACCATTGTACAAGGAAAACATTAATACCTGTTTGCTTTTTGTCAATGAAATGCAATTGGCCTCTCTCTCTCTCTCTCTCTCTCCCTCTCTCTCTCTCTCTATCAAATTGTAACTGTGTTATATTAATCAAATTTAATAGGATGATGTTTAGGTTGGTAAATAAATATTTGCAAAACAAAATCGAAACTCTTTTGATCATTAGACCCCCAGAATTATTATGTCCTGGATATGACACAATTTTGCCTGATGATGAGACTCCAGACCATGAGATTGGGGAGTGTGGAGTCTCTTTTCATCACTATTACTCCCATGATCACTGTGAACATAAGTGATAGTACCTGTTAGAGTCTCAATTATTTACTAAAAATGGCAGTTATTATTATTATTATTATTATTATTATTATTATTATTATTATTATTATTATTATATGTCAACTGTACGGCCACCTGCCTCCCACCACGAAAACTATACAGGTCAGACGAGCAAGACACGCCGGACACTGCTGGAGAAGCAAGGACGAGCTCGTAAGTGACGTACTACTATGGACCCCCACATATGGCCAAGCAAAAGCAGGACGACCAGCCCGAACTTACATACAGCAGCTATGTGAGGACACAGGATGTAACCCAGAAGACCTGCCAGAGGCGATGAACGATAGGGAAAAGTGGCGAGAGATGGTCAAGGATATCCGTGCTGGCGGCACGATATGATGATGATGATGATGATGATGATTCCTTTAGTGTTTTTCACATCAGTGTTAACTGATGATTTTTCACTGGAGTTTGAGTGACAGCAAGTCTCCACAAGTCTCCAGGACTTATCTCAGGATTCTGGCCGTTCTCAACAGTGCTGTCATTTGGATAGTCTCTACCCGTCCGCCAACTTCCAAGTATTCATGACCTTTTAATAATCTTTTAGTTATTGTGCCAAAAGCACCAATCACAATGGGTACAATCGTCACTTTCATGTTCCTCAGCTTTTTCAATTCTCTAGTAAGGTCGAGTCACATATCCTTCTTTGCACATTCCTTTAGAATTATTCTGTGGGACAGCAAAGTCTACAATTTTGCAAATTCTCTTCTTTTTGTTGATTATTATAAGGTCTGGTCTTCTGGCCGGGATTATGTGATCCGTTTGTATGTTAAAGTTCCATAGGAGTTTGTGTGAGTCATTTTCTATGACAGATGCTGGGTTGTGCATATACCATTTGTTAGAGTGGTCACATTTAAATTCCTTGCACATCTCCCAGTGGGTCACCTTGCCAACCCAGTCGTGTCTCGTCTTATACTCCTTCTGTACTAATTTGCTGCATTCGCTTATTATGATATTGATGGTTTCATCTCTGTCACCGCATAACCAACATTTGCTATTTTGTTGTGTCTTATCTATTCTCGCTTTGATATGATTGGTCCTTATAGCGTTGTCCTCTACTGCTATTAGGAGAGATTCTGTTTCTCTCTTAAGCTTTGCTTTTTTAAGCCAGGTCCAGGTTTTCTGGTGTGAAATGTTGTTTATTAGTCGTTTAAAGCGGCCATAGAGTTGTTTTCGCCATTTTTGTTTCCTACTTGTTGTCATTCTATCGTCTATCGTGTTGTCCGTATCGTTTCTGATAGCTGTAATCAGTCCTCGTTCGTGTTTTTCTATGTAGTCTTCGAGTCGTTGTATCGATGCGTCTACGCTGTCTTCGATGCTGGCCAGTCATCTTCCTCCCTCTTTTCTTTGTACATATAGTCTGTCCACGTCGTCCCTGGGATGTAATGCTTTGTGCATGGTCATTAGTTTTCTAGTTCTTTGGTCCATTTGTCTAAGTTCATCTCTGCTCCACTTGGAAAAGTGTCCAGATTATCTAACGATGGGTACAGCCCAAGTATTCCTTTGATAAGGTTTCTGCAAGTGAGTTTTGTCTCGAGTAGTTTTTTAGTTCTCCTGAGCTATTCTTTTGGAATTTTGTTTTTCATTTCGACTTGTTTGATGTTGTCAGCCTCCAAGATACCTAAGTAGATGTAGGTCTCGTTTTCTGCGAGTGTTCTGAACTTGTCTTAATTTGGTAGTTCTATTCTGTCAGTTAGATGTCGTTTGCCACTTTTCATGACGAGTAGAGCACATTTTTCAATGCCAAATTCCACCCCTATGTCTTGACCGTATATTCTAACTGTGTGTATTAGGGTTTCCTGTTCTTTTCATTTTTGCAAATAGTTTTATTCCATCCATGTACATTAGGTGGTTGATCTTTTCTTGCGATCTACTAAATTTGTATCTAGCTGTGCATTTTCTGAGTATGTGGTTCAGAGGCATCATGGCAATTATGAATAGTAGAGGTGATAGCGCATCTCCATGGAAAATCCCTCTTGGGATCTTTTTTTCAGTCAAGCTTTTTCCTCCTGTTGTTAATTCAACTTTCTAATTTTTCATGGTTTTTTCGATGAAGTTAATGGCTACGTGTGATATTTTGTACATTTTGAGACAGTTTATTTTCCCGCTTTGTGGAACCATATCATATGCCTTTTTGTAGTCTATCCAGGCCATAGCTAGATTTTCCCGTCAGTTCTTGCTTTCATTTAGGATGTGTTGATCTATGTAGAGTAATTCTGCTGTGCCTCTGGATCCTTTGAGGCATCCTTTCTCTTCATCAGAGAACAATCCGCGGCTTATTAACGAGTAGTATATCTCTTCCCTTATTTGTGTTGTTAATATTTTCCACGCCATCGGTAAACATGTTATGGGTCTATAATTGTTTGGAGCAGTTCTTTTACTTGGGTCCTTTTGGATCAATGTGGTCTTTCCTTTGGTCATCCCCTCGGGTACTTGTGCATATTGTAGGTATCTGCTCATTTCTAGTGCTAGTCTGTCGTGAATGGTGGTGAATCTCTTGAACCAAAACCCGTGTATTCCATCATGTCCTGGCGTTTTCCTGTTTGATATTTTTTTAGTGTCTTTTTGAGTAATTCGATCTGTATTTCCGCTTTGGAGCCTTCCTCGAGTCCTTTTAGTTCTCTTGTCATATCGTTTATCCATTCAGCCTTTTCGTTATGCTTTTTCGGTTGCCATATTTTCATCAAAAATTGTTCGGTTTCTCTAATATCTGGTTGTTGGTATGTTTTTGTTTCATGCCCTCCCAATTGTTGGTAAAATTTTCTTTCGTTGTTTTGGAATGTCCTTTTTTGTCTACATTGTTTTACCCTTTGTCGATATCTCTTTAGTCTTCTTTCTTTCGATAGAACCTTCTGGTTTATTTCCTCAAGTTGTACTGTTATTTTTTCTCGTGTTGCCTTTTCCATTCTCTTCCCACATAATCTAGGATTTTTCTGTTTTACCATTTTGTTTTGTTTTCGTAGATCTTTTTTCTGGGTTTCAAGTAGAACTTCCCATCCAGGTTTAGACTATTTCTTCATTATTATTATTATTATTATTATTATTATTATTATTATTATTATTATTATTTACTCATTGAGAGTTTTTTCACATCAGTTTTAGCCGATGGTTTTTCAGTGGAGTTTGAATGACAGCAAGTCTCCTCGAGTTTCCACGGCTTTTTCTGACCGTTTTCAATGATGTTATAGTTTGGATGGCCTTTACTCGTCCTCCAACCTACAAGTCCTCCAGTCCCGTTAATAACCCTTTGGTGACAGTACCAAAAGCACAAACCACAATTGGTATAATTGTCACCTTCATGTTCCATTTTCATTTCCAATTTCCTAGCAAATTCGAGATACTTACCCTTCTTTTCACTTTCTTTCAGTTTTATTCTGTGGTCAGCTGGGACAGCAAAGTCCACAATTTTTTTAAATTTTTTTTTTCTTTTTTAATTATTTTAAGGTCTGGTCTTCTGTCCGAGATTAGGTGATCCGTTTTTATGTCAAAGTCCTACGAGAGTTTATGTGTGTCATTCTCCAGTACATATACTATTTGTTCGTATGGTCAAACATAAATTTCTTGCCCACCCACTCCTTCTGTGTTAATTTGCAACATTCGCTTATTATGGGATTGATGATTTCGTTTCTATCGCCACATAACCTACATTTGCTCTTCTGTTGCGTCTGATCTATTCTCGCTTTGATTTGATCTATTTTTATGGCGTTGTTTTGAGCTGCTATTGTGAGAGATTCTGTTTCTCTTTTGAAGTTTCCTTTTCTTAGCCACGTCTAGGTTTTCTCCTGGGAGATGTTAGTTATTCGTCATCTAAAATATCCATAGAGTTGTTTTCTTCCCATTTTTTCTAGTTACTGTCATTCTGTTGTCCACCGTGTTGTCGGTATCATTTTTGATGGCTGTAATAAGTCCTCTTTCGTGTTTTTCTATGTAGTCCTCGAGTCATTGTATCGATGCCTCAACGCTGTCTTCAATGCTCTCAAGTCCTCTTCCTCCGTTCTTTCTTGATACATATAGTATGTTAACGTCGTCAATGGGATGTAATGCTTTATGCATGGTCGTTAGTTTCCTTGTTCTTTGGTTCATTTGCTTAAATTCTCTGGTCCACTTCAGAAAGGGTCCCGAATATCTAACGAGTAGTACAGCCCAGGTAATTATTTCATTGATAAGATTTCTGCCAGATAGTTTTGTCTCGAGTAACTTTCTAGTTCTTCTTTCTTTCATTTCAACTTGTTTGATGGTGTCAGCCTCCAGGATACCCAAATATTTGTTTGTTTCATT
This sequence comes from Sepioteuthis lessoniana, assembly GCA_963585895.1. Taxonomy (NCBI): domain Eukaryota; kingdom Metazoa; phylum Mollusca; class Cephalopoda; order Myopsida; family Loliginidae; genus Sepioteuthis; species Sepioteuthis lessoniana. The sequence goes on from OY757905.1 coordinate 26,158,409, forward strand.
TTATCCGACCGTTCTAAGCTTGTCTCGACTTGGTAGTTCCATTCCGTCAGTCATATATCGTTTGCCTCTTCTCATTATTAGCATTGCACATTTTTCTATACCAAATTCCGTTCCTATGCCCTGAATGTATATTCTAACTGCATTTATTAGAGCTCCCATTTCTTTTTCATTTTTTGCAAATAGTTTGATGTCATCCACGTAAATTAAGTGATTGATCTTTTCTTGTATTGTATCCGGCTGTGCATTTTCTGAATATGTAGTTCATAGAAATAATGGCAATGATGAATAGTAACAATGATAGTGCATCTCTTTGAAATATACCTCTTTGGATCTTTGTTTCAGCTAAGCTTCTTTCTCCTGCTGTGAATTCCACTTTCCAGGTTTTCATGGTTTTCTCAAAAAGTTTCTAACTTCATGCGATATTTTGTACATTTTGAGGCTGTTTATTATCCATATGCCTTTTTGTAATCAATCCAGGCCATAGCTAGATTTTTCCATCTGGTTTTACTCTTATTTAGGATGTGTTGATCGATATGCCTCTGTATCCTTTGCAGCATCCTTTTTGCTCCTTAGGGAACAACCCAAGGATAGTTTGCGAATTGTAAATCTCTTTCCTTATTTGTACTGTTAATATTTTCCAAATCATCGGTAGGCAGGTTATGGGCCTGTAGTTCTTTGGAGTCGTTCCTTTGCTTGGGTCCTTTTGGACAAATGTGGTCTTTCCTTTGGTTATCCGTTCAGGTACTAGTTATCCTTGTAAACATCTGTTCATTTCTAGAGCTAGTCTGTCGTGAATGGAGCTGAATTTTTTGAACAAGAAATCATGCATTCCATCATGGCCAGGCGTTTTCCAGTTTACTATTTTTATAGTGTCGTTTTGAGTAAATCTCTATGTATTTAAAATTTCGGGCCCTCTTCGTGGCCTTTTAATTCTTTCGTCATAGTTTAGCCGTTCGGTCTTTCCGTTATGTTCTTTTGGTTGCCATTTTTTTCCAAAATCGTTCGGTTCCTTTTGTATCCAGTTTTTGGTTTGCTTTCGCGTATTCTTTCCCCAGTTGTTGGTATGATTTTCCTTCGTTGTTTGGAATGTCCTGTTTTGTCTGTATTATTTTACCCTTTATTGATATCTCTTTAATCTTCCTTCTTTCTCTAGTACTTTCTGATTTATCGCCTTGAGTTGCATTGTTATTTTTTCTCGTGTTTTTTCTTTCCTATTTATTCCAACACATCCCAGCGTCTTTTTATTTTATCATTTTGGTCTGTTTTCCTAGATTTTTTATTTGCGTTTCCTGTCGAATTCCCCAACCTTGTTTTGATTTTTTTTTCTTTCATGCTTGTTGAGGGGATCTAAATGTTCTCACAAACTAATTTCGCCCCTGCATAGATTAGTTCATTTAATTCATCGGTAGGTTGGGTGGTTTTTATGGCATATCAACATTTGTACGTTATTTAACGCCAAATCCATTTTTATAGAAATAATCAGTTCTATTTCAAACAATTAAATTTAGTATGAGTACACAGTTTAATTGTCAAAAACATTTCTATTTCAAGCAATTCAATTTATTCAAACAGTTCTAATTTAGCTAATTCAGTTTAGTAAAAGCTCAGAATTTCTATATTAAACAATTCAGTTTAGTGTAAGTACAGTTTAAATATAAAAAACAATTCCATTTCAAACAATTCAGTTTAGCATCAGCACACAGTTTAAATATTAGTAAATAGTTTAATCGTCAAAAACATTTCTAATTCAAAGTCAAACATTTCTAATTCAAACAATTCAGTTTAGCTTAAGTATGTAGTTAGTTCTATTTAACCCATAGATAGGGCCCTATCAGTTGCTACTATTCTGGGCCAGAGAGGACCAGGTGGCGATGGCAATGAATGGGTGCTTTTCGTTCCCCAAAGCTCCAACACCAGTGGAATCTTACCAGCCGATTGTTTAGTATCATATCCAGTAAACTGGTTGGGGGGTCTTACCCCTCTGCAGAGGTGTAGTCGGTGTATTCTACACCCCAAGCCAACTGGGAAATACACAGAGTCAAAGGTCAAAACAGTTTTATATCAGATTATTCGGGTTATCATGAGTCCATAGCTTAAATGTCAAAATAGTTATATTCTAAACAATTCAGTTTAACCTTAATGCAAAAAATATTGAAGTCAAGAAGCCATGGTTTAATTCTATTGAACCCATAGATAGGACCCTTATCAGGTACTACCACTGCGGGCCAGAGTGGACCGGTGAGCGATGGCAGTGAAGGGGTATTCTGCATTCCCCAAAGCTCCAGCATTACTGAAACTTCAGCAATATTTTGTTTAGTGTTATATCTAGGACACTGGTTGGGGCTTGGGGAAACCCTTGCACCGAAGCAGTCGGTGCATCTTTTAATTTGATTATATTATTCCTTGATATGTAAGGTAGTAGTCGATATACTTTATTCGCTTCTCTCTAAAATGTTCTCCATTCTATGTTTCTTAAAATAAGTAGTCTTTTCACTCTTCCTAATTCTCTTTCCATTTTCTAGATTTACCTTTTGTTCTTGTCATAGTGTTTCCTTAGGGTTTGCTTGGTTGCATGTTTGGTTGCGTGGCGTTTCCATTTTCCGAAGACGGCAGTTCATTTATATCAGGTTGTTTTTGTTTGACAACTCTTGACGTGTCTGGTACTATATTATTACATTGCTGATTATTTACTTTCCGATGTATTTCTAGTATTTCATAGTCAGAAAACCAACTTTTATTTCTTATTATTCTAACTTGGTCAGCTTGTTGTCTGAAAACTAGCATATTCTTGCCAGATCTCTATCATTATTTTCCTATATCTTCTTTAAGAAGGGTTGCTCCTATTATTATTATTATTATTATTATTTGAAACAATACAGCTAATTTTGCGTATATGATAGGACTACTCAATAAATATAATCACTAATATTAAATATGAATACTATAAACCATGAACTAATTGCAAAAAAATGATTAATGCTAAATAGAATTATCACTATTACTTAGCATTACATAAAAAGTTTAAATATCGGTAGAAAAAGCATTAGTCATGATTAAAATTGTCCATATTACATAACAATACTTTAAACTATTCAAATATGTGTAAAAATGATTAATATCAAGTAGAATTATCATTATTACGTAGCTATACCAAAATCATTTAAATGTGTTAAAATAATGTTGTCAAGAGCGGGCGTAAAAGGCAACAGGAAACTGATTCTTGTATTAATTCAAGAAAGAACACGGTTGTTAGTGTCACGCTTTCTTCCTCTCTCTCAGTAGCTGTTCCTTACTTCTTTCTCTCTCTCTCCTTCAGGTCCTCGCCTTCCTTCCTTCCTTCCTTCTCTTTCCTTGCGATGTAACACGTTCGTCGGGCAAATGCACTCAGAACAAAAAATCCCCCATTCAGCCGTTACCGTGCGTATTTGTATTATTGTGAGATCTCGTAACAATTTGCATACGTGCAAATTACCTCTCGCAGGTTCGAGATTTCCCCTCGTCAAATATGCTCGAGGCAGCCATATCGGTTTTCACTCTACAAGCCAGACACGTTCGTGCGCGCTTCGAATGCCCAGGTACCTTACCTTCACACTCCTCCCTGATTTGGGAATCACACACCGTACAGCGCGGAGCAGGTCTTTTGAGTCTGCTACTTCGTCTGAGCGGAATTCTCTCGGCAACGTCGTCGTCCTCGATGGGCTTAAACACATTTAAAAACAGTTGACTACAAGCTACTCGCATAAAAATCCGAATATATATATATATATATATATATATATATATTTATATGCGCGTGTGTGTGTGGTCCTATGCTAATCACAGAGCTAATTGTGGTGTGTCTACAAGTCACCGTACTTGTTGTAGCTATTGTGTTCTTGACTACAACATTAGCGTCCGACTGTTTGCTTACTCAAATCCTCCCGTGCCCATGCTGTTTATGAAAGATCCACGAAGGGCGTTGTCACAATTCAGCCGGATCCTCTTCTGACAGTCGGGTAATATGAGTTGCTAGATTATCTAGCAACTCAAAGAATATAGCAAACCCGTTTTTTAACAAGCAACAAAAAATCGTTTTTATTGAAACACGTTTGTAGAATAATAAATAAACAAACGATGTTTGTTTCCTGGCAAAAAGAAGAAAAAATAGAGGTGTTGTTAGTATGACACTAATGTCGCTAAAGTCTGGGACTTTGAACTTTTATAAAGTCTGAAGGTTGTTAGGAGTGCATTGGGTCTAGAATGGAAGGGATGCTTCTTTGGCAGTCTTGGGTTTCTTCTTGGTCACTTTATCTCATCCTCTCTGAAGATTTGTTTTACCATCCTATTTTTATAGACTAATATCTGGACTTAAAAAGCTTTCTGATTGGTTGTCCAATAAGAGACAATTAGGAGTCATGTTCCCATTTATCAGACTAACCTAGTTCAGGATTATATCTTACAGGTATACGGAAAACCCTTTTCAGATACTTTGACTTATGGGAACAGCTTTAGAGCAATGGGTTGGACAAAAAATTCTCACCCTCACCTGACTGGATGAGCCATGCCCAGCTCACCTTTATTTAGGGTTGAGCAAAATTTAATCTCCCTTTTGACATTGACCTTTAAGATTATAACAAGAAAAATATGTTTTACATAATGACCCATTTCATTGTTATGTTCCATGAAGATTCTTGACAACTGAAAAATTAAATAAATTCGCAGACTTTTAAAATCAAAAACAGTTGTCTCGCACTTAACTGACCTTTAGGAACAATCAACCAGCTTTTTAGATTAATTTAAGTTTTGAAACAAAAGATACTTATTTCAATGATGTTTTTATTTTTTACATACATATATATATATTAATTTTCTTATATTTTATAAAATCTATTTTTTACATAATAACTAAGTATTTAACCGCACGTCGTGTCACACACACACACAGACACACACACACTCACACATATATATATATATGTGTGTGTGTGTGTGTGTGTGTGTGTGTGTGTGTGTGTGTGTGTGTGTGTGATACAATTTAGTATTAATAACTCACAAGGGTTGATATACCATTAAACCCTAGCGAACCAGGAACCACAGGAGTCACTGATATGTTTAATATTCTATATTTGATTTGATGTCTCATTACTCACAATTTTTATATTTTTCCTTTAAGTTTTCCAAATGGAAATGCATTATTGCAACTGACATCTAACAATATTTACCCTTGACGATTGATGATGGAAATTGGGATCAGTTTAAAAGAAATAAAAGATAAGTGGATCTGGTAATTTAGAGCTTTGTTTCGCTTTTGAATCCATGAACATTTACGAACCCGTCGTGATATATCGGAATCTCAGTGTATCCGTTTTTTGTACAGAGTCGAAATAAATTTATTGCTGTCATATATAATACAGCCACCAAGTGATCATTTCGCATAATTCAACATAAATGTTTGATTATTGTTGGTTGGTTAATAATAAATGTCAAGCCTTATTACATTGATAACCAAAACAAAGTTTCGCACCTACATATTTTATCGACATGACAAAATGAGAGACTATACAGGCAACACAATTTGTGAGACTGATATTAAATTCTGACAAAACTTCTCCAACATTTCTCTCAGAATGATAGGTAAATAGACAAATCCTTTGCTAATTAAGCGTTTTTTAAGATTATATATATATATATATATATATATATATATATATATATATATATATATATATATAATGCTAATGCAAGGGTATTGATAATTTTTTAATGATTTTATAACTCATATATGTGCATATATATATATATATACACATGAATAATAGATAGATAGATAAAATAAAGGAATTCTTCCACTATTAAAACGGTCAACTCTTGAGAAATAGATTTTCCCGAGGTTTTTGTATTATTGTATTTTAAAACATCCAACGTTAATTTAACACCGCTAATATAAATTCTTCCAGTGCTGATTATGGTTCATTAGAATCAAAATGCTATAGTGACTTGCTTCTCAATAAATATCTTCTTCTATTTAGATTATTTTGTTATCAATTTTCCTATATATATTGTCGGATTGCACTCCACTATTTACTTCTATAATTAAGGTATATATATATATATATATATATATATATATATATATATATATATATATATATATAAGCTCATCCCTACTGCTCTAGCAGTGTCCCACATGTCTAGGGACCTGCTCATAAGTGATGTACTCCTGTGGACCCCTTCACATGGACGAGCAAATTCAGGACGACCAGCTAGAACTTACCTACATCAGCTATGTGCCGATACGGGATGTAGCCATGAAGACCTGCCGGAAGCAATGGACGATAGAAATGGACGGCGAGAGAGGTCGAGGGATATTCGTATTGATGATGCGGTATGATGATGATATGTATATATACATGTACGAAAAAAATATATGTATATACCTGTTTTCATATAAAATGTATATATATATATATATATATTTGTGTGTTTCTCTCCCTCTCTCTCTCTATATATATATATATATATCTATCTATCTTTCTCTCTCTCTGTCTCTCTCTCTCTCTCTAGATAGATAGATATCCTTGACGAGGCTGTTTATTTCTCATAACACTAATGCTCTTGGGAATTGTTTGGTTCCTACGGTTCTCTCAATATCAATCGGTAAATCAGAAGTTGAGAAAAATTAATGCCTTTTTCTTTAATGCAGGAATAATTACCGCCCCAGGAACATGTGTAATGCATGAAAATAAAGAAAGTCCTCCGTGGATTATATCCCTACTTCTGAACATTGTAACCATTACTCCTAATAGCAACACTCCACCTTCGAATTAGACCACGTATCCCTGTCTCGTAAAACTGTTGACAGTTCTCTGCAATTTTCACTTCCCCAGCACAGGCATAATGTTTGCCTCTTAAACTCTCTTTGACGGGGCCGAAGAGATTATATACTGGAGGTATTAAATCTCTTGAGTATAGTGGCTGTGGTAAGGTTTTCCACCAGAATGAGGTGATTTTCTTCCTAATTATGACGCTTGTGTATTGTCAAATATGGTCACGCAAAGCTTTATAAAAAAACATCTTCAGATGAAATATTCAAAATTTTAATTAGATGTTTTCATATTGCTTTCAGCGAGAATGGAATTTGAAAAACAGTTGATGCTTTAATATCTACTATTATTTTTCATATAAAATGTTTAAAAAAAATACTGTTATCCCCTAATTTACAGACTAAAGAACGTAAAAGAATTAAAAGACCTAATGCTGGAACAAATCATTCTTGGTGCGCTGCTTTTTAAAAATCTATAAAGAAAGTTTATATTTATTATTGAGACAATTGTGTTTTATCATTATTTGAAAAAATATAAGGAAAACCTTGTTTTAGTTATTCAAAATATCGTAAGAATTCAACTAATTTATATTAAGAAACATTTACTTATCGAAAGTTAAATCAACCGTAATAAACACAAAATTAGAATGTAATTCACTTATCGATGCACTACATGGACGCTGACTAAACGGATGGAGAAAAATCTTGACAATAACTACACAAGAATGTTGCGAGCAATATCTAACAAGTCCTGGAGGCAACACCTTGCAAAGTACCAGCTGTACGGTCACCTACCTCCCATCACGAAAACTATCAACGTTAGACGAACCAGTCACTGCTGAAGAAGTAGGGACGAGCTCGTAAGTGATGATCTCCTATGTTACCCCTTCACATGGCCAAGCAAAACCGGGCGTCCGCTCTGTGAGGATACGGGATGTAGCCCTGAGGACCTGCCAGAAGTGATAAACGATCGGGAGGAGTGGCGAGAGAGGGTCAGTGATATCCGTGCTGGCAACAAGACAAGATAAAGATGATGAGATAGATAGATAACTGCGCAAATGATTTCAAATTTGGTATTTAAGAGGCATTATTTCATCATTTTTCTCTACTCATTTTTCAAACCTGATGTGTTGTTCAGGAAGTTTTGAATTGTTAAATTAAGTTCTGATTTTGTTTTTAAGCAAAGATAGTTTTGATGAGAGTTTTTTTTTCTCCAAATGTCAGGATTTGTGTTTTTGAATGTCCTATTTTAGAATATACGTGAAAAGCTCTGCTCTCTGCAAATGTTTTTTGTTCACATTAATCAATTTTCTTTTTATCTCTTAATATCTATTCTTTCTTGGTGTGTATCTACGTATATGTACATGTGTAAATGCATAAGTAAAGTCATGTTTGTATAAACTAGATACTTTTTGTTTAATTCTATTTTATTTCAGATTCATGTCAGTGAATGTACTATTGAAGTATAGAGTCTGAAAATTCTTAAGGTCTATGTAATATTTTTTAATGAATATTTATATCTGAAGGAATTCTCTGTGCCTGGTTATGTGTTTGCGTACACACGTATACAAGTACGTGCACTCATATACACACAGCCATACACACATATTTTCAATGATTTTATGTTAAATCCATTCTTTTTCATCTCTGTCTCTCTGCGCATACATCCTTGTATATATATATATATATATATATATAATCATTTGTATTGTGTGGGATTAATCTGTGTGAGAATGTCTTCTGCCATACACATATATGTATTGAAACTAGACTGTGGGTATAAATGTCAGTGTTTGTAGTTTGACTTGGTTTAATGTTAATTTATATCTATTTATCAAGATTTCACTTTTATTGGCGTAATGTGTAGTCATCAGTCTAGCATATTGGCATTATTTTAATGCCTTCTTTGCTGCATTCATAAAGTCGTTTTGATTCATAAAATTTTCTTTTCTTTGGTGAATTAATATTGCTTTTAGACAAAGAGTTTCTATTGTTCAGGTCTTGAGTATATCTTATGTAGTCCTCTTTGCATTTAGTGGATTTGATTAGGTCGTGTACATTTTTTGAATAGCAGCTTAAATTTCTATTTGCTATGAATGTTGTTTCGGGGTTTTCGAAGTAACATATTTTTCCTTCTATGATTATATTACAGTCTCCAGATCATCTATTTTTGCATGTTGAGATTCCATGTGTCGAGTTTTTTCAAAATTTTTATAAGGTTAGTGATTGTTTTACGTCTTTTGTTTGTCAGTTGCTTGTAATGATTTTGTTGTGTCTAATATGTAATATCTGTCATTGTTTATAAGTTTTTCAAGATTCTTTGATATTTCTCTGAATAGCTCTCAGTTGTTTTTTTTTTTGTTTTTTTTTTTTCAATGTTGAGACATTTATTCAGGGTTGTTCATTGTTATGTTTTTGAGAAGTTCCAGTTTCTTCTGATGGTATTTTTGAGCCAATTTGAATCATTTATTTATGTGTGTTAAGGGATATCCACTTTGGTGGAGATTTAGGGGTAGTTCTTCAAGCCGGTGTTTTTATAAGTGACTTTACTACAAATCTTACGACGTAGGGTGTGAGGGATGTTTTTTTCGTAGCCAATGGGTGATGGCTCCTGAAATTGAGATACTGTTGGGTACCAGTGCGTTTGCGGCAAATATCTCTGATAATTTAGGCATTTTGATTCTTAATGAGAATGTGTGAAAACGTTAGTTCTTTGAATGTGTGTTCCATGGTAAATTTTATTTTTAGATGTAGCTTTTGAAATAAGATACAGAAATGGTTAATGCTACACCATGAGCATTTTCCGATCGAAAAAACACTTATAGTTTAATGAGTATTTCGGTGAAACCTGATATGCCAGATACAATTGATCTAAATTCAAGGTGACTGGGGATTGAAAATTTAATTTATTCCGATTTTTGTCTTTCTAAAGCAATTTTATTTCCTCGATTTGGTAAATTTTTGGTAATCTTTAAAAATTACTAGTTTTCGCAAGTTATTTAGGAAGTTCTTTTCTTTTTTAATTAATCTTTCTTTGTATATTGCGTAGAGCTTAGTATTTTTGATATGATATCGAGGTCTTTGCTTGTATTAATTAATTTATAGTCGGTTAAGAATTTGCTCGTTTTTTTTTTCTGTAATATATTTCATTCAAAATGGCTACTGTGTTTCTCATTCAGGTTTTTTTATAATTATGTTTTCGTTTTTCTGCATATTGTAAAGGCTTCTGTCTGTTTAGGTGAGAGGCTGTTATGTATAGTTTCTTATTTTCTTTAAAGTTAATGCGCTAAAAGTTTTCGAAGATTGTGTTTAATTCACTGTTATTATCTTTCACCGGAATATATGTTGCTTTATTCTTTACTCGGGGAAAGATGGGATCCACCCTCTCTATCTGTCTAATGTGTTACAGTGTCGGAGCAGTATGTCGTCAAATAGTATCGTCTTCCATTAATCTAGTGGTATTTCATCAAGCACTGCTGCTTTCCAGTTTCTATTTTTTCTTAGGACTGAGTTGAGTTCTATTTGGCTAAACTCTCCAAGATTGATGTCTATTTCATTACTAATGATGTTTTATGATTGAATCCTGCGAAACATTCGGAGCTTTCCGAGTAAATTCTCAAAATGTTGTTTCCACTGGCGTATTCGTTCCTCTTGGCTGATTGCTTTCAGTTTAGCTCTTGAAGTACTCTTCCTGCTGCGAACTTTGTTTTCCGTCTGCCATGCTATCCTAGATTGTCTATCTTTAAACGAGTCTCTAATATTATTGATCTGAATTTGTATGTATTCTGTTTCTTCTTTTAAGTGTACGTTACTTAATTCATTTTGTGCCTTCTTAAGTTTCTGAGCATTGATATTTTCTGGGTTCTTCCTTTTGTGTAGGGAGGAGATTTTTACGTTTGTACACTTTTTTAAACCGCTAATGTATCCCATGGAATTGTAGGTTAAGCTCTTTGTTTAGTTGGTATGCAATCTGCTGCCACTTCTATATGGGCATTGACGAAGTTCCCATATTCCCTGTTCGGAGTAGGCGTTTCTGATATTTCCTGAAGTGCATTGTATTTATTTCTAAGAATAAAAGTATATTTATCTCTAATATTTATGTTGTTAAGCAATGACCAGTCGTAGCGTACGGTTATGGTTAATCGGATCGCATTTTTTCGTAGGGTTCAGTCGTATCTTTACCGTGACAATTCGGTGACCGGAGGACACACCCTCGACAGAGGAATATGCCTTGCAATTCAATGCGCTATTATTCTCTTTCTTATTCATGAGGATGTAGTCTATCTTTGTTTTAGCATTGCTTGCGTAGGTGTAGGTATATAGTTTCCCTTCCTTTTCTGAAATTTAGTAGTAAGGCATATTAATCTATTTTCTAGCTTGAAATCTGTTCCCCATTTCTGTTTGAAGAGTTGTGCAAGCTGAATGTGTTGTTTACGTTTTTACCTATTTGGGTATTCATTTCTCCACCACTGACGAGGACGTTGTGTTTCGTGAGGCTTCGAACAAGGGAGGATAGCTCGTTATAGAAGGCGATCATGTCCGTTTCTTCACTAACAATGGTAGGGCTATTGCAAGAGATGATTGTTGCTCTGAGATTCCAATAAACTGAGCTATCATCCTCAGTTGTATTTTCTCGATGCTATTTGTGATTTTAGGGCCCGTGGTACTATAAGCATACCTACACCTCTTATCGCGGGATTGGCAGAGTTTTTCTGAGCAGATGTCGAAACAAACGTCCATCTGTTGCTGGTATCGTAGTATTTTTTTATTTGCAATGAAGGTACATGTGTTTTTCAATGTATATTATGTCTATGTCATGATCTATCGCTGAAGCTTTCAGCTCTGGTAGATGACCTATTGTATTTAAAGTTCTAACGATGAATATCACTATTTGTATTGTGGTTTTGCATTGTAGTAATTTTAATTTTAGTTTGAACTACGCAGATGATTTTTTGGACACTGGGTCCAGGGCTCAAATCTCATAAGGATGCGCTTCTTTTTTACCCGCGGGAAGAGCGATGCAGTTTGGACAAGAGGTTTGGGTATGAGTCATGGTAATCTTTCGATGGCTGTGTTTTATTATAATCTACAGAAGCCACCCTAACACATCAGCAGCATTAGTTCCCCCATCGAATTATTTGTTCTTGGCCAATGTCCCGTGTGATTCGTCCGCCCACCACCTGGTTAGGAATGCCGTTGATCCGTCGTTGGGTTCATCCACCTTTACGTCCACCATGCCGCTTTTCTTGGCCTCCGAGGTATATCTTAAAAATAGAAAAAAGAAAAAAGAAAATCCTTCCTCCTCCTGTCAGTTTTCTGTTTTAACTTGGTATCAGTTTACAGTTACTTTATTTTTTTAAAATTCATCAGTGTCCTTATCAATGGTTTATTGCATCTTTCGAGGCATTCTTTTTTTACACTAGGTTAGGCTTTAAACACTGTAATAAATTCTAAAATTATTATCATCTTTTACCTGTTTTTTCATAGTTCAACTGCAGCTTGGATTTACAGTGATAGTCTTTTGTATTTATGCAAAAATAATTTTATACATAATAAAATCTTCGATGCATTTTAAAATGATACTATAGAAAAAAACACAGGATAGGTAACCGTGAATTGACCAGTGGCAAAGATAAAAGGGTTGTGATTGCTTTCGGCCTTCTTTATCTTATACAAGTAGATTCTACGTTGATTTGGGGGTTACTAAATCTTTCGTCTTTTATAAAGATATACCCGTATTTTCTAGTGTTTTTTTTGTTTATTTTTTTTTGTTTTTTCATTTTATCCCTCTCAATTTTCATATTATTTTATCACCTACCAAGGAATGCCGAAATTATTCTATTCTTACTATCTTTGGTTTTCAAACACTGTAATATATTCCAAAAGTATTAATATCTTTTACCACAGTTTTCATGGTTCAACTGCTGCTTTGATTTACAGTAATAATATTTTATATTTTATACATCATGTTTCTATCAATCTCTAATTCTGTTCAGTTTTTTTTAAATCTCGTTTTATTTTTTCTATATGCTTTTTGGGATTGGGGCAAAATTTTAGAACTAGTTTTAAAAATCTATTTCATTTTGATCTAATTGATACGAGGATCATTAAATAAGTTTCAAGCCTTTTTTTGTGTGGGCACCTTTATTGATAGTACACACATGAAACTCTAGTCCCTTTCGAAGTAATCTCCTCCGGCTGGAGTGCATTGTTGTACCGTTCCAACAACTTCTGCAAGGCCCCATCGAAGTCCTCTTCGTCACAGCCTCTTTCATCTCCTCAATTGTTTCATGACGACAGCCTCTGAGCTTAGGGAATAACCAAAATTCACAGGAAGCAAGATCTGGACTATAGGGAGGGCGAGGATCTGTCTTGATGTCCATCTCGGTCAAATAGACTGTGACAAAGATGGAGTTGTGGACTGGTGTATTGTCCTGGTGGAAATGCCACTGACCCGATTTGAAGAGTGCTGGCCTCTTCCGACGGAATCTCTTCCTGAACTCCCTAAAAACCTCACCCTAACCCTGACCGTTTGGCCAATCAACTCTGGTGTTCTGACTTCCTTACTCCTCCCACACCTCTCATCATCCCTCACAGACTCCCTGCCTTCCTTATGCCACTCAAAAACTGATGCTCGATTCATGCAAGATGCTCCAAAAGTAGTATGAAGCATTCCATACGTTTCTGTGGCCTTTTTTCCAAGTTTGAAACAGAATTTTATTGCATATCGTTCTTCTAAAGTGTCCTCACGCCCAGATTGCATTTTTGCAATTCACCAGCTGTGACAATCAGTCTTTAGTAGGGTGTATTCCAATTGTTGCTGTAGCTGCTCATTTGAAACTGAAATTATAAAAACTGTTCAGTCATCTCATAAGATTTATAGCAATGTGTGTGTGTGTGTGTGTGTGTGAGAGAGAGAGAGAGAGAGAGAGTGTGTGTGTGTGTGTATGTGTTTCTTTTACGATAGGTATTGAATAATTTTCTTTCCATATAATTAAAAGAGTAATTAAATGACATTCCTTTGAATCTTAATTTAACTGAAACTCTCTGAAAATTTTCTTACATTTATTTAAAATATGATATCGTCTGTTCGGCAATTTTTTAAAAAGTCAACTGAGAGGACTCAAGATTTTTCGTTAAGGATTACTAGATAACTGTCATTAATGTTCAGCTCACCAAACATATATCATGATAAAATTCAAATTGATAATGTGCCTTGACCATAAACAAATCAGAAATGCGTGACGCTACACTCCCAGTTAATTACTTTTCTTTATTGAAGCTTTAACTGTATAACTGAAAATACTCTACGTTCTGCACTTCTAAGAACTAAAGTTAAAGCTCAATTTGGAAATCCCCTACTGACATTCATTTTGAATGAAGTCGAATTTGGATTTGTGAATATACTTGACTTCTTTCAACAACTCATATTCCACCATTAATGTTGTTCTTCACACCACGATGCCACTTATATAATGGTCAATCTCCGACGGTTTACAGAATCTAGTAGAATTTTATTAGCATACCTACTGAATCCGATATATACTTTTTTTCAATCTAGGAAACCTGATATATCCTTGCTAGAGCGAGTTGGAACTGTTAGTCGGGGATAACCCTTTCAGTCATAACACATAGACCAAGAGATTGAACTAGATCAATCAAACAACTGGATTAGCACAATTTCT
>OY757905.1:26175395-26215395 GCA_963585895.1 Sepioteuthis lessoniana
ATTTAAATATATTTAAGAAAAAAAATAATAATAGTGGACTTTAACTAAGTTAAAACTTAATAATGACGAAAGGAAAAACATTATTATACAGTTCAACAGCCGGGATCAAATAGTTTGATCGGGAAACTACTGCGCTCATCTATAAGGGTGGCTTTTTTTTAGATGAGAATAAAAGCAGCCAACGAATGATTAACATGACCCATACTCAAACCACCAGTCCAAACGGCATCGCTCTTTGCGCGGGTAAAAAAGGGACGCGTATGGTTGAATTTAGAGCCCTGGCCTCAGTGTTCGAAATATAAGCTACTGAGCTCAAACAAAAAATAACTTAAGTACAAATGAATAATACAAATAGAGACATTCAACGTTAGAACCTTAAATAGAATAGGACAACTACTGGAGCTGACTCCATCGGACATAGATCATAACAGACATAATATGCATTGAAGAACGCAGATACACACATAGCGAGGATATTAAATATCACGATACTGCGAATGGATGGACGTTAGCCACTGCATCTGCATGGAAAAAACCCTATCAATCCAACGATAGATGTAGGTATGCTTATTGGGCCATGAGCCTTAAAATCACTAAATAGCATAAAGAAAATATAACCTAGGATGATGGTAACTACTTTTAATGGCAACCCCAGAGCAACACTCATCTTCTGCTACAGCCCTACCAATGTTAGTGAAAAAACTGAACTCATCGCCTTCTATGATCTGCTATTCTCCATTGTTTGTAGCATCCCGAAACACAACGTCCTCGTCATTAGCGGAGATATGAATGCCCAAATCGGGAAAAAAACGTACACTGCAAATTTAGCCTAAACAACTCGTCAAACAGAAATGGACAACATCTAACAGATTCCTCGCTAGAAAATAGATTAACATGCCTCAATACAACCTTTAAGACAATGGAGCGGAAACTATGGACCTACAAATTTGCAAACAATACTAAAACCCAGATAGACTACGTCTTTAAAAATAAGAAATGGAATAATAGCGCATTGAATCGCGAGGCATATTCCTCATTCGAGGGTGTGTCCTCCGATCACCGAATTGTCACGGCAAAAATACGACTGAGCCTACGAAAGAATATGACCCGAACAACAACCACTGTACTCTATCACTGGGCCCTGCTTGATAACAGGGGTATTAGAGATACGTATGCATTAGCACTAAGAAAAAATTTGATGAGCTACTGGCGATATCAGAAACACATTCTCCGTATGATGAATACGAGAATTTCGTCAATGGCCACTTACAAGCGGCAGCAGAATACATACCAACTAAACAAAGGACTAAACCTAGAATCCCGTGGAAGGCATTAGCGGTTAGGAAAAAGCGTGAAGACATGACAACAGCCCCCCTACGCAATAAGAAGAACCGAACCAATACTAATGCCCTGAAACTTAAACAAAACACAAAAGGAACTAGCTAATACATAACTAAAAGAACAAACAGAATACATACAAAATTGGATCGATAAGATTAGATACTAGGTTGAAGATAGACAATCTTGGATACCATGGCAAACGGTAAACGAAATGAGCAGAAGGGAGAGCACTGCGAAAGCTAAACTGAATGGTACCAGCCAACAAGAACGAATACAACTGTGGAAACAGCATTTCAAGAATTTACACAGAAACTCTTCGAAAGTTACACATGAATCAGTCATGAGAATTATTACTAAGCAATTAGATATCAAACTGGGACCGTTTACGCAAGAAGAATAAATGGTATAAGTTAACAAATTCATTTTTTTTATTTCCTGTCTGAAATGATTTTAGTATTATAGTAATCGAATTATTGTTTTTTTTTTTATCTCTAATGTGCAGTTTGATGGAGGAATGAAGAGTCTTTTCTTACATAATCTTCACACTACCAATAGGAAGCAGTACCACATCCATTACCGTAGCAATAGATACAAGAATAAATGTAAAGACGTGTATAGAATACATTCTCTTTCTCGATTAGTATATGATAGAAGGAAAACCTGTTTCTTTACCTCGTCTCTTGACACCCCAATTGACCTGGCACTATGCCAGTGGCAAACGAAACATTAATAATAAAGAATAAAGATAAAGGATTTACCGTGTTGATGGCGCAACGTTATGATATATATATATATATATATATATATATATATATCATCATGTCGTGCTGGTAGCACGGAAATCCCTGACCTTCTCTCGCCACTTTTCCCTATCGTTCATCGCCCTAGGCAGGTCTTCTGGACAACATCCCGTATCTTCACATAGTTGCTGAATGTATGTTCGTGCTGGTCGTCCTGCTTTTGCACGGCCATGTGTGGGGATCCATAAGAGTACATCACTTATGAGTTCGTCCCTGCTTCTACAGCAGTGTCCTGCATGTCTGGTTCGTCTAACTTGAATAGTTTTCGTGATACGAGGTAGGTGGCCGTACATTTGGTGTCTTGTGGGGTGTTGCTGCCAGGACTTGTTTAAGATTGCTCGCAGCATTCTTGTGTAATTGCCGTCTAGCTTCTTCTCCAGCCGTTTTGTTAGAGTCCATGTAGTGCATCCATATAGCAGTATCGATGCGACCGCTGCATACATGCGCATCTACCGATAAGTAAGGTATTTGATGAGTGACTGAAAGGGATGAATCAAAGCCCGGAATTATGATCAGACCTGACCAATAAAATGAAACGCAGTTCTTTCCAAGCAGCGGTCGCGTCGATACTGCTATATGGATGCACTCTATGGATGCTACCTAAACGGCTGGAGAAAAAGCTTGATGTCAACTATAAAAGAATGTTGCGAGCAAATTGAACAAGTCATGGAGACAGCACCCCATAAAGCAGCACCTTTACGGCCACTTACCACCCATCAAAAAAACTATCAAAGTTAGACGAACCAGACATGTGAGGCACTACTGGAGAAGTTGGGACGAGCTCATAAGAAATGTACTCCTGTGGACCCCTTCACATGGACGAGCAAAGGTAGGATGACCACCTAGAACATACATACAGAAGCTTTCTGCCGATACGGGATGTGGTCTGAAGACCAGCCAGAAGTAATGTATGATAGGGAGGGGTGGTGAGAGAGGATCAGGAATGTCCGTGATGATGGTGTGACGTGATGATATATATATATATATATATATATATATATATATTCATCCACAGACAGATCTGTTTCGTTCTATCAGAACTCATCAGTGTGGCTAGACAGCATCTTCCCGTAGCTGGGATCGAAACCCGGTTGACTCAAACGTTAACCCAAGCTTCTAACCATTCAGGGAGATATTAGCTGCGAAGTAAATTTTAAACGGTCATGAATCACAATTACTATTGTTTACATACATCCGTTCAACGGTAGCCAAGACCTCAATTCAAACGAAGAGGCTTGCAATAGTCGCTAATGGCAACATGATTACTTCTTCGCCAGGGTAGATTTAAATATATGCACACCCACCAATAAGTAAGGTATTTGATGTCTGGCCGAAAGTTGATGAATCTGAGTTATGATCTGCTTGTCGAAGAATGAATCAAATGAAATCTCTTCTAAGAATTTATATAAAAGAAAATATCAAATACGTATTTTTTAGAAAGCAGAACAATTTTTATTTAAAAATTCCAAGATATGATATTTATGTTCAAGCATGAAGAACATTGTTTTCTTTTTTTTATTTTGTCAAAAATAATTTTATATATATTTTAACTTCTGTAGAATTAAATAAAAACAATTTATTTCTTTGCTATTGCATAACAAGTTAACTAATTCATCTTTTTATTTCCTGTCTTCTGGCCATGAAAATCACTTTAGCTTGACAATTTGAAATAATTATCACTGAAATGACTTAATATGATAGTAATCGAATTATTGCTTTTTGAATCTGGAATATACACTCTGATAGACGAATGAAGGGTTTTCTCTAACAGGATCTTCACACTACCAATAGGAAGCAGTACCACATCCATTGCCGTAGCAATCGATACAAGAATAAATGTAAAAACGTATATAGAATACATTCTCTTTCTCGATTAGTATATGATAGAAGGAAAACCTGTTTCTTTACCTCGTCTCTTGACACCCCAATTGACCTGGCTCTATGCCAGTGGCAAACGAAACATTACTTATAGCAAAAAAAAAAACTTTAAAAATTAAAAATGTGTTGTTGAAAAGCTGTAAGTTCATTCATTAAATGTATTCTTGGGATTTTATTTTTGATTAAAATCGTATAGCAATTTTGTTTATGTTGAACTTGGTGATTTATAGTGCCATGTAATATTTGCTTTCGTGGTACAATTTTTCACCAGAAATTATTTTTTTATGAAAAATGCAGAAAAGAAGGTATTGGATATTTTAGCAAATTGTAAGGAGACAGAAAGATATAATTGGGCCGAGGACAACGGTGATGGAAAATCACTTTTAAGAAATGAAAATTTCCGTTTTAGATTGATAAGGAACATGGGAAAAAGTCTGCTTTATATGTTTTTTTAAATTATATATCACTTAGTTGATTTTCGAAAATAATCACTTCCTATTCATAGACATATGCCCATAGATTTTTAATAGAGGCTGATGACCAGTACAACGATAGGTTCTCTTGATGTAAATTACAAAACACAGGCTATACAAAGTTCGAAGTTTTTAAAGGAAGTTTGAACTTTTCATACCAGTTTTCACAATTCCTTATCCACATGATTCTGAGTGACAGTAAGTCTTCTCATGACATTTCTAAGTGTTCAAGTTTCTTTTAACAGTGCAGTCGGGAAGATGGTCTCTATTCTTCCACTAGTCTTTTTCCAGACATTGGGGTCCGTTTAAGCTCGCCAACAATAATGGGTATTACCGTCACTTTCATACTTTACAGTTTGTTAAAGCTCTAGTTAGAACTATGTATTCCTCTATACTTTCCTGTTTTTAATTATTTTCACACGATGGTCAATTTGAACGGCAAGGTACACTAATGGCATGTTCTTTGCGTCCTGTTGATTAGCACTAAGTCTAATCTTCTTGGTTGGACTTTGTGAACTGTTTTTATTTCAAAGTTCCCAATAATTATGTGCCTTTCCTTTTTAGGACAAATTCTGGATTATAAAGATATCACGTGTCAGCATGTCCAATTGTTGGTCTCTTGCACAATTTCTAGTGCGTGTTTTTCTCACCTAGTTATTTACCCCGGTGTTGCAGTCCAGCACTTTAGCTATTATGTCAAGAATATTCACTGGTCCACTTAAAAATAACATATAAAGAATGGTTAGTGCTTTTTTTTTTTTTTTGTTTCTTATATGAAAAGTAATTTTATTATAATTAAATAAAATCAATGATAATTATGCAATGTATAGATGTGTAATTTTTGTTCACTTATCAAATGTTTCACTAAACTTTTATAGATAATTTTTCTTTCTTCTTTAATGATAGAAAATGAAATAGGTTAACGATAAATTAATCATTGATAAGTAAATTTTAGTCATGTTTTAGTCATTACCTTTTTATCAAGATTATTATTAAATGCGGTTATTTAAAAGGAGGAAAAAGTAGTAGCAGTAGTAGTAGTAGAAGTTGTTGTTGTTGTTGCACTAGTACTTGTAGTAGTAGCAGTAGTAGTAGTTATGTTGTTGTTGTAGTAATGATTACTTATGGTTTATTTTAATCTTTATCCATATCTACAGAGACAGTTTTCCCTAAACTTACGCTGGCACTTCGTCTTATTTACAGAGAAATACATATATCTCATTAGAGGAAACAGAATGAGTTGATATTTTCTGATTTGTTCATTTTAACTTTTGTTTATCTGTTTTCTTTTTTCTTTGTTGCTGGAGTTATTTTGGTTTGGTTTGTTTTTTAACTAAGAGCAAAATTTCATTTATGAAAAAAATAAAAAAAAGATAAAATCGTCATGACGATTTTTTTTCATAAATGAAATTTTGCTCTTTCAACAAATTGCTAAAGCTTTAAGATTTAACTGCAGCTTTTAAGATGGACATGCTTTTTTTTTTTTTTTTTAAGTATTTTGGTATGTCTGACGGTCATGCATCACATGTGATATTGCAATCAGACCGCACCTAACATCATGAGATTTTTAATATTTAATCTCTTTAAAAGGGTTTACAAGTATCCATATAAGTTAAAATAGACGTATTTATGTCAACTTTTATCTCTTAAAAAGGAAATAACATTTATTTTCTTTTTCGGTTCATGCAAGTATTTAATCTTTTACAATCGATTAAGTTTTTACGGCATACTTTTAATCGCAAACTTTAGTTTCTATCAGATTTCACCAAAAACAACTATCATGACGTGTATGAATTTCTATCTTTTTAAAATTGTTATTTTATTTGTAATAAGAAAATTTGAAGAAAATTGTAATAAACAATCTAATTGACGTAATACTCGAACAAGTGGTATTGTTTAAACTTTTCTTTATACACTGTAAATATTGTGTTGGGAAACTCTTATGCTTATCACCGATAAAGAAACTAATAAAAATCAACTACCAAATTACATTTTCAAAAGAGTTCTATAATAAGTCAATTATAGAAGTGTTGTTTTTTTTTTTATAAAGACGTTTCCATTTCCAATTTCATAGAAAATGTATTTTTTTAATTGTGATTACAGCCAAACTTCATTAATTTGACTTTTTAAAAACATTATTTATTAAGCCATGCTTAAGCATAGATTTTTAAAATGGATACGACACTTGAAAAAATACATCCCCAAATCACATGAAGTTTAATTATATAGAAAATTATTTGTTACATTAGTATTGTCATATAAAAAAATATCTTGTTGATTTATTCAAATAGTACAAAATGCTATTTGGCATAATTCTAAATATTTGTTATATCTCATCTGTTATGAAGAATATCTCATTTTAATTGAGAGAGTTGTGGGCTCTTCATTATATTTTGGCTCATTTACAGCATGTTTACAGTAATTTTGCAACTGTAAATGTATATATATTAATGAATGTTATATATTAAATATTGAACAAAAATTTCAATGTCGAATTTATTTGTATCCATTATATTCTTAAAGAAGACAACGAACTTTCATAAAACAGTCGAATAGTTTTACAATGAAAGGGATTTGCATTTTTTTTTTTTGTGTGTGAACGTTCAGTTTTTATTAGCTTTTTACCATCCGATTAACTATTGTTGGTTTTCAATTCGTGCACATTACATCACAGGTACATTTTTACACACTTAAATTTGGAAAGATTTGCCTTTGCTTTCGTGACTTTAAGCTACTGCATCGAGAGAATCACCACAGGTTCAAGAACAATGAACTGATTCCATAGAGAAGAAGGAAATTACCCCCAAAAAAGTTCCTTGTAAAATCGTGACTGACAAATGAGATTCCCCGGGTGATGATTTTAGTTTCCTCAGTAGACTTCAAGAAAGGAACTGCATATTTGGGGGAAATGTTTGTCAAATTTTTCTCTCTCTGAGCAACATTTGCAAAGCACTCTCATATAAGTAACGAGATTATGTCAATCTGTCAGGTAGCTATAAGATTCTCAAACTGGCGCTAAGAACTAAACGCTTCTTTACTGAGCTATCAACAAATTTGAATCAAAATAAGATTTAGGAACGGATCTTTTCCTTATTTCGGAAACTGCTAGCAGAATTGCTGTAATGAACACAAATATCATGTTATGTGTGTATGACAAAATGTGAAGGTAGAGACATTAAAACAATCAAACAAAAAATAATCATTTGCCATAATTACAATAGGCACCGTCACTGTTAGTTACAATCAATGTGATTAAAGATATACACATTATCGCGAAACACTAATCATGATTGTTTGTGCTCTCGTCTCTCGCCTCTTTTACCCAAAACTCTTTATTTTTCTCTCCATTTGTGCTGGCTGTTAAACTCGGCCTTGACTTACATAATGATTAGAAGATGAACAACGAGTTCGGGGAAATGCAAAAAGTGATTTCAAACGAAACGGTACCTAAAAGCCAATACGTTTCAAGGATAGATTGATTAATTGAATTTAAAGGCAAGTCAAAGTGTATAGAGTTATTTCATTCCTAGAGGTTAGGGAATTGCATTCACTGTTCGTTCATATTTATGTTTTTTTTTTGTGTAGTTGTTTCTGAAAGGTTTTTTCTAAACAATTACATGATACTAAGTAATATTATCTTAAACAAAAAATTTGTTAAACGTTGTATAATTCTAAGTTTTCCTATCTAATATAAATAATAACATGGTTTCAAGTAATTAGCTATATTTATTAATCATAAGTATACTTTTAAATAACTATTCTTCATCATCATCATCATCATCATCATCATCAAGTGGGGCCGCTAGCACGGATATCCCTGACCCTCTCTCGCCACTTCTCCCTATCGTTCATCGCCTCCGGCAGGTCTTCTGGGCTACATCCTGTATCCTCACATAGCTGCTGTATTTATGTTCGAGATGGTCGTCCTACTTTTGCTCGGCCATATATGGGGGTCCATAGGAGTACATCACTTATGAGCTCGTCCCTGCTTCTCCAGCAGTGTCCTGCATGTCTGGTTCATCTAACTTGTATAGTTTTCGTAATGGGAGGCAGGTGGCCTGCATGTCTGGTTCGGCTAACTTGGATAGTTTTCGTGATGGGAAGCAGGTGGCCGTATAGTTAGTGCCTTGTGGGGTGTTACAGCCAGGATTTGTTCAATATTGCTCACAACATTCTTGTGTAATTGCTGTCCAGCTTCTTCTCCAGCCGTTTCAGTTAGCGTCCAAGTAGTGCATACTATGATAAATTTACAGTTTTATGGCATCAAACATTCCTATCCAATAATAGTAATTTTCAAACAGTTCTATTCGTCCAATAGATAAACTCCGACGGATTCTATCTCTCTGGGTCAGGATAGAACGGGAAGTAAAGGGTAAATGAGATACTCTATACTCCACAGGGCTCCAGACCTAGAGTCTCACTATTAGACGATGTCATACCCAGGACACCTTTTTTGCTGGGTGTAAGCCTCTTAAGTGGTTACATTACCCTATTCTATGACTCACTGACTCGGGTGAATGTTTCGAGCCAAATCTATAGAAGGATAACCCTGCGACGTGATTCTCACGATCTCTTATACTGGTGTAAATTCTGAAAATCTTAAAGAGACTTAAATCATGTTGGATATCTTGAACTAGATTACGTCACCCAGTCCAAACAGACGGACAAACAACTATGCTCATCGAATTAAAATTTCATTTGAGCCTTTTTCATTCTACTGAGTTTTGTCCCAACTAGATTTTGGGGGTCCTCGTGCTATATTGGATAAAGCGCTGGACAGCGGAATCGTATTCAGTGAGTTCAAACTGCAGTCGCGCTATTACGTTTACTTTCGGACAAATACCCTTGGGAAAGGTATGAACCCCGTTATCCTCCAAGCTATGGGTCAAATAGTACCACTACTTTTATTCTAGAAGGATAGATTTGGCATTAAATAGCCCACAAGGGTTGATGTTCTATTAAACTGAGAAACCAGACTAAAGCTGGATTTCAGAAGCCCACTTTGCTACCCAGTGGATGATTTTCTGACTTGCGTTTTGTTCAATGCAATTGTATACAGTTCAAAGACCAGTTAAATAGGTCGTTTATTTTTCTTTCATTTTTGAAGGCCAGCAGTGCGCTGAGATAAAATGTAGTTCACTAATTATATTTTGAATTTAACTTACACAAATAACGTGGTAGATTAAAGTACAAGAAACTTACCCTATTTACATAATCTTTAAGCCAATCTAAGGCCATCGTATTTTAACCTTGTCTTTGAAAGTGAACTAAAGTCAAGTGTAAATCTAATTAAAAGTTAAAAAAGGAGAATGAAATCAAAACTTGAGTTTTATTTGATTGAATAAGCAAGAGTAGTTTTACTAGTTAAAAAAAAAAAGATACAATATTTTTTTTTCAGTTCTGTTTCTATTGTAGACTTGAAGGTCGAGAAATGAATAACACTAAAAGATGTAAGGTTTAAAGCAGAATATATTTACTGAAATATAGACAGTAAAAGTTACAGGTAACTGACTAAATTTGCTTGACTCATTTATCGAGTCAGTTACTATTTATAGTGTCGGGGAGGGTCCAAGCAGTGATTTCAAAGTGTATATCACAATAACAGAATAATCTTAATAATTTTTTAATAAAGTATCTAAAAAAAAATAAATCTCCATTGTATTATATCGAATTTGTTATTAAATGCATATATTTCAAAACATTAAATATGCTTAAAAATTAATTAGACAAGTTGTAAAATTAATTCAATAAGATATGTTTTACTGCAATTTACTCATTATAACTGATTCAGAGGTGATTTTAGCAAGTCTATCACACCTCTGGATGGTCTAGGGCGTTGATTTCTCTGGTACACTATTTCTGCATCAAACCAGCTAAGTTGATGGTAGCTAAAATGCTCTATGTTATTCAAAAACCCTCACATACGAGCCAAAGTATGGCTTTGGAGGTATTTACCTATTTTTCATTTGGAAATTGAAAAAAAGAACTTGATTGAGAAACATATTTGCGAAGTTACTTTTAAACCAATGAAAATGTGGGAAAGTGTCTTAACGAACTTGTTCGATTGTATGATAGAAGAACAATAAAGAGAGAAAAATAATTAGTGGTCATTGAGCTCAGTCTTGGCCTAAATTATATTATTTTCATTTTACTTTTAATAGGTTCGTTAAAAAAGAAGAAAAAATTGTGTTGTCTTTTGATACGTTATCAAAGCAAGTATATTTCTTACTGAATTGACCTTCTGTCAATGCTAAAATACAAAAAAGTATTTCTAAGTAAAATAAGAAAATCAATTTAGTCATTTTATAGAAATCTATTTTGATTTTGTAATTACACCTTAATGTTGCGCCATTATTTTTTATGATAAGAATGGCCAATATGAGTTGGACTACAAAAGAATCTCTAATGAGAATAGATTTTGGTAGCATGAGTAGATGAATTCCACTTTTTTCTTCTTCCGTTTCGGTCTCTATTTATATATTATCGACTACAATAAAAAGTGAAAGTCAGAATGAACACGTAACTATGACACTTGCTTTCTAATGAGTAAATATTTGCTTTGAGTTAATTAATACACTACATATCTAGTAATATAACAAACCCTTTCCACGGAGTAAATCAAAGGGGTAGGAGTATCCCATAGGAGTACTCAACACTAACAGCTATTGATTTATAATTAATTTGGGATTAATGATACATCAACACTCCACGAACAGAGGTAACAATCCTTTTAAAAGAAAAAAGTGTATATATATATATATATATATATATATATATATATATATATATATATATATATATATATATATATATATACTCAGTTTCGAAGATTGGGCTTTTGGCAGAATTATTTAAAATTGGATTAATACGAGAGATTCCTTTCTTTTTTTTTTTTGGTTGGGAGTTGATTAAACCAGTGATTTGAAATGGCTTCTGTTGAATCATAAACAATATGTCACCTGTTCTTTTGTTTCTTTCTTTGTGCTATCCGTATCTTTTATTAGATTAGTGTGCAGTGCATGTAAGCCTAGATTAGAATAATAGTGTTGCATTGCAAGACTTCTTATAAGGATTACTCTGTAGTATCTGAATACGCAATTACAAATACATTTGAGACATACAAACTTTTCTTCGTTATCGTCGTTTAAGTTAGATTTTAATTAAAGAAAAAAAATGATGAAATTAGTAGCCCTCCCAACCCCCATCTCGAACAGTAGACCGTCTCCAAACATACCTAAAATTCAGTAGTAAATAAACGCTGAAAGGAAGAAGAATGATTTGAACTCACGTGCCAACAGAGGAAAAATGTTTCAATATTGGTCATTATGTCTTTAAGTCCTATGAATTTAAAATGCTGAATTTTACAAAATGTTATGATGTATTTTTGTTTGTAAAATAATGCTTAAACTGTGCGTTTTAAATGTAAAGACACGCTTACTATAAACACAAATTGAATATATGACTCTGTCCAAATGTCAGCGAACACGGCAAAACGTTTTTCAATGTTTTCTAAAATCTAAAAGCTAAAAATTGTTAGGGGCCTAACAGTAGTTTAGAAGAAAAAGTAAAAGCCTAAAGCTGCCTATGCTAACACACACTAAAAAAAAATTCAGTACCAGTAAAAGCCTGACGAAATTACCTTAATCTTGGACTTTAACTAAGTTAAAATTTAAGAAAACTTACCCCCCTCTTTTTTTTAACGTACACATGGGAAGCAGCATGATGTATGTAAAGGTATTTGAATAAACCCATTGACGACCAATCTCAGTATCTAAACAGGTCCTGGACGTGAGTTTGACGACTTTACGCTCAGGATCGTTAGTTCGATCGGGGAACTACTGCTGCTCCTATATAAGAGTGGCTTCAATAGAAGAGAATAAAACAGCCATCGAAAAATAACCATGACCCATACTCAAAACACATACACAAACCGCATTGCTCTTCGCACAGGTAAAAAAGGGGCGCGACCTGCTGAGGTTGGAGCCCTGACCTCAGTGTTCGAAAAATCAGCTACAGAGCTCAAACGACCAAAACTACTAAAATGCAAGCAAACACTACAAATAGCGACATTTAACGTAAGTACCTTAAATAGAATAGGACAACTACCAGAGCTAATCACATCGGCCGTAGAACATAAGATTGACATAATATGCATACAAGAACACAGATACACGCACACCGAATATATCAAATATCACGAAACTGGCAATGGATGGTCGCTCGTCACTGCCTCGGCATGGAAAAACTCTGTCAACGCCGCAGTACGAGGGGTAGGATTGCTTATAGGACCTAGAGCATTAAAAACGCTAAATAGCATTAAAAAATACAACCTAGAATGATGGCAGCTACTTTTAACGGCAACCCCAGAGCAACAATCATCTCTTGCTACGGCCCTACCAATGTTAGTGAAGAAACTGAACTAGTCAACTTCTACGATGAGCTATCCTCATTAGTGCGTAGCATCCCGAAACACATCATGTTAGTCATTGGCGGAGACATGAATGCCCAAATCGGGAAAAACGGAAACAAAAAATAGAGCCTCCACAACACGTCAAATAGGAATGGGCAACATCTAACAGATTTCAAGATAGAAAATAGATTAGCATGCCTCAATACAAACTACCAAAAAAGGGAGGGAAAACTATGGACATACACGTACGCGAACAATACTAACGCTCAGATAGACTACGTCCTTATAAACAAGAAATGGAAAAATAGTGCAATGAATGGCGAGGCATACTCCTCTTTCGAGGGTGTGTCTACCGATCACCGAATAGTCACGGCGAAAATACAGCTTAGCCTACGAAAAAACACCAAACGAACAGCGACCACCAAACACTATGACTGGGCCCTTTTGAACAACAGAGATATAAGAGATAAATACGTATTAGAATTAAGAAACAGATTCAAAACACTACCAGAAAAGACGGAAAAAAGTACACCAAACGACGAATATGAAAATTTCGTCAATGCGCACCTCGAGGCAGCAGCGAAATGCATTCCAACAAAACTCAAAACTAAATATAGAGTCCCAGGGGAAACGTTAGCGGTGAGAGAAAAACGTGCACTAGTGAAAAAAGCCTCCAAAAACTATCAAAAAAAAACCCAACAAACACAAATGCCTTAAAACTAAAAACGGCACAATATCAATTAGCAGGCATATATATAAAGGAACAGACAGAATACATTCAAAATCAGATAGATAAGATTAGAGACTCGGTGGAAGATAGACAATCTAGGATAGCCTGGCAAATAATAAACGGAGTGAGTAGAAGAAAGAACACAGCCAAAGCAAAGAATAAAACTGTGGAAGCAGCACTTCGAAAACCTACTAGGAAACCCACCGAAAATAACACATGAACCAATCACCAGAATAATTAGTAAACAATTAGACATTAAACTAGGACCGTTCACACTCGACTCGGTTCTCCGAAAAATTAAAAATAGGAAAGCTGCAGGTCTGGACGAGATTCCCCCAGAAGTATGGAAGACCAGACAATTCGACGACATACTGCTCCGACAATGCAACGCAGTATACAATCAAAATCCGATAGTCAGATGGATGAAGGGATGCATCCTTCCTTTCCCTAAAAAGGGTGACCTCGGATTAGCAAGCACTACCGAGGAATAACACTTACATCCATAGCAGCCAAAATCTACAATGCCCTATTACGAAACCGCTTAGAACCCAAAATCGACAACATACTTAGGAAAAACCAAAATGGCTTCCGAAGAAATAGATCTACGACCTCACAAATATTAACCATCTGTAGAATGCTTGAGGGTGAACGGGCTAAAAACCTACAAGCGATATTAGTATTTGTTGACTTTACCAAGGCCTTCGATTCCATTCACAGAGGAAAGATGGAACAATTCCTACTAGCGTACGGCATACCTTAAGAAAGCAGCAATAACGATTCTATATAGAAACACTAAAGTAAAAGTACGATCACCAGATGGAGACACAGGATACTTTGACATTGTAGCAGGAGTACTACAAGGGGACATGCTGGCTCCATACCTCTTTATCATTTGTCTACACTACGTACTTAGAACATCGATTGACAAAATCAAAGAGAATGGCTTCGAGCTGACGAAGAAAAGAAGCAGAAGTTACCCGGCAAAAACAATTACCGACGCCGACTACGCCGATGACATAGCGATACTGGCAAATACAGCCAACCAAGCCGAAACAATACTGCATAGTTTGGAACGAGCAGCCGCTGGCATAGGCCTCTATGTTAATGCACACAAAACGGAATATATATCAAACGGGGGACATCTCCACTCTAGAAGGAACCCCTCTTAAACTAGTTGACAAATTCACTTACCTAGGAAGCAGCGTCGCATCAACCGAAAAGGACATCGAAACGAGGTTAACGAAAGCATGGACAGCTATCATAAGGCTATCGTTATATGGAAATCAGACCTAACCGATAAAATAAAACGCAGTTTCTTCCAGAAGCGGTCACATCGATACTGCTATATGGGTGCACTACATGGACGCTAACAAAACGGCTGTAGAAGAAGCTAGACGGCAATTACAGAAGAATGCTCCGTGCAATATTGAACAAGTCCTTGCGGCAACACCTCACAAGACACCAACTGTACGGCCACCTACCTCGTATCACGAAAACTATTCAAGTTAGACGAATCAGACATGCAGGACACTGATGGAGAAGCAGGAACGAACTCATAAGAGATGTACTCTTATGGACCCCCACACATGGCCGTCCAAAAGCAGGACGACCAGCACGAACATACATTCAGCAGCTATGTGAGGATACGGGTTGCTGTCCTGAAGACCTACCTAGGGCGATGAACGATAGGGAGGAGTGGCGAGAGAGGGTCAGGGATATCCGTGCTACCAGCGAGAAATGATGATGATATTTCCGAGAGCAGATATGCCATACTTTGATCATACTTATTAACATCGGTGAACGTGATTTACGTTTTTAGGCAAAATCTATTTGTACCCGTGCCATTGGCTTAATGATTCGTGTGTTCGCCAATGGACTGGGAGACCGGGGTTCAATCCCAGGTCGAATCATACCAAAGACTAAAAATAATAATACTTGATGCCACCTTGCTTTACACTCAGCATTATAAGGTAAGGATCAAGGATAAAGTGGAGCAATCCAGGGAATGCAGTAGCGTACACTTCGGTGTAGTAGCTATTGAAAATGGAGCCTTCGGGTCACCATCGACTAAGGTCGTTAACTTTACTTTACTTACTAATAATTATAACCAGTGTTGAATTCAGACAACAGACAACAACAGAATATATAAAATACTTAATCCTGTATCTTGTTAAAGTTGATTCCGTTTGAATTTATATATTTGTGTTAGGCCTTATATATTAAATTTATATTCTTCTTTTGAGGAAGTGATATTAACATGAATTAAAAGATATCTCAATTCATATCTGAAGTCATCAGAAAGTTCCAAATTATTAAATGATTTCACATAGCCGGAATTTAAAACATGAAGTCAATATTTTTGGGGGTCACAAACTGTTGAATATATTTGTAATACAGTCAGTGAATGGTTTACATCATTTTATCTAACAAACTATATTGTTGTATATATTGAATTTTGAAGTATATATACAATACAGATTTGACGGGACTTTAATATAATTATCTTTCTCAAAAAATTTTTAAAATCCTCTGGAGAGTTCTTAATTTATGTGATCTGCATGATTTTTCTAAACTTCTTGTATATTCTCTTTCTATATCGTAAGACATAATAATATATCAATTTAAAAACGTTTTGGTTTCTTTTTGTCTGAACAACAGCTTCTCAAAATTAAGTCTCTCTTGCTGAATAGACATGTTTTATTCTGAAATCATATGGCTGCTTATTATTAGTCAGTTTGAACGAAATAGCATTAAGTCTACGCTGTTTGATAAGGAACTGTAGGCAGTACACACAATATAATAAGGCAGGAAACACCCGCTTTAAAAAAAAAAGATTAACAAATGAAGACATGTTTGAAATGTTGGGAATGTTCCAAAAAACGTCTACACGTCACTTCACTTGACCTACACTAAATATTGTTTTATATAATGGACTGCGATTTTTTCAACTTACACCTTTATTTTCTCATCAGCCTGTTTTTAGTCGACATGACAAAATGAATAAAGTATGAGCTTAACAAGTCTAAAATGTAATTGGTCTGGTTGTGTTTATGGGTTAATAATATCAAATCCTGTTTCATATATATATACATATATCATCACCATCATGTCACACTTTTAGCACGGATCTCCCTGACCCTGTCTCTCCACCGGTCTCTATATCCATCACTCCCGAGAGGTCTTCCAGGCTATATCCTGTATCGGCACAGAGCTGATGTATACAGGTTCTAGCTGGTCGTCCCGCCTTTGCTCGTCCATGTGAAGGGGTCCACAGGAGTATATCGCTTATGAGTTCGTCCTTACTTCTCTAGCAATTCCCTTCATATCTGGTTCATCTAACTTGGATAGTTTTTTCTGATGGGTAATATGGGGCCATACAGCTGCTGTTTTGTGTGGTGTTACCTTCAGGACTTGTTCAATAGAGCTGGTAGCATTCTTGTGTAATTGCCGTCAAGATTTTTCTCCATTATATATATTGTTACTTCTCTTCTCACGTGTTCGGATGATATTCTTAATATTTTAGTATTCCTGATTGTTCTGGATACGTCGACGAAGAAGTACGTAAACGAACAAAAATTTATAATTCTCCTTTTTTATCCGAATTGTTTCACGGATAAAAATAACAAACGAGACATCGACAAAAGGTTGTTGAATTAATACAAGAAAAAAAATTATCAGAATGACTAGAAAATAAAATTAAACTCATTGGCAATTTCAACAACATACAGGCAAAAAGTGGTCTTCTTCGTTTTACTCCTGGGGTTTCAGGTCAGTAGCTTCCCTCTACTCCTCTTTCAGTGTGTCAGTTAGCCGCTGCTATTTGATACGTCACAAGTATATGTCACAATATATATAATGTGTGTTGGTGGGGGTGGGGCTCCGTGTGTGTGTGTGTTTGAAAATGAATAGTTTGTAGGTAACATTATTTTAAAACTAAACAAAACATTTTTATACTCAGTTGAATGGTTTAAGTATTACTATTTATTACTTGCACACAGTTACATGGTATCAAGTAGTTCTGTTTAACTATGATAAATCTATTTGATATCAAACATTTGTTTGCACTCGTTGAAATGTTTTGAAGCGTTCTTAATGAATAAATAGTTATATTCGACCCCTAATTTAGAACTTACATGGTGCAACAACTCCGGGTCAGAGTTGACCAGGAAATAATGGCAATGAAGGGTACTACACATTTCCCAAAGTTCCAGAACTGTAGCTTCATTATCAGATGCATTTTATTGTTATATCCAGGACACTTGTTGGTGGGGTTGTTCTTACCCCTATGCAGTCAGCGTATTCAACAACTCCCACCTACTGGGCTGTCCAATAGAGTAGAATAGTGTATATCCATTGATATCAATTTACTGATGATCAAAGTGTACAATCTCTACGTTCTGCAAAGGATCAAAATATCTTTTCTCAGCATTTTTGCCAAAGATTTTTTTTATGAAAAATTTTCATGTTCTTTTTTTCTTTTTTTTTAAATTTATTTATTCCTTTTAGGTTTTCTTGGTTCTGCTTGATTTTTTAAATCTTTTTTTATGTACAGACTTTCTTAGATCAAAGAAATTATTGCAAGAAAGGTTAGCTACTAAATTTATCAATATATTATCATTTTGACTTTGTGGAAAAATTTATACAAATTAAGTAATGAAGTAATGGAGAATGGATCGGGTAAAACGTTATACAAATGTTAAGTATAGAAACATTTATGTATTCATCGTGCCAGAGAAAAATTTCTGGTTTATTAGTTCATTCAAATTTATAGAAGGTCATAAATCAAATTATTTTAATTTTTACGACAACCCTGTTTGTCAAGAGAGAGCTATGGACATTGCAATCCAAAGGCGTGTTATAATTTCCTTGATATAACTGAATGAATAAAGCCGACATCACTTCTCTCATGAAAACGTTGGTACAGGTCTCGAATAAGTAGACAAATATGAGGAGCCATCTTATCATGATGCGATTTTTTTAAAGAACATATATTTAAAACGACCAATATACTTTCAGGTCCCAAAAATATTTACAAATTGTTCTTCAGCTATTGAATATCTTTCAAACCATTGAAATCTAAGCTTGTCTGAAAGAGCCCTCCAACAACGTTATAAAAGGTAAACGAAGGATTTCAATTAAATGTTTATTCTACCTTGTTTAACTCAATAGTGTTAAATAAAATAAAATAAAATAAAATAAATTGAATAAATTTTTTATAAATATTTTTTTTTATTGACAACGTTTCTCTTTCTCATGTGTTATACAAATACGATCGGTTTATTAAATTAAGAACAGTGAGCTCAATGAATTTTTCTCTTGATATGACAAGTTTATCAATCTTGTGAAAACAAATGAAGTCCTGCTCATAGAAAATTTTACCTAAGTATTTGTTTAGAAATCTTTGGTTGAATGTTTATACATATAGACAGAATTTGGCGTTAAACAACCTACAAAGGTCGATATGCCATAAAACCCAATGAACCAACAAGTTTATGACAGAAATTTAAAGTAAAGTTAATTCTTTTAACCTTGATTAGAGTACACATCAAAAAGCAAGGTATGAATAGGTGGTTTTGCCTTGAATCCACGTATATCTCTGGACAAACTTACAAAGAAAGATATGGGCGTATTTGTTTGGTCTTCTATCATTTAGTATCAGGATAAAAGAGCGTAATTAATAATAGGAATCAATAGTGCTACGCAGTACCAAACTTCTGCAAAACTACTATGCTTAATATAAATTTACTGCAGGAACCTACAATCGCAGGCAGAAACGAAATATCAGTTGATAAATAAAATATGTAATATACTCGTCCAGTAGTAGTTATTTGAAAATTCGGCAAACAGTGAATGTAAGAAATGAAAATTAGAATGTCGATATAGAAAACTAAGTGTATTTCCTTAAATTACTTGATCATATTTCATTTGCATTACTCTTCTGATACAAATTTCTAAACAAAATATATACATACGATAGGAAAAGGAATGTAAAGACATTTATGACAGAGATTCAAATAATTTCATAGCACAATTTGTGCTGGTATAATAGACCAAAAAAGCTTTAGACATTTTTTTCTTGAAAACATTCCTTCAGCAAGAGGATTTATGATATTCTATCTGTATATAAAAATGATTTCTCAAAGACTGTGACATGAAAAACCTTCTTGTCAAAGTTGACAGTGTGTATAACAATATTTTACTGTTATTACTTCATGGGCGATTATTATTTGAGAGGAGTTTACACAAAAGTTTATTTATCAACTCTCTTGGCTTTCAACCATGAATAAGAAAAATACATTATTTATTAAGAAATCTGAGGATGGAACTGTGTGTCGATATGTGATTGCGCACCTTTCCCTATAATATTTTCTGTTAAGGAAATATAAACACATTTATCTGTCTTATTTTCAGAGATGAGGCTTGATAAACTTTATTGCTAAGAGTATACAGACGTTTGTTTTCATATTCATTATTATATCAACAATGTTTCGACCGATCTGTCTTCTAGCCTCCTCAGGGGTTTCATGCCGAAGACGGAAAACCACATAAACATTCACTCTGAATAGTCTAGCTGGACACATGGCGCAAGGGATATAGGTGTTTGGTTGAATAGTGCTTCTAACTAAAACCGTTTGAAGCTGGTAGGTTCAATACCGACAACGGGAAATAACAAGAAATACTTTCAGAAGATTAACACTTGTACCGGCTTATTTTTAATGGAATTAGAACAATCTACCCCTATAGGTTAAATAACGGTTTCGCTTCGAATTTTTTAGTGGGTTTCTGACTTCGACATGAAACACCTAAAGAAGACCGAAAGCCACCTTCATCGAAACGATGTGAGCATAACAGTGAAGGTAAAGACCATAGACCTAATACTCTAAGTGATTACAGTAAACAGATTTTGATGAAATTTCAATTCGAAATGCCTATTTTATTTTAACTATGATTCAACATTCAGTATCTTATTAATAATTCAAAGAATTGCCAGCTAATAAAGCATATTAGTCACTAAAAAGTGTAGGATGAAATAAACATTCTGCAAAGGAAAACGTTCAATGTCTGATATCAGTATAAGTCACTTAAAAGAGACCAAGATGTGAATGTTTTATAGGTAATCAATTCTTTTCACTAATCAGTATCTGATTAACAAACACCACTTAACCGTTAAATACTACGATATTTAGTCACATCAATACGGAGGCCAAACATGATTAATTCAATAAAACATACTCAACATTATAATTCTTTTATAATATCAAATCTCTACGTCAGTTACTTTGTAACTGAATTATTGTGAAGACGGAGATTTTAGCAAAACCTTTTCTATGATAACATACCTCTTAATTTACCCAGTTTTAAGTTTCAGATCTCACTGACGCCACTACAATTATCTCTTCCGTCTTACACTGTTTCAAAATCAATTCAAGACGGAAGCAAGTGGTACAAATAGGTCGCATTGCTTTAAAAACAAATTGACAAATAGACAAAAAAGAACCGAAAAATATAAATTTGGTTCTTTTATTCATGAGGAAATATTAATCTTTAAAAAAATAAAGAAATAACAAAAAAGGATGAAGATTAATAATTATTTCTATCGTTTATATTTTACATAAAAAGTGATGG
Source organism: Sepioteuthis lessoniana (assembly GCA_963585895.1). NCBI lineage: Eukaryota > Metazoa > Mollusca > Cephalopoda > Myopsida > Loliginidae > Sepioteuthis > Sepioteuthis lessoniana. The sequence continues at coordinate 26,196,654 of OY757905.1, forward strand.
GGATAAGAGTAATCGTTTAAAATATTATGTTTTGAAAATTGCCAATAACTTCAAAAATTGTTAGTAATTTACCTTCTTACAATAGTAGAGTCATCTTTTTTTTTTTTCTTTGTAATTACATAATATTCTTAATAATATCACAAGACTTCCTTAAAAACTATAATTTTTATTTTGCATATAATTGCATAAAACTCATTTATAAGACTTACCCGTATTTTCTTAATAAAATTTTCAATTGTTTTTTCATATTGTTATCAAAGTTTATAAAGTAATGACTTATTTTTTTAACCATTTTCATTTCAGAAGAAAACTTTTCGGGAATAATATTAAATCTGTATCATGCCAAAATCTCTAGTAATAATTTTTTAAAAATTTTCTAAGAAAAGCATTACCGTATAAAAAGATTATTTTATTTCTCAGGAGAAGTCGTCAGAGAATGTGAACTGTTAAAAAGATTTCGAAAGTGGCGACATTCTTGAAAGAAAAATTGTATAAAACGAAAATGTAACGGTTTATAAGCATGACTGTTATTTTTGTTTGTTTTTTGTGTGTTTTTTTTTGTTGTGTGTTTTTTTGGGGGGGGTTTAGGTTGGCATTTGAACAAAGCAAAATTTAGGAAATATATATATATCTGAATCTTTTCTAAAAGCCTAGAAGTCTCACAGTTTGCCCACCCCCATAACAGTTAATAAGAAAACAAACCAACCCAAGTAAAATTCGAAATGCCACCTCTCCTTAACCCCCACAAAAGCTCCCCTCCAAAACGACGAAATAAATAGCGTCCCATACCCCAAGATGTAGAACTTCCCAAAATTATATTTTAAATTCATTAGTAACTAAACATTAGAGCACAACAGAAGAGATAAGAAACTAGCCCGTGACGCCATGAAGTTTTAAGGTTCAATCCTGGTCAGTACAATTTAAAATGCCGGAAATTTTACAAAATTGCACGCTGCTATTTTCTTTTCTTTGTAAAAGGACACTTGAATAATGTATTTTAAATGTAAAGACATTTTTTGCAGGAAATCCAAATTGAATATATGACTCTGGTCGAATGTATTAGTATACACGGCAAAAAGGTTTTGAATCATTTCTAAAAGCCTAGAAGTCTCACAGTTTGCCCACCCACAAAGCAGTTAATAAGAAAACAAACCAACCCAAGTAAAAGTCCAAATGATACCTCTCCTTAAACAAAAAAAGAAAAAAAAACACACGTTAGAGCCAGTATCGGCAGACAGGTGAAAATATACCAAAAAATTATTTTAAATACACATTGTCCTGGACTTTAACTAAGTTAAAACTTAATGCAAAAGAAAGCCCTTCCTCCTTTTTTATACACGTACACATGGGATGGACGTAAAGGTATGTGAATAAACCCTTTGACCGCTAAATGCAATGCCTAACCTTGTCCTGGACGTGTGAGTCTTACAGCTTAACGCTCAGGATTGTCAGTTCGATCGGGGAATTACTGCTGCTTATCTATAAGAGTGTCTTCTATAGATGAGAATAAAAACAGCCATCGAAAGATAAACATGACCCACCTCCGAACCACATACATAAACCACATCGCTCTTCGCGAGGTTGAAAAAGGGGTGCGTCCTGCTGAGGTAGGAGACCTGGTCTCAGTGTTCGAAAAATCAGCTACGGAGCTCAAACAAAACCTACTAAAATACAAACAAACAATACAAATATCGACATTTAACGTTAAAACCCTAAATAGAATAGGTCAACTACCAGAGCTATCTGCATTGGCCGTTGAACATAAGATAGACATAATTTGCATACAAGAACACCGATACTCTCACACCGAAGATATCAAATATCACGAAACTGGCAATGGATGGACGCTAGCCACTGTATCGGCATGGACAAAACTCTGTAAATGCCACGGTAGGAGGGTTAGGAATGCTTATAGGACTAAGAGTGTTAAAAACACTTAATAACATTGAGAGAATACAACCTAAGATGATGGCAGCTACGTTTAATGGCAACCCCAAAGCAACAATCATCTCCTGCTACAGCCCGACCAATGTTAGCGAAGAAACCGAACTAGTTACCTTCTACGAGGAGCTATTCTCTCTAGTGCGTAGCATTCCGAAACACAACCTTCTAGTCATTGGCGGGGATATGAATGCCCAAATCCGGAAAAACAAAAAGAGGAAATGCAGCCTTCACAACACGTCAAAAAGGAATGGACAACATCTTACTGATTTCATGATAGAAATTAGATTAACATGCCTCAATACAAACTATCAAAAAAGGGGAGGGAAAACTATGGACCTACACATACGCGAACAATAGTAAAGCACAAATAGAATACGTCTTTATAAACAAGAAATGGAAAAACAGCGCAATGAATTGCGAGGCATACTCCTCTTTCGAGGGTGTGTCCTCCGATCATCGAATAGTCAAGGCCAAATTACGACTAAGCCCACGAAAAAACGCCACACAAGCAGCGACCACTAAACACTACGACTGGGCCCATCTTACCTACAGAGATATTAGAGATAAATATGTATTAGAATTAAGAAACAGACTCTAGACACTACTAGGGAAGTCAGAAAAAAGATACCCCAAATGACGAATATGAGAATTTCGTTGAAGCACACCTCGAGGCGGAATCAAAGTGTATTTCAACAAAACCTAGAACTAAATCTAGAGTCCCATAGGAAAAGTTAGTGGTTAAAGAAAAACATGCACTCGTGAAAACTGCCTCCAAAAGCTATCGGAAGAACCCAACAAACACAAATGCTCGAAAACGAGAAAAAGCACAATATCAATTATCAGGCATATATCTAAAAGAACAGACGGAATACATACAAAATTAGATAGATAAAATTAGAGACTCGGTGGAAGATAAGCATTCTATGATAGCCCGGCAAACAATAAACGAAGTGAGTAGAAGGAAAAGACAGCCAAAGAAAATTGAAAGCTACAAAGCAACAAGAAAGAATAAAACTGTGGAAACAGCATTTCGAAAATCTACTAGGAAGCCCACCGAAAGTAACGATTGAACCGATCACTCGAATCATCAGTTAGCAATTAGACATTAAAGTAAGTCCGTTCACCAAAGAAGAACTCGAATCGGTTCTTAGAAACATTAAAAATAGGAAAGCTGCAGGGCTTGATGAGATCCCCCCAGAAGTATGGAAGACCAGACAATTCGACGACATACTGCTCCGACAATGCAACGCAGTCTATAATCAAAATACGATAGTCAGATGGATGAAGGGATGCATCCTTCCTTTCCCTAAAAAGGGTGACCTCGGATTAGCAAGCACTACCGAGGAATAACACTTACATCCATAGGAGCCAAAATCTACAATGCCCTACTACGAAACCGCATAGAACCCAAAATCGACAACATCCTTAGGAAAAACCAAAATGGCTTCCGAAAAATAGATCAACAACCTCACAAATATTGACCATCTGTAGAATCCTTGAAGGCGTACGGGCAAAAAATCTACAGGCGACATTATTATTTCTCGACTTTACCAAAGCGTTCGATTCCATACACAGAGAGAAAAATGAAACAAATCCTACTAGCATACGGCCTACCAAAAGAAACCGTTGCAGCAATAACAATTCTCTACAGAAACACCAAAGCGAAAGTACGTTCACTGGATGGAGACACAGAATACTTCGACATTGTAGCAGGAGTACTACAAAGGGACACGCTAGCCCCATACCTCTTTATCATCTGTTCCCCGCAAAAACAATTACCGACACCGACTACGCCGATGACATAGCGTTACTGGCGAATACACCCAACCAAGCCGAAACAATACTGGATAGATTGGAACGAGCCGCCGCAGGCATTGGAATCCATGTCAATGCACATAAACTGAATATATGTGTTATAACCAAACAGGTGATATTTCCACACGAGATGGAACCTCTCTGAAACTAGTAGACAAATTCACTTACCTAGGAAGCAGCGTCTCATCAACCGAAAAAGACATCGACACACGGCTAACGAAAGCATGGACAGCTCTCGATCATATGGAAATCAGACCTGACCAATAAAATAAAACGCAGTTTCTTCCAGGATGCAGTCTTATTGATACTGCTATATGGATGCACTACTTGGACGCTTACTAAACGGCTGGAGAAGAAGCTAGACGGCAATTACACAAGAATGCTGCGAACAATATTGAACAAGTCCTGGCGGCAACACCCCACAAGGCACCAACTATACGTCCAACTGCCTCCCGTCACTAAAACTATCCAAGTTAGACGAACCAGACACGCAGGACAGTGTTGGAGAAGGATCGAAGAACTCATCAGTGATGTACTCCTATGGACCCCTGCATATGTCCAAGCAAACGCAGGACGACCAGCTCGAACATACATACAACAGCTATGTGAGGATGCGGGATCTAGCCCTGAATACCTGCCAGAAACGATGAATGATAGGGAGAAGTAGCGAGAGAGGGTAAGGGATATCCGTGCTAGTGGCACAACATGATCATGATGATGATTATATATATATGATAATTTATTCATGTATATATATATATATATATATATTTATTTATTCATAACCCTGAAGACCTGCCAGAGACGATGAATAATAGGGAGAAGTGACGAGAGAGGGTCAGGGATATCCGTGCTGGCGGAACGACAGGATGATTATATATATATATATATATATATATATATATATATATATATTGATGTCTGTATATATTCATATATTTAGATACAAATATATGTTTATATATATGTTTATATATATATATAAATATATATATATATATATATGTATGTATATTTACCTATATATACATATATGTTTAATATATATGCATACATATATATATATATATACGTATAGATGTATATATATATATATATATATATATATATATATATGTATTTGTATATATATATATATATATTTGTGTGTGTGTGTATTATCTTATATAAATATTTCATGTATACATATATATTCTTTGTATATATATATATATATATATATATATATACATGAATTTTTGTACATATACCTATATATGTGCAAATGATGTATATATATATATATATATATACATATATATCATTTGTACATATATAGGTATAAGTACAAAAATTCATGTATATATATATATTCCAGCGACGGGAAGCTAATATGTCTAGCAACACTGATGAGTTCTGATAGAACGAAACATATCTGTCTGTGGATGACAATATCATTTTTACATGTATATGTATATGTATGAAAATGTATATATATATATATATATATATATATATGTGTGTGTGTGTGTGTGTGTGTGTGTGTGTGTAAATCTCAGGAAACATCGTAACTGAATCAATGTTATGAGAAGAGGGAGGCACACTAAAACTCAATCCTCACAATTTTTCATAGACAAATTATTGGAAGTATAATTGTATAAATATTTGTCAGATTTTAGCACGAAAACCAAACTTTCTCTTAATGAGGTTGTTAAGGAACTCTTGATTTTATCAAGAGTCCTATTGTTAGTGTTATTGCCAGTATTGGATAGATATTTGGAGAAACGAAATATATCCAAGAAGCTAATGAATGTCCAAGCTTTCGTCCAAATGTATATAAACAGGTCCTAAGATAAATGATATACGTGGAATAAAAGACTATTTCATCTTTTATAAATGCACCTTCAACATTGATAACATTATGGTATATTTTTTTAGAAATATGCCTTGAATTATACACAGGGACAACATTGTTGTTAATACAAGATTGAATGAATTGGATATTACATTGTAGGCCGATTATCCTACATTTGAGACGAATCATTTTATCAAGATTGTATACGATATATAGAGCTGTACCGACCCTTATGATAGATAAATAAATTATTGGTACGTATAAATTTTAAAAGACAAGTACTAAGAGACATACGAAATCAGGGAGATAACAATATATGAAAAAAAAAAAATTATTGAAATCGCCCGGGCCATTTCATCAGACATTTTTCAAGCGACAACATCAGATGTCGTTTAAAACGATCTTTACCGAGTTTGAGTAATTAATTTCTCAATTGCTTAAACTCTTTCTTGTTTCACAACAAAATTTGTCTTATTTGAAGACTCGCTTAGCTGACCTAGCTAATGAACTTATTAATACTACGGTCAATTCTAATGGATTCTTGTGCCTGAAGAATCATTTTCATGTTGCTGAGGGCTTAAAACGGAATTCTGATATTCTATTCACCAGACCTGATAAAGGTGTTGGCGTTTTGATCTTAAATCCTACTGACTATATTACCAAAATGACCACTATATTGGACGATACTACTAGATTTCTAAAAATTGGTGATCTATCTCTTGATGACACCCACAAGTTGGAAATTATGTTACAGAAACTGTTTCTATTTCAAACTATTCTGTTTAGTCAAACAGTTCTAATTCAAGCAATTCAGTTCAGCAAGAGTATACAGTTTAGTTCTATTTAACCCATAGAGAGGGTCCTATTTGGAGCAATGGCTATAAAGGGGTGCTCTGCATTCCCCGAAGCCCCAGCATCACTGAAACCTCACCATCGGATAGTTTAGTGTCATATACAGGACAATCATTTGGTGTGTGTGTGTGTGTGTGTGTGTGTGTGTGTGTGTGTGTGTGTGTAGAACGTGAGCTACCCTTTATTTAATTTTCTGATTCTTTTTAAAATTCACGATGTCACATGTATTATTTTCATGTTGACTTTAACTTAAACCCACTTCCATTTAAAGATACACAAATGATATTTATTAATTAATTTGAAAAGTATACATTATAGAATACATGTTTTATCATACTGCTGTAGATGATGTAATTCATTCACGGGGACAATATTACATTAAACAAAAGGGAAATCTTTCACCGACTGTATCTTTTTATCATGTAAAAAAAGTTTAGGTTTCTTCTCGATGCCAGCGGATATGGCTGCTCAGCTGCAAGTTACTTCCTGAAATAACAATCAACCTTCGGGTTATATCTTAAGACAACGAATTTAGCTGGATAATTTTTTTTCATTTTCAAGTTTTTGTCCCTATCAAGTACAATGTGACTTTACCCGTATAGATATGTGTACACATATATTCGCGCACTCACACATATATGTGCGTTGAATGTGTGTTTAAGTATATTATCTTATCGATCGCACAACATGCTCCCGCTATTGTAAAGTATTGTTAAACTCCCTTGCTAATGTACCATGATTGATTTTGCGACTACTGATACAAAGATTCATAAAGATGCCGTAGGTATCCTGCAGAAACTATGACAGATGCATTCTACGCAAACGAACTAGGGCTTCTTTCAAAAATGTTTGCCCGAGCAGAATTGTTTCTGCATATTCTGGAGCATGCACCAATATTCATTGGTCTTTACGTGAATGTATATAAAGCATTCATGTATTTCAAAAACGATGAAGCCATATTCACTTTAAGCAACAAGCCGAGGAAATTACTTGACCAGTTTAAATACTTAGGCATCTACAGAAAGCAATGTCAGCGTTCGCATAGGGGAGGCGTGGACTGCTATTGACAGTGTGTTGATCATATGAAAACCTGATCTCTGATAAAATAAAACAGTATTTCTTCCGAGCCGTAGCAGAGTCGGTACTACAGTATCGTTGCACTATATGGTATTTATCGAAATGCTTGGAGAAAAAGTTAGATCAGACCGAAACAAGAGTAATACCTGTTGTTTTCAACAAACCCAGGAAGAAGCAACTCTCAGAACAGCAGCTGTACAGCCACTTACCTTTTATCTCTTAAACTATCTAAGTAAGATAAACTAAGCATGATGGTGGGCACTGAGGGAAAACAAGGATGAACTGATAAGCGACGTTTGACTACAAACAAGAACTCACAAGTTTTGGCTGAGCAGCAAAAAACTTACACACATCAGTTCTGTTGACAACATGTACAGTTTAAACGACCAGACAGGAACGAAGGACGACAAGGAGAGAGAGAGAGAGAGAGAGAGAGAGAGAGATAGAGAGAGAGAGGGGGGTTGGGGCTCCGTGTTAACAGTGCGACTTGATGATGATAATGATGATGATGACAATTGATGTAATTAAACATTGGAGATAAAATACAATCACAAGATAAATTTTATCTTAAAAGAAGTTTTAAACTGTGATTGGCTCTGTAGATGAATATTTTTATATAAAAATATATCTAAATATGTATATCTATGAAAATATTATTTCTTTCATTGATTTAGTTCGGTGTTTTTGTTTTTAAGGACATACAAATTTTGTGGGTTATTTGATTCCAAAGCCAACCTTGTCGAAAGAGAGTAGTGATAGTATTTAACCCATATCATAGAGAATAAATGAGTTTATACTTTTCCCAAGGAACTTTTTATACGAGCGTTAAGAAATTAGTGTGACTAGTGTTCAAGCTCGTTTACTTTTATATCGTAATCTTGCACATGCCATGGGGTGTGCCCTTATTTAATTTATTGTTTTGACTCAAGACACATCAGAATATATTATTTTAATTCACGCTGTTTCACATTCAGGAAGTTCTTAACATAAAATTATAAGTTTTTAATACTTCAGAAGCACAATGTATTTACAAAATAAATGTCTGCCATTTATTGACAGCGCAAGGAAAATAGCGTAACAGTTACGTGAGAAAGACTTAAGTGTCCTTATTGGATTATTTATCTTGTAGATATGCATTCGTGATTCTATCTTGTAGATGTACATTCGGGAATCTATTGTGTAGATATACATTCGGGAATCTACCCAGTCAAACCACACTGAAGAGTTGTGATAGAACGAAACAGATCTGTCTGTGTATGACAATATATATATATATATATATATATATATATATATATATATATATATATATATATATATATTAAAGAAAAGACCATCAACAAGCTTGAATACTCAACCCAGTTTTTCATTCCAATTGCAATAGAGATAGATAAATACATGTTTCATGAAATATTACCAACACTTGTATTACATATTTCAATATTTAAGAATTCTGAATATAGATAATTTTCCATGGTAGATGTTTAATTATTAAGATATGGGAATATTTCCTTCTACGTCTTAATAAAACAACATAAACAAAATATGAGATCCCAATGGAGGGAAACTAACGAGACAACAAACATTTATTTTAATTTGAAATATTTCAAAAGGAAAATTGTATATACTACATTTAATCGATTTATATGCGGGCGTAATTTTTTTTTTTTTAAACATTACATGATATATATGTTTGTTAACATATATAGTTTTAAATAGTTGATTAAATATTCCATTATATTATAGACTAAAACATTATAGGATGGTGAGTTCGATCTCTGATAACGCAATTACATTCACTTTCAGATTATTACAATTGGAGAAGTTAAACCTCTAATCGCTTCAGACATGGATTAAATAGTACTATTACTGTTCTTCGACAACGTAAGGAACAAACTTCCATTAACTTTAATGGATACACCATATTTTGGGTAAGATTTGGTGACATTTATATATATACTATTTTGAAATCTAGAACGTTTTGTTTACTGTGGGCCAGTTGACATATAGAAGCGCAATAAATTTGCGGAAGAATACGAACATACTTTTCGGAATTTCTTATATCCATCATCGACGCAAAGTAAATAAAAAGATTTTCTAAATATTGTATATTTTATGAAGCATACATGGGTTTTGTATTATGATATGTTTTATTATACCATATTGACACGCAATAACTGTCCAGTTGAAGAATCAGTGGAACATAATTGAAAAAGCCTACGCAAAAAAAAAGTCACTTGCATCATTTCCAGTGAATCCCCTTTACCATCGAGTCATGCCTTTTACTCTGCCTGTGTGGGTTTGATACATTCATTTACGGTATGATATACTTTTCATATACCATGGGGTTTACACTTGCTTTTCTCTCGAGTCAACCTTTTTTTTTAGCTTTGACAGAATTAGTTCTTATGGCGTTATTTTGGTCTGGTATTAATAGAGATTACCTTGGGATAATGGTTACCGTCCTAGAAAATGGACACGGCGACACGAGTTCAAATCCTGGTCGAGCACTAATACCTTTGGGAAAGGTATGAATCCAATTATTCTCCCTCCAGCTAAGGGTAAATAGTAGGGCAGACTAGGTTCTTCAGCTTTGGTGAGGCAACTAGTCTAGAAGGAAAACTCTGAATTCAAACCTGTTAAACTTCGCTTAAAAATTGACCTTGTGTCACATCCTGCCCGGGCGGAGGGGTTGGTAAATATGATTAATAGATTCCATTTGTAAATGATTTTTTAGGTAATCTCGAACGCATTGTCCTTAGTTTTAATTCTCTTTCCAAAAATATTTGGTGTAAAATAAAATAAAACAATAATAAAAAAATATCACAGTTGTAATTTTATTCATATTTCATTGAAGAGTTTTGCTGACTGAAGAGACAATATATTCATGTTATATTTTAATATATTTTATATATATATGATATTCAATATTTTTTTTCAATTTTAAGAAGTAATTCAAAATACTAGACTTTCACATTCTCTTTTTCATAATATCTGAGATGTGGTTCTTCAATATTACCTGGTATGATCCAATTAATAAATAGGCCACATCCCCGAGAAACATATTATTAAAGAGTACGAACATATTTAGCATGTATAGGGCATATTTTAAGCTTACTCCAAATTATTAACAGCGATTCCGCTTCTCTCTTTATGTTTCCTTTGCCAATCAATGTTTCGATTACATCGTTCATAATGTCCTTAGTTTGTATTCGCTTTCAAAAGGGCATTTCTCCCTTTTTATGTTAAGTTGTATAAGTAAATTGTCTGAAATAAAAAAAAATAAAAAAAATAAATAAGCATCTGCATAGCAAAGGTTCAAATGAATTACACAAACAAAACTGCTCATGCTTCTTTTTCCATTGTCTATAAATCTGACACGTCTTGTAAAAAATGTCATATCTTCGAAGGCAATGCTTCTCTTTCTTAGTGAACTCTATGACATCGCTATCTCGAAGACGTCGACTTATTCGAAAATTATTTGAGAGGAACAACCAGCAGTTGAACTTGTTATATGTCAAACCCTTCAATTCAGAAGACATTAAAGTCCGTGTCATAAAAACCACTTTGGTGCATGTAAAGTGGACAAAGGGAAACCGGTACACATTAATTTCTTTTCGATTTTTGTCGGTCATTTTCAATTAGTTTTTTTTTCTTTCTCGGAGGGTACACTCAATTTCTAATATGATGCGGAAATCTGACCTTTTGAATCTGTAAATGGTTTTCCGGGAGGCTGCACAAAGAAAGCAAAATGTAATTAGGATAGACAATAAAAATAGATAGTGTCAACGGTAAAGAGAATGACATGATAATAGGTGGTAATTAAATAATATAAGTACCTGCTTGGTTGGAATAAGAATAGAGATTTAATCTAGCAATCGATTTATCTATCTGTCCTACTATCGAATTCTGATATCTATATTTCTATTCTTTCACCTACCATGTATTAATTTATTTCTATGAGATAGGTTGGTTATAATAGTTCTTATTCTATTGCTAGTGCAAACAATTTATATCAACCACAATCTTGGCAGAGATTGGAATTCGTTGACTGTCTCCCCTTTCATATGGCCTTGTGCCACGTCTAAGCGAAAAGCTTAGTAAGTTACAAATGTCTCCCCTGAAAATGGTAAATATCCGCAAAAAGGGGTACCCAGGGTATTATTACGATAAACTATATCTGACGCCGAGGTTCAAGTTCTGGAAATCTACGGATTGTTCAGTACACATTCCCTTCCATTACTCCTATATCTGCACTAACATGGATTGGTAGGACAATCAATAGGTCTAATAGATTTACTGGTAGTTGATTTGACCGAGTAAAAAAAAATCTTATGAAACAATGCGACAAAAGAATGAAAATATTAACCAATAATGAATGCAATTCATTAATATCTACTTATAAAACAAACTTACATGGGTTAACATGCAATGAAAATATATAAATCAGCCAATAAAATCCAAATGTGATGCCACTAGCAGTCGTAAGCAGCAAAAATAAACAAAGAACAATCGTATAAATTTGTATTGAATAAAGAATTGTTGATTGATGATAATTTCTATCGTAAACACAGAAAAATCTTGGTAAGAAAACTGATAACTGCCAAATAGAATAAAACAATGCATTTTTACAATTATATGATTTTATTTCTTTTATTGTATGAGTGACTTTTGTATCTGAAGAGACAATATATTCATATTATATTTTTAAATATTTTATCTGTTAATCAGTCGATGTTTTTAAAAATTTTCAACAAGTCTTTCAAAATGTTAGTTTTAATCTTCCTGTGTTTTAATGGAGAGACATAATGATTAAATCAAAAAATTATCCCAATCTCCTATGAAAATATTATTAAAGAGAATGATTAAATTTAGCATTTATAGGGTAGACATTTTACGAATGATCTGTTATGGGGAAATCTCAACTTCTTTCTATCTTCAGAAGTTTAAATTTTCATTTAGAAATTTCAACGCAAATGGATATAACTGAAATTTTATACAATATATATATATATATATATATATATATATATATATATATATATATATATATATATATATATATATATTGAGAGAGAAAAAATTGATTTACGCTGCTTCTATAATCTGTGTATTCGTGTGCTTAGGTGTATGTATAAATAAATTGTTTTCGAAACATTTTTTTCTTAAATTAAAAATGTGCTCAAATTGAAGGCCAATATAATACCAAAATTAAATTGTGGTCTCACTTTGTCTATAATATTCTAAGCTTCATTATTAAAACTTTCACGTATTCAGAAAAATGTACATATAATCGTCAGATAAAATACGTGCTAAATATGCCGAGTTTCATCTAATAACATTTCTTTTCGAATACATGAATGCTTTAGCACTGAAGCCGCCATGTTGCAGACATATATATATATATATATCGTCATCATCACCACTATGCCTCGATTCTCTCTCTCTCTCTCTCTCTCTCTCTCTCTCTCTCTCGCACACACACACACACACACACACACACACACACACACACACACCATTCCTCTCTATCATCAATCGCTTCCAGTAGGTCCTCTAGACTACATACAGTACAGAGCTGTTGTAGATCAGTTCAAATTGATCGTCCAGCACTTGAACGCCCATGTGAAGAGGTCCAAAGAAGAACGTCGCTTATGCATTCGTTCTTACTTCTCCAACTGTGTTCCGCATGTCTTGTCCATCTTATTTGGATGATTTTAGAGATGAGAGGTAGGTGGCCGTACAGATGCTCCTTTATGGGATGTGCCAACCAGAATTTGTTCAATATGGTTCGTAGCATTCTTGTGTAATTCCCGTCTAGTCTTTTCACTATACACTTAGCGTCAATATGGAGAATCCATATAGTAGAATTGACACGACCTCTGCTTGGGAAAAATTGCGTTTTATTTTATCGGATAAGTCTGACTTCCATATGATCGATAACCTATCAATAGCAGTCCATGCCTTCGTTACGCGCATATGGATATGATTGTCAGTAGATGAGACACTGCTTCCAAGGTAGGTAAATTTGTCAACTAGATTCAGAGAACCACTCTTCCGTGTGGGGATGTCTCCTTTTTGATTAAAATACATGTACTCAGTTTTTTCTGCATTCACATGGAAGCCATTGCCACCTACTGCCTGCTGTGCACTATGCAGCAGGGATACGGATTAGGTCGCTGTATTTGATAGAAGCGCTATGTCATCAGTGCAGTCTGCGTCTGTGATAGTTTGTGCTGGGTATCGTCTTTTTCTTGCCTTTTTTAGCGTAAAGTAATTTTCGTTCATTAATTACACTGGTTTACAAAAATAAAGATTTGGTGAGGCAAGAATTGGGATAGGTGTTCTTTGTTAATTTGGGTGTGCTGAATTCAAATTTATAAATAATTTTGCTCTATCATCTCTATTTATCTGGCTTTTAAATAGTCTAATTTTAGTATAAACAGAGAATATATGTGCATATTTCAAGAGTTGCAGCAGCTTATAACAGATAAAACAGGATAGATAAAGAACACTGATTGAATCAATATACTTGGATGACACAATTACACAATTCATAGTACCACAGACAGTCAAAAGTGTGTTTTCTTAGAAGATCTGGTGTATTTTGCCTCCGGGATGTCACGCAAAAGCATCCGGCAGAAGTCTCCCATCATGCCGGCGTTCCATTTGCCTTGATAGTTGCTCTCCATCTTCGTAATGTCTTGGTGGAATCTTTCTACATACTCATCACTCACTGCTCCAAGGTTTGGCGGGAAGAAGTTGAGGTGGGAATGGAGAAAATAAATCTTGATTGACATTCGGCACCCCATATCCGCGTAAGACTTTAGCAAGTTCTCAATACAGGCTTGGTAATTTGGTACGCGTGTGTTACCAAGGAAGCCACTACAGACTAACTTGAATGCTTCCCATGCTCTTAGTTCCTTTAAGTTAAGAAGCTCCTCAAAATCAGTATCCTTCAGCACTTCTTGGATCTGAGGCCCTCTTTCAGCTTAGCAGCACTAAGACCTGGGAACACAGTAGACAAGTTTTGGAAGGCAGCACCATTTTTGTGCAACGCCTTCACGAAATTCTTCATCAAACCAAGCTTGATGTGAAGAGGAGGAAGAAGCACCTTGATCATGTTCACCAGAGAGTTCTCCTTGAGGCTGTATTCGCCAGGAGCAAAAGTGCTTCTAGACCCCCAATCTTTTTGGTTGTAATGCTGGGATACAGCTCGACTATCCCAGAGACAGACAAAACAACAGTACTTTGTGAAGCCCGCTTGCATACCCATAAGAAGCCCAATGACGTTATTTGTTCCGATTCCTGAAACTGTTGATCCTTATATCTTCTTGGACTAGGTTCCACTGTTTAAGCCGAGAAGCCAAGAGCTCAGACGACTGTTTTGACAGATACAAATCACGAGCAAAAGCATTCAGGTCTTCTTACATGATCCAGTGTGGCTCATTGCCACTTGTTCCTAAATATGTAGACTCAATATCTTCCAAAGATATTGACTTGGCAGAATCCTCCCGTTGAAGGTATTTCTTCATCTAATGAGGAAAGAAGATCCTTATTTACTGGAGGTGTGGATACAGGAAGATCATCTGAATGGGGAACGGGTCTCATAGCAGATCCAAGGTTGGGATATTTGATCTTTTTCCAAGAAGATGCATTGAAACCAGTTATATTAGTTATACAAAAATAACAATCATCAGCATGGTTTTGCGGCTCTCTCCAAACCATCGGGACTGCAAAGTTGAAAGCTGTTTTCTCGCCATTAAACCATGCAGTTCGTCCATTGTTGCAGGGTTTACAGCAGATGTGTGGAGCCCAAGACTTGTCCTGATCACCAATCTACAATCAAAATAGTGAAAGTAGGTGGTTCTGAGGAGGGAAGTGATGGATCGACGCTGTGCAACTGTTGTGAAATCCCCACACACGTAGCAGAAAGAATTGGCCTTGTTGAGGAATCCTCGACATTTTGACGTGCTTGAAGCCATTGGAAAATCTGAAAATATAACAAGGTAAAACTAAATGTGCATTTGAAAATGTAATACTAGTATTTAGTTACCCAAAAGATGTGTAGCACGATAGTTCAGGGACACCAACCTCCTATGCCGCCTGCGAGACAACCTCTTCCAATGACTGCCAGAGTGTGGATTGAGACCTGCTGCCTTAACCGTCAAAATCCGTCTTTATATATAACTATATATATATATATATATATATATATATATATATATATATAATGTAATGTTATCACTTACATTTAGTGCATAAATAAAAAATAAGCCATAAGTCTCACAATATTAGAATTAACCCTGAATTCATATACGCCTTTATGTACCGTATATGCACAAAATGTACACTATGCATATCTAAAAAAAACTAGAGTTGATGAGTAAAAATGGATTTCAAATTTGAATTCAGGACCCTCAAATTAAGGTAAAACGGGTATTTTTGTGCTTGCCTCAATTTCTTTGTAAACCAGTGTTATATGTCGGCGTTCGAGATACGTTGTCTCTGCAGATTATGAAAGATATCGGGTTAATGTGTCCCCTTGCAGAACACCATTGAAAATGTTAAAGAAGCCTGTGGCTCCATCTGTTCAGCGAAACTTCACTTTCGTATTTGGTGGGGGCATCGTTGTAGTTTTGACATTTTTGGGGGGAGACCATAGGCTAGAAGTATTAGCTCTATCTTCCCTCTGTGTATGGAGGGAAATGCCTTGGAGAAATCTACAAATAGGACTGTCGCCCCGAACCTTTAGCGCCAACTCCCAAAATTTGTCGAGCTGTCAGAATCTGTGATATAGTTGATCAGTTTCAGCGGAAACTATTTTGATTCTTCCGAAGAATTTTTTTCTATTTCTGGTTCGATACGGCAGCAGAGCATTATAAATCTTAGCCACTATGGAGGTAAGGGTTATACATCAGTAGTTCTTTGCAATTCTGCGGTCACTTTTCTTGGGAGAAGGGAGGATGCAGTTTTTATCCATCTCTCTCTCGTGCTTTGGTAATATACTGCGTTGCAGTATCCACGCAGTAAGTTGTCGAATATCTTTATCCTCCATATTTCTTGTGGTATTTCATCAAGACCGACAGCTTTCCTCTTTTTAATCTTTATAAGTACTACGGCAAATTCTTCTTTGTTTCCTGTTTATTATCAATAATTTTCGTGGTAGTTTTATCTGTAAGTTTTGGGGATTTTCCAAAAAGATTATTGAAATGTTCTTTCAACTTGTGCATTCGTTCTTCCTGGATGGCAGCTTTTAGTTTAGCTCTGGGGGTGTTCTTCCTTTTACTCACTTCATTTATTGTTTGCCACGCTGTTTGAGATTGTCTATCTTTTGCTGAATTTCTAACTTTATTTATCTGGCCAGGAATGTATTCTATTTCTTATTTTTGGTAAGTGTTTATTAGTTATCTTTGTACCTTCATTAGTCTCTAAGCGTTTGCATTAGTTGGGTTCCTTTTATTACATAGTGATGCTATTTTCACGTGGTCTCGTTTTTTCTAAACTGCTAATGTCTTCCACTGAACTCTATGTTTGGCTCTTAGTTTGCTAGGTATGTATTCTACTGCTGCTTCCATATGTGCATTGACGGAGTTCTCATATTCCTTACTCGGAGTGTTTCAGGTATATCTTTAAGGGCATAGAAATTGTTTCTTAGTATTATCGAATTTTCATCACTAATATGTCAATTGTTAAGCAAGTACCAGTCATAGTATGTGATTTTGGTAGTTTGCGTCCTGTAACTGCGTACGCTCAGAAATATCTTTGCTGTAACAATTATGTGATCGTAATATACTTATTCAAAAGAGGAATATGCCACACAATTCAAAGCTCCATTAATCCTTTTCTTATTTACGAGGATGTAGTCTATATGTGCTTTAATATTATTTGCGTAAGTGTAGGTCCATAGTTTTCCCTTCCTTCTTTAAGATTTAGTATTAAGGCATTTTAGCATATTTTCAAGCGAGAAATCTATTTGTTGTTATACATTTCTGTTTGACGACTTGTGTAAGCTGATTTTTTGTTTTCGTTTTTACACATTTGATCATTCATTTGTCCTTCGATGTTTTGAACGCTGTGTTTGGGGATGCTACGGACAAGGGAGGAGTGCTAGTTATAGGAGGTGGTGGGTCATTTTCATCACTAGCATTGGTAGGACTGTAGTAGGAGATGAGCATTTTACTAGGGTTGCCGTTAAACGTAAATACCTTCATCCTAGGTTGTATTTCCACGATGCTATTATGTGATTTCAGGGCACGGGGACTGAGAAGCATTCCTACGCCCACTATGACGGCATTTACATATTTTTCCATGCAAATGATGAGATAAGTGTCCATCCATTGCAAGTATCATAATTCATTTCTACTTTGTTATGATGGTATCTGTGTTCTTGTACGCATACTATGTCTATATTATGCTTTGCCGCAGATGCCATCAGCTCGGGTTATTGACGTATTCTATACAGGCTTTTATCGTATAGTGTCGCTATAAGAAATTTGCTTTTGCATTTAAGTAATTTTTATTTGAGTTTGAGTTCTGAAGCTATTTTTTAAACACCAAAGCCTGGACTACAACTTCAGCAGAACGCTTCTCCTGTTTACCCGTGCGAAGAGCATATGGACATATGGTTTGTGAGATTCACCGTAATCTTTCGATGGTTGTATTTTTATCTCATCAATAGACGCAACACTTATAGATGAGTAGTTGTAGTTTTCTGAGTGATCTATTTGATCCTGACTTTTAGGGATGTGGTTCTTATGCCCAGCAACAAGTGAAGCGCGTCGTTGACCCATTCTTGGCTTTATCTGCCGTTCTTTATTTCCACCATGCTGCTTCCCATGACTTCTGAGGTTTAACGGAAAAAATACCTCTTATATTCCTTAAGTCTTAACTTAAGGAAAGTCCAGCTATTTAATTGTTTTTTGGCTCCTCTAAATCGACCATTGTGGACCTTATCAGTTCATTGCCTTAAAAATGTGGTTCCTTAATTTATTTCGATAGTTGTTCACGTGACATTGAAAAGATTCCATTCTCTTTTTTCCTATTAAATATTTACTTTGATGACCTCCCTCTACTACCCCTTCACTCTTTCTGCTAATTTAAAAGCAGTTTTAGATCATTTTATTTTTGTTTCATTTTTTGGTGTTGGAGAACAGTAAAAATTACATATTTCGATATTAAAAGCAAGTCACAAGATTTAAACTCAAATATTCATCCGGA
>OY757905.1:26217895-26242895 GCA_963585895.1 Sepioteuthis lessoniana
CTTTAAATACAGAACACATTCTTGTTACTAGGAAATAACTTTGAAGTTTTACATTCACATACATTTTTAATAGTCTTATGATATTTTTCTATACTCACTCACTTACTAGACTCTCATTTTAAATGTCAATCAGCTGTGGCTATAGAATACACCGACTGCATTAGAAATGCTGGGACTTTGGAGAATGCGGAGGACCCCTTCACTGCCATCGTTCCGATGTCCACTCAGACCAAGACTGGTAGCACCTGCAAGGGTTAAATCTATGGGTTAAATAGAACTGTTTGACATTTAAATTGTGTACTTTTGATAAATTGAGTCGTTTGGGATATAACTGTTTTTGTATTTAACTGTGTGTATACAAAAAACTATATACTTATACTAAACTGAATTGTTTGAAATAGAACTGTTTGATCACTTAACAGAGTGCAAACAAAACTGTAGTTAAAGGATTGTGCGTCAAGAAATTGTGTACTTATACTAAACTGAAATTTTGAAATAGAACTATTTTAAAATTTAACTGTGCATTTGAATTCGATGGAAATGAGTGAAACAATTTAAACGAGAAGAATGAGCTCAGACTCATTTAAAAATATTAATCCTATATTTGATGAATAAAAAGAATTTAACATTAAATGAAAAACAATGGTTGATATGCCATATAACCAAACTAAAGAAAAATATATGGAGCACGGTCACCGAGGAGTGAAAAAATATGATTGATAATCGCTAAATGGGAAAGGAGAAACACAAAACACGCTTAAGGTTTAAGGACATGTTGCTTTCTTCTGTTCGTTCACTTTCAGGGGAGGAGAAACGTTCTCCTCCCCTGAAACGTTCGGAGCAGCTTTTTCACTCAAGAAACAACTGACTCTTTCCATATCTTTGAAAGCTTACTCACTCCCTGTACTCGAATATGTTTCTCTCCTCGTGCCCCAACCATAAAAAAGAGCCAATCCAGAATCGGCGTTTATTGGGGTTTACTGCACACATCACCGCGATATCTGTCTGGCTTGATCTTCATCTTTCGTTCTCTTAAATGACTGCTGCTTTTTGTCTGTGGTGCTTGAGTAAGCATATCTTGTCATACTAAGCCTATTCGATGAGAGGTTGAACTTTGTCATATCATCTTTCTTCCTGCTACAAGATTAAAAAAACTAAACCATTCCCAAACCGGTACAATTCATTTATTATGTCAGATATACAATTGAAAGATTCACTGTGAAAATCCAAGTTAAGAACAAAAGCCCCAAAGAAGAGTTGAACGTAAAGGGTGTTTCATAATTTTTTAAACAAAAATATCGGACACAAATGAACTACAAACAATAGATTAACATAAACAACATGTACTGAAAGGTAAAATGAATATATTTTGGGATCTATATTTAGTCTGACATAGAACAGAAATGTCAAGATGAATCCTACAGTACATGCTCCATATTCTCGCTGTTCCTTTGAAGGCATTATAGAATGCGGCGTGCAATGTTGTTGATTGCGCATGCCCATACCTCCTTTGTACTCGGAGACCCAAATAGTGAAGAACCTTCCTCAATACGAGCTTTACAAATGCCATGAGCTTCATTTTTTTTTTACCAACTCTGTCTCCTCTTTTAGAAATGAGTTGAAAATAAACACCCTTCTGTATCTTGCTGAAACAATCTTGAAAATTTTAGTTTCATAATATCTTCGCACAAAAATTCTACTGTTCTATCGTCTAATGCAAGGTTTTTCTATAGTTGTTTAAATATATCAAAATGTTAAATCTATTTCTGGGAAATTGTTACCTGGGAAGATCAGAGAGGCAACTGTGAATTATCCTATATACTTATATGCATGGTATGATATAACATATGAAACTATCTTACTTACCAAAAAATGTCTTTTAAAGATACATTATTTTTCTGAATTTTAAAGAAGCCACTAAATATAGTTTGGGAGTTCATGTGAAAGTTCCCTAATTAAATGAACTGGTGTACATAAATGCAAGAAGATAGGATAGGCTCCATTTGTTATATCTCGCACGAAGGAAAGACAACGACACTTATATATAAAGTAATAATCTTTTTGTTTATAACGAAAGGCATGAAATAATTAGCAAAATAGCTGCGGGATGAGCGACAGGGAACAACTGAGATATACGCCCGGACTAAGATACTGAATTTTTTGTGAATCACTTTTCTTCGTTCTGCCACATCATCGTTTCTTCTTCGTGTTTCGTTCACCAGACTGGTGTAGGACAATTCACTGTAGAGGCCTCTCCTAGGGTCTCCTATTTTTTCTGGGATTATACTCGATTTCGACAGAAGCGACTATCGTACTTTCTGACTTTTCTCTGACTCTCAACCTAGATTCAATGCCCACAGCCAACGCCCTGGGCGGCGTAACGTCTAGCCACTCTTCTGCCGTCTCCCTTCTTTCTCTCCTCAGCTCAGTCCCCCTGAGGTTGAAATCATTCGTCTTTCTATCTTTTTTTTTTTTTTCAAACGCATACGCAACTCGTAGTGATTCTTCCTTACAGCATGCCACCCACGCAATTCTCGTGGCATTTTTGCTGCATTTGTTGACTTTAAGACACAGTCACATTCTGTTGTATTCAACGTAACATACGCGGTCTGTCAAAGCATCCTTATGTATCGCATTAAGTTCCGACCAGAAATTGATAAGACTTAATTTTGTATTGATAATCCTTGAAAAAGGGAATTTTTATACTTTATTCCAAAAAAAGACACGCTCGCATGTCACTTCAATTCCAGGTGGTTTTAGTTTATAGCACAAAGCATTGGGTGAAAAATTATACTCTCCTTTTGGGAAAATGCAATTAGCAGCCTATGGAAAACGCTTTCGTATCCGGTTCTGAGGATTGGCGTCAGAAAGAGCTTTGAAAGAAAAAATGGTTGCTATAATTGCCAAAAGTATCACCTTGTAGTAACGGTTACAGCAAACAAAGGCGAATTAGTTTTCTATAAAAGTAGAGAATAACTACGTAGTGAGAAAAGTTTCTTAATGTGTTAATTCTATACAAGTGTCTATTTAATTAAATGCTGATCAAAGCAGAAGCATATAGGTATCGCAATTTTATAATATACGCATAATACCGGAATTATTCAATATAATACACATGTATAAACGCCGTTCGTATATATATATATATATATATATATATATATATATATATATATGCGTGAGTTTTAATGTGAGTGTGTATTTATGTGTTCACGAAATTAAATTGTAATTTATATATATATATATATATATATATATATATATATATAGAGAGAGAGAGAGAGAGAGAGAGAGAGTATGTGTGTACATTAGAATATCATAGACAATGGAAATTGATGACTGTCAAATTTTTCGCTTATATGAGTAGACCAAGTGGTTCATATGGGGTGAGTATAAGTTTATGAACTGTTTTGTGAGGTATGATGGGAAGCGTGATCTTGCTTCTAGGGAATTCTAGGAAACACAATCTCGATTATAATGTGTGGATATTTCCGTGGCTATATTAATTTTGTAATTGGTTAATTTATTTAAATTACATATTAATTCATCATTTTCTTCTGTTTTTATTATATATATATATATGTGTGTGTGTGTGTGTGTGTGTGTGTTTAAAGTTTATTGGTGGATGTGTCTGTGTATCTTTGTATAATTAATGTCCACAAACAAAAATCCGTGTTCAATTAGATTTTAATCTCTAATATAGTTTCTATATTGCAGATTAATAACCTGCCTCAAACAATTCATATACTTCATTATACATTATTTTTATTTGTTTATTTTTTCTTATATTTAGTGTTTGGGTAAAGAACATATAGGCATGTTTTCACATTTTCCTGTATTTTAAGAACAGCTCAATCAAAATATATCCTTCTAAGAATTAGGGGAATGCGTGATTTTTTTTTATGTTTTGCAATTTTTTTATATTGTTTACATGGGATCTTTGTTGGAACGGAGAATGGTTCAACACAGCTTTCTGATGAATCAAATCTGGACTCTTCTTCTTAAAACTAATATTTAAATATTTTAGTAAAAACCCTTTTTGAAGTTGTAAATTATCAATTTCGGTTCCTCTTAGAACTTTTTGTGAAACTTTTTAAACATATGGTAAGTAAATAAAATTGTCTCCCTTTAGTCGAGGGTGACTCGAAGGCTACCTTTTTGATACCTACTAGACCAAGGTGTAGGGGAGGGTGCTACTCCTTTCCATGGATTGCCCCACAGTACCCTTGATCCTTACTTTATAATGCTGAGTATCAAGCAAGGCGGCATCAAGTACCATTTTTGAGTCTTTGATATGACTGAACCTGGGATTAAACCCAGGTCTCCCGGGCCTTTGGTGAACACACTAACCATTATGCCAATGTCCACTATTTATCGACATAACTAGTCTCTAAATTTTCGAATGTGAACGGGAGATTGCTGGGGTATGTGTGTTGAGCCACTTGTTAATTATGTTTGGTTTATTTCAAATCAAGGTGAGCTCATTGATTTTACTTGACAGAGATTTTTATAAAAAATAAAACCCTAAATGACTTTATTCTGTTCATTTCATGCTCACTGTTCCAATTCTTCCAGCATATGTTTTGCATTTCTAATGTGCATTGCTAAATAACTGATTATAGAAGAGTAAAGAAAATTGATTCAAATGAAGAAAGAAAAATTAAGATAAGAAAGTTGGTGTACAGAGATAAAAGTAAATATCGTTACTAAAGTATAATAAAACAACCAGGGAAGAAATTTTAATGATCAAATTCATAGCAATTTCTCACAAGCGAACAATCTTCTAGAAAAATTGCGAAACATTCTTAAATAACTCTTTTGAAGAGTTGAAAAGAGAAAAATGAGAACATAAATAAAAAAAAAAGTAACAAATAACAATCTTGTAACTACTTGTTGGCGTTCATATTGTTTAGTCATAGAGAAAATAGCCAAGGAACGTCATTCAACACGTTCTTTTTTCCAAAGTAAAACGACAAAATTCATTGGCACGAAGCGATAAATATAAACCCTACTTATTAAATGATTCTCATGTTGGTCATTTGCTCTTTCTCATCTGTTGTATTTATTAGAGATGTTTGATTATTTGTCTTGATAAATTAGGAAAACCGTTTAATACACCCATTGCAATATAATGGCGTTTATTACTGTTATTAAACAGTTAGTCACGCCTCCACCATAATATGTTTTATCACAAGTCGCAGTCTTTTTCTTTTAGGGAGTGTCCTCATGGTGTAATGGTTAAAGCGATGAACTGCGGAATCGTAGTACGCGCGTTCGTACTCCAGTCGCGCTATTACGTTTACTTTCGGCCAAAACCCTTGGGAAAGGTATGAACCCCCTTATCCTCCCAGCTATGTGTCAAATTGTACCACTACTGTGTTTCTAGGAGAATGGCTTCGGCATTAAATAACATAAAAAGAGTTGATATGCCATTAAAACAAAGAAACCAAACCATCTTTTTTCTTTAGCTTCTGATATTCTAGCGTATAACAGAAATGAAAACTCAATTCACTTTGGTTGTGGTAAAGTGTTTTTTTTCTGTATTTTTACTAATGATATAGAATGTAGAGATTTCAAGGAACGAGTGAAAATGATTTTTCTTCCATTTTTCGAAAGCCGAGCAAAGCAAAGAGAAATATTGGCTCCTGAACAAGGAAATTGAGTTGGTTGATTTCTGCTATCTTTATAGGCGTTCCATGGACAAAACTACGTCATCTTGACGAGTACTTACTGCAATTGACAAGTTTATGTGGATTACCATTTTTTAACCGTGCGTGCCACTGACGTGTCTCTTGAAGAAGGAAACCTGAATTTTTATTTCTGCCAAGACTTGTAGCTCAATATATAGAAGCATTTAAATAAATACAAACACGACGAATCACCTGTTTCTGCCTGTCCTTTCTCTCATTTCAGAAAACAATGATATCTTTAGTGATGCTTTGTACAATGATATTTTTCCATAATAAGGGGGCAAATTGAGTTTCACCACGTTTGGTTCAGTTTTATTATCGTTGGCAAAGTGTAGTTTACAGTTGCATGCATCTAGATTTATAACTTTGAAAGTGAAATATCTCTGGATAATGGTTCTTTTACGTCACAGAAAAACGAAGAGATATATTTTGACTTGTCAAGAAGATTTTAAATACGATCGTACGTAATCTATGAAGTGATAAATACACTCGTTTCATTAAATACTACATACAACGACCTTCTTTCATATTCTTTAGGGTATGCTTTGCTTATCTATTTTTTTTTTAATTTTTGCAAGAATGTTTACTATTTTTCAAACTGTTGTGGTAAAACATAAGAATAAACGTGTGTATGTCAGAATGCGTATGTTTTAGAAAGAGGGAGGGAGAGCGAGAGAGGATAAAAAACAAAATATTATAAAACAATATAGATCCATTTCATAATTTATAAGTAAGTAAAAGTTAAGTTGACGACCTTCTGTCGAGGGTGACCAGAAGGCTCCCTTTTCAATAGCTACTACACCGGGATGTAGGGGAGGGCGCTACTCCTTTCCCAGGATTGCTCCACTTTATCCTTGATACTTACCTTGTATTGTTGAGTGTTAAGCAAGACTGTATCAAGTACCATTTTTAAAGTCTTTGGTATGACGCGACCTGGAATTGAACCCAGGTCTTCCGGATCATTGGCGAAGACTCTACCCACTAATGCTTTGATATGTCAATGTGATATGGCTAATATCTAAAATTATATAATAAAATGCGAATAAATTTAACTATATATGTGTATGTGTGCTGACTCTGGTGTATTTTTGTGTGTGCGTAGTCGTCGTTAAACTTTACTCGGCTCAAAATTTCATTTCACTCTGTCAGTTAAATTATATTTACAAAGGCATTCAGGGTGAATCAGGGTTCAATTCCTGGATGACGTTGTTTGCATTTCCCACAGGACCAATACACTTGAAAAAGGTATGGATTCATTCTCTTCTCCCTCCACCTATGAGGAAACTGTAAAACCGATTGTTCTCTGAGGGACTACCCGGGACCAAACGACTAATGAGTTAGATTGTGACATCGGAGTAAAAGAGTTAAAACTCCATTTTCACCATTATGTTTACTTTCGGATTAATATACTTGTGCAAAATGATGGTATCATCTCGAAAATTAAAATTTAAATCATCTTCAAAAACCATAGGCGACTCTGTTATAACAGGTACGCAAACGTTTATTCTGCCTGGAATGTTTACCTAGCAATTTAAACGCAACCCGAAGGAAAGGAAGACTTCCTAAGGGTCTATAAATAAGCAAACAACTTATCGGACATCAGAAAAACAAAAACAAAAAAAAAACACCTGACTCTGACCGACTCGTTTCAATATCTAACCCCAACTGATTTCCAAGTTCAGCTGTCTAGACTCAACTGATCTATTTTCAATTTCTTCAATTTTTTTATATATTACAAAACTAAGTATTACATTGATGTGACGTCATCTCAGTAAATCACAGCATCATTAGCTTTAATTTCAATCAAACTTAGCACGTGTCATGACTTCAACATTGCTTAGTTTTCGTTTCCTGTCCTGAATTCTTATTATGACTAGGGGTAATTGTCATATCCTCCTGTAAGCGCTTGCGCGTACTACCCAACCTCGGTACTAATTACATTTGAACTAAAAGAACCCTGAAGTGTTTATGACTTCTGTTGTATTTTCATCTGCTGATTCATGCAGAAATATACATATATATACACTGGATTCATACCGACGCAATGATAAAGACGCAGGAAGACTTCTTAATAAAAATTTATACCTCTCACTTTATTGCAAGGGTTCGAAAGCGTTGTTCAAGGTTTGCGTGTGAGAGGGAGCTGGAGACCGAACATAACTGAAATATTTTGACCCCAAAGTTATGGTCGGCAACGTTGTGTCTTTCTCGTTCTCCAGGGCTGCTCAACCGGAGCCCTGGAGTCCATTCTACTGGGTGCTGGCTTTCCTTACTACATCTCGTCTCGCTCCCACTCCAACTCGACTCGCTTGTACTGCCTTCTGTTCAATTTGTTGGCCTTATATTACCTTTAAACTCCCACGCAGTGATATGGACACGCCTCCACGCCTCCGCAATTTCTTCCGATATCTGGCGATCGGGATGTGTCAAATCCACTATCTTTGGAATGGCCTGTGTGATCGTCATCGAGTGGAAATAACTGCCATGCAGTTCAGAGGTCACTCTCTTCCGGTGCGTCAATCTATGCGAGTATAATGGGATTTTTTTTTTATCTCGTCCCATTTCATCAGCCAATTTCCGCCCACGCGTTTTCCTCTCATAACTGCCACTAGAATGTGTCACTTTCTTCCGGTGCATCACCTTGAATGGCATTTTTGGCCGGGTCAGAAGGTCAAAACACAACACTTCTACAAACTAAATAATAATGAATATAACTAATTACCTATAAAATAATCAATATGATTATTTATCACAGTAATTATTTTACACTTGGGGAAGGTATTAATCCTATTATGCCTTCCCAGATATGTTAGATAGTATGACTACTCCTATTCTAAAAAGAGGGCTTTGGTTTTGCAGGATGTTTGAAATGCCATTAAATAAAAGAAAAAAAAACTAGACAAGAACTTGGTTGTTTAAAAATGGTAATGCAACTTTTATCGCAGAAGGAAAACTCTTAATTCAAACCTGTTAAAGTCTCCTAAAAAACTGACCCTCGGACAATCTTTTTTTTTTTTTACATGAAATATACTTTGTTTAGTTTGTGGTTCCAAAAATTGATAGACAATTTTCTCATTCATAGGAAAAAGTGAAATCATTTTTTTTTACTTTACAATCTATATGCATAAGAAGCTGATCAAATAATTTTCATTAACAGAAGATAAGTCAGCCTGTTTGTGTGAGTCTACCGATTTGCATATGATCTTTATTTTCAGCAATTATTGTTTTGTCTTTATTAGTACTACTAATGACTGGGACATGCATTTTTCAATCCCTTAAATCCTAGGAATTTTCAGTGGCTATTTATGGGTGTCCATTTTTTCTACTGACAATCGGAAATGTACAACTGAAGACTTTAGAGAAGCTTTGTTCAAAATGATGAGAATTACTGGCCAAAAATTAATCATTATTCTAATTATATTTTCGTATAATTTCATTTGTTACTCATCTACCTCTAATCTTTGTTTTATTTTCTGTTTTTCAACCTTTGAAAATGTATCGTCTGCATTGTTGATCTATTTCGAAATACAAAAGATAGTTTCGGACATTGAAAGTAGAGATTCAGGATGGTAAGTTGTAATTTGAAAATGATGTATTGAATCCAGGAAGGGCTTAAAGAATATGAAACTAATTACTTAAGCAAAGAAGAAGGAAGATTAACTTGGTGACTCTTCGCTTCTAATGAGAATAACCTGATGAACTATTTAAAATAACAAATTAATAAGTGATGAGTAATACATACAAAAATGAAAAATAAAATGTTTCCTACTGAAAGAAAGGAAATGATTATGCGTAGATAAACAAACACAACACAATGACTCTTTAAGAGAAAGATTTTTTTTGTTTAGGTCAATGCAGATGTTAATTTAAATATGATATCTATTGATTTAGTATAATCCTTCTGTTAATCAATCAGAAAATTGCCATTGTATTATTGGGAAAGAATACAATAGAAATTCATACACACACACACACACACACACACGCACACACACACACACATATATATATATATATATATATATATATAAATCAAAATTACTATTGTTTACATACATCAGTTTAACGGATTATATATATATATATATATATATAATCCGTTAAACGGATGTATGTAAACAATAGTAATTGTGATTCATATCTGTTTTAAATTTACTTCGCTTCTACCGGTTTCTCGTGGCTGCGGGTTAGAGGCTTTGGATTGGCGTTTGAGTCAACTGGGTTTCGATCCCAGCAACGTGAAGCTAATATGTCTAGTCACACTGATGAGTTATGATAGAACGAAACAGATCTGGCTGTGGATGACTATAGATATATATATACTCCACTACCCCCGTAGGGTTGAGCTCTCCGGCGAATGAAGTTATCGTGTTGCCATTAGCGTTTATTGCAAGTCTCTTCTTTTATGAATTGAGGTCTCGGTAGCCGTTAAACGGATGTATGTAAACAATAGTAATTGTGATTCATAACCGTTTAAAATTTACTTCGCTGCTACTGGCTCCTTGTGGCTGAGGGTTAGAGGCTTAGGATAGGCGTTTGAATCAACTGGATTTCGATCCTAGCTACGGGAAGCTAATATGACAAGCTACTCTGATGAGTTCTGATAGAACGAAACAAATTTGTCTGTGGATAACTA
This sequence comes from Sepioteuthis lessoniana, assembly GCA_963585895.1. Classification (NCBI taxonomy): domain Eukaryota; kingdom Metazoa; phylum Mollusca; class Cephalopoda; order Myopsida; family Loliginidae; genus Sepioteuthis; species Sepioteuthis lessoniana. The sequence goes on from OY757905.1 coordinate 26,228,222, forward strand.
TATATATATATGTGTGTGTATGTGTGGTTTATCTTTTATTATATCTATCAAAAGTACAATTATTTTCTTTTCATATATATATATATATATATATATATATAAGTGTTCATATGACCTATCGGGACCCTTGTGTTCATATTTACACCACTTAAATATAGAAAAATAACTAAATTTACCCGAGAATATTGTTTGATAGTGATCAAATAAAAAAAGAATCATACATTTCAAACATTCCCCAGATTAATAAACGAATATATACTATAACTAATAACATAAATTGCTAAAGTTAACTATTAACCTTCCTTAATATTTATGCAGAATTTATAATCGTCATTCAATGTTTCAATATAATGAATAAAGTAAAAATACGAAAAATCAAACCGTCATAGTAATATATAATAGGAATATTTATCATCATCCACTTCATCATCATGTTTCACCGATTGCACAGATTTCCGACTCGATCGTGCTATCCATCGCTAACAAATGGTCCTTTAAAAAGTGTACAGTGTCCACAGATATTTGATGAATGTAATATTTTGCTGGTCGGCTAATACTAGAGTGCTCCTATGAATTTATATACGCAACTTCTCCACAAGCGCAGTATCCAACTTAAAATCAAGTTTTACGCATTGTTTAACAGGTTTGAAATGCGAGTTTTCTTTCTCTTCGACTGGTTATCATACCAAGGCTAAAGAGACTAAACTGCCCAACTGTACATCCATTTTTCCATGTGTGGGAGCACACAGGAGAACGTCACTTATAAAATCGTCCTTGTTTTCTATCAGGGCCCATATTTTCTTCGTCTTATATGGAGGGTTTGGGAGATGGAAAGTCAGTGGCCGTAGAGATGCTGTTTTTTTTTTTGGAGTGCTTCTAGGATTTCTTCAGAACAGCTCTCAAAATCCTGGTGTAGTTGTATTTAACTTTTCCTCCGAATGTTTAGTATTTAAGTCGTATAACAATACACTACTATGAATATGACAACAGCATGGAGGGATTCCTATACGTATATTTTTATCAGAAAAATAGGATTTCAATATGATCAGTTTTCTCAACATACGAGGATCATTAAATAAGTTTCCAGACTTTTATCGTATGGGTACATTTATAGATAGTACACACATGAAACTCTAGTCCCCTTCGAAGTAATCTCCTCCGGCTGCAATGCTCTTGTTGCATCGTTCCAACAACTTCTTGAAGGCCACATGGAAGTCCTCTTGTGTGAGCGTGTCAATGACTTTCGTCTCAGCCTCTTTCATCTCCTCAATTGTCTCATAACGACAGCCTCTGACCTTAGGTAATAAGTCACAACGAACGAGGTCCGGACTATAGGTAGGCTGAGGAACAGTTTTGATGACCATCTTGGTCAAATAATTTGTGACAAGGATGGAGTTATGGACTGGTGCATTGTCCTGGCGGAAATGCCACTGATCAAATTTAAAGAGTGTTGGCCTCTTCAGACGGAATCTCTTCCTGAACTCCCTTAAAACCACAACATAGTAACCCTAACCCTAACCCTTTGGCCAATCAGCTCTGGTGTATTGACTTCCTTATTCCTCCCACACCTGTCATCGTCCCTCACAGACTCCCTGCCTTCCTAGAATCTCTTATGCCACTCAAAAACTGATGCTCGATTCGTGCAAGATGGTCGAAAAGCAGTCTGATGCATTCCATACGTTTCTGTGGCATTTTTTTCAAGTTGAAAATAATTTAATTGCATATCGTTCTTCTAAAATTTACTCTCGTTCAGATTACATTTTTGAAATTCACGAGCTGTGTCAATCAGGCTTTAGTAGGGTGTATTACAATTCCTGCTCTAGTAGTTCATTTGAACCTGAAATCATAAAAATTGGTCAGTCATCATATAATACGTATAGCAATAACGTACTGAATTTTCAAGAGTCTATACCAATTTTAAATGCCTGTACAAAAATCTCAGGAAACATTGAATGAACCACGTAGCAATCCATGCTTTTCCAAAGAATATGCTAACATCACTTTATATTGTTAAGTTTTACTATCAAGTTATCTGAACTGAGGCTTGTGGAGACGTCTCCATTTTCTTAAAAACACTCATGATCTGTTTTATTTGAATTCTGATAAGCTCAGTGACGATTGCTGCCTGTACCAGACTATGCAACAGGGATTTGGTTTGGGCATATGTATGTACAAGAAGCGCTATATCATCTGTGTAGTCAGCATGAGTGATACTTTATTCGGAATAGGGCACCTCAGGTGGTGTAATGTTTAGTAAGCTAGACTACCAAGCCTTCACCAGTGAGTTCGATTCTCATTGGACGCCCCATTTATATGGCCTTGTGGCACATCTAAGCAAAAAGCTTAGTAAATTACTACTTTATGCGGAATATCTTCTGTTTATTGACATTTTTTTTTGAACAGATTTTCTTTCATTGCATCTATTGACATTCTAAGAACCTAACGAAGGCAGATTGCAAGCATTGAGGTTGCTAAAGTATCTTCTTCATTCCTTAAACAATAATAAAAAAAACCCGGTGTTACCATCAAGTGAGCAAACCATAGTTTTTCATGTCTTTGAAGATCGTCATTTTTGCTTTATACACGTTTTTAATAAACCGTATGAAAAAAGTATTTGACTTTTTTTTTCTTTTGTATATTGAACCAAATGACTCTGACAAATCTACAAACATATGTGTTGCCTCAAGATTTTTAAAATCATTCTTTTGATGATTCGACAAATAGTCAAATTCTGAGAAATTGTGGATCGAATTATTCGAAATCCGTTAACAAATGATATATAAATATCACGTACCCTAATTTTGTTTCCAATATATATATATATATATATATATAGTTGGATTTGTCATATAAGTATAGAGAAAAAGTAACTTTGTAATTTTCTTAGTATGATAGCACTTAAATAATGAAGTTAATATCTCAAAAATTGTTTTTCCCTTTATACACATATGTATATATATATATACTCACTCACACACACACACTACCGGACAGAAGTACTTAGGCACCCTGAAAGACTTTTATTTCTCAATCTAAAATTGTTATTTTTAATGAAACAGGTTAAGCACCATAATGTTTTTCTTTATCTTAGTCTTCCTCAGTAAATTTGGCCTTAGTATAAAGAGATATCTTTAGTATAAACGTATATCTTTTCAAAAGTTAACTTAAATGAATTTTTGTTCTTTAGTACTGAGTATGAATAAAATGGTCTCCAAAAGTTACTCAATATCATCATTTGAACTCAGATTAGACTATATTGTGTTGAATTACTGCTTGCCAAATACCTGCCCGACAATGCAACGCACTCTATAATCAAAATAGGATAGAAAGATGGATGAAGGGATGCATCCTCCCTTTCCCTAAAAAGGCGACCTCGGATTAGCCAAGAACTACCGTGGTATAACACTTACATCCATAGCAGCCAAAATCTACAATACCCTACTACGAAACCGCATAGAACCCAAAATAGACAACATCCTTAGGGAAAACCAAAATGACTTCAGAAGAAATAGATCCACAACCTCACAAATATTGACCATCCGTAGAATCCTTAAAGGAGTACGGGTAGAAAACCTTCAGGCGACGTTACTATTTGTCGACTTTACCAAGGCCTTCGATTCCATACACAAGGGGAAGATGGAACAAATCCTACAAGCATACGGCCTACCAAAAGAAACCGTAGCAGCAATAACAATTCTCTACAGAAACACCAAAGTGAAAGTACGTTCACCGGATGGAGACACAGAATACTTCGACGTTGTAGCTGGTGTACTACTAGGGGACACATTAGCGACATACCTTTTTATCATCTGTCTAGACTACGTGCTTAGAACTTCGATCGACAAAATCAGAGAAAATGGCTTCGAGCTGACAAAGAAAAGAAGCAGAAGGTACCCCGCAAAAACATTTACCGACGCCGACTACGCCGATTACATAGCGATACTGGCGAATACACCAAACCAAGCCGAAAAACTACTGCATAGTTTGGAACTAGTCGCCGCAGGCATTGGCCTCCAAGTCAATGCACATAAAACTGAATATATGTGTTATAACCAAACAGGCGACATTTCCACACTAAACAGAACCTCTCTGAAACTAGTAGACAAATACACCTACCTAGGAAGCAGCGTTTCATCAACCGAAAAAGACGTTGACACATGACTAACAAAAGCATGGACAGCTATCGATAGGCTCTCGATCATATGGAACTCAGACCTGACCGATAAAATGAAACGCAGTTTCTTCCAGGCAGCGGTCGTATCGATACAGCTATATGGATGCATTACTTGGACGCTAACTAAACAGCTGAAGAAGAAGCTAAACGGCAATTACACAAGAATGTAGCGAGCAATATTGAACAAGTCCTGGCGAGAACACCCCACAAGGCACCAACTATACGGCCATCTGCTTCACATCACGAAAACTATCCAAGTTAGACGAACCAGACACGCAGGACACTGCTGGAGAAACAAGGACGAACTCATCAGTGATGTACTCCTATGAACCCCCGCATATGGCCAAGCAGAAGCAGGGCGACCAGCTCGAACATACACACAGCAGTTATGTGAGGATACAGGATGTAGCCCTGAGGACCTGCCAGAAGCGATGAATGATAACGAGAAGTGGAGAGAGAGGGTCAGGGATATCCGTGCTAGCGGCACGACATGATGATGATGATGATGATGAGATACTACCTGTTTTTCCTATACATAGGATAATTTCATCAGTATTAACAGCTTGAATGTTAAAGGGCTGTCAACTCCAAATATCACTTCACAACTGAACCAATGTTGCATAAAAAATGTGAACATCCACGGTGTTCGAGAAGACTCTTCTAAGCTGGCCTATACGACAGATGTGCTATCAAGAACCCTCTGTTGAGGAAGCAAAACAATGTCAGAAGAATCGATGGGGCAAGACGCACAAAGACTGGTCTATAGAACAATAGAATAAACTCCTTTGGACTGATGAATCAAAATTTGAAATCATTGGGTTAAATCATCATCATCATGTCGTGTCGCTAGCACGTTTATCTCTGACTCTCTCTCGCCACTTTTCCCTATCGTTCATCGAATCTGGCTGGTCTTCTGGGCTACATCCTGTATCCTCACATACCTGCTGTATGTATGTTCTAGCTGGTCGTCCTACTTTAGCTCGTCCATATGTGGGGTTCCATAGGAGTACATCACTTATGATATCGCCCCTGCTTCTCCAGCAGTGTCCTGCATGTCTGGTTCGTCTAACTCGGATAGTTTTCGTGAGGGAAGGCAGGTGGCCATATAGTTGGTGCTTTGTGCGGTGTTGCCGCCAGGACTTGTTTAACATTGCTCGCAACATTCTAGTGTAGTTGCCGTCTAGCTTCATCTCCAGCCGTTTTGTTAGCGTCCAAGTGGTGCATCCATACAGCAGTATCGACACAACCGCTGCTTGGAAGAAACTGCGTTTCATTTTATCGGTCAGGTCTGATTTCCATAAGACCGATAGCCTATCGATAGCTGTCCATGCCTTCGTTCTGCGGCGAAGAGTTGGAACAGTTGCAACACCCTGTATCAAACCAACCGTAACGCATTGAGGAGGCTTTTTAATAGTCTGGGAGGCTTTTACTAATTGCAAAGACGGGGATTTGCTCAAGGTGAAGGGTAAATCGAATCAGACCGGCTATCTCAGGATATTGCAGCATCACACAGCTCTATCAGGAACGCGTCTTGCAGCTCAAGCATTTTTACTTATGCCAGATAATGACCCAAAGAATCATTATCAACTCTGCACATTAGGTACATTAGGAACAAAAGGGAGCAGCACGTCTTTCAACTAATGTCTTGGCCCGAGCAATCAGCCGATTAAATCCCATTGAACTGGTGTGCGATGAATTTACCAAAAAGTCAAAGCTAAACAACCCAAACGTGCGGCTCACCTCTGCCAACTCTTGCAGGAAAGCTGAGCAGAAATATCTTTCACAAAGAACTCTGAGAATCTGAGAATCAGTAATAGCAGCCAAATGCGGCCATTTTGATGACTCAAAAGATTTAGAAGGTTTTGTGAGTTTTTATTTTCTTTTGGTTTAATCTGTAGTTAATGCGGCTCAAGAAGACTCGTATTTGGTGTAATAAATAAAACCACCCTGGCATTTATCTTGTTTCTTTAAATAAAAGGTTTTTAGGGTAAAAATTTTGGGGAGGGGACAGCTACTCTTGACTGGTTGCAGATATATATATATATATATATATATATATATATATATATATATATATAAAGAGAGAGAAAGAGAGAGAGAATCATTTTCTAAAAGTTCACGAAGGATTATTTTATTTACAGATTTTGTACTTGGTCAATGAATACACAAACACACAAACACACATATATATATACATATATATATATATATATATATATATATATGCTTCGGCGTATAAGCTCTCTCTCTCTCTCTCTCTCTCTCTCTCCTTCACACACGCACACACGCGCGTAAGGAATGTCTTTCAGTCAGTTTCATTTATAAAAAAGATAAGATTTGCTTTAAGATTAAATAATCTACTTATTCATTTATTTTTATTATTAGACTATTTCTTTATAAGTCACATTTCCTTATTTTCAAAAATTCAGCTTTATACATGGAAATCTGAGAAAAATCAACTTTTCTTGTCGTTTATCATTGATTCTTCATTGTTCATGAAATGTTGTTCGAGTTTAGTTCATCAGATTTCCTACCATACATATTTACATTCTATCGTTCATTCTCTTTAAATACAAAAAAAAACTCATCGAACAGAAGAAACACACACACACACACACAAACGCACACACACACACACACACACAAACACACACACACACGTCATTAGCCTGAAGTAACGTTTAGAGGGTTTCGATCGCGGCTTGGAGCGTCTCACGTGTCTAGCCACAATAAAGATTTGGGATACAACGAAACAATCCGTATGTGGATGACAATATATATCCCCCCACCGCCTGGGGGTGGTGAGCACTCTGACGAGGAATATAACGGGTGCCACTAGCGTAATTCAAAAGTCTGAAAAATTGCGCCTGACTTAAAGTTAAGCGGGTTTTGATCCTGGCTTGGAGCATCTTACATATCTAACCACACTGAAGAGTTGTGATATAACGAAACAGTACGTCTGTAGAGGATAATATATATATATATATATATATATATATATATATATATATATATATATATATTACACAAGAATGTTGAGAGCAATATTGAACAAGTCCTGGCGACAACACCCCACAAGACACCAACTATATGGCCATTTGCCTCCCATCACAAAAACTATACAAGTTAGACGAACCAGACACGCAGGACTCTGCTGGAGAAGCAAGGACGAACTCGTCAGTGATGTACTCATATGGACCCCCACATATGGCCAAGCAAAAGCAGGACGACCAACTCGAACATACATACAGCAGCTACGTTAGAATACGGGATGTAACCCAGAAGAAATGCCAAAAGCGATGAATGATAGGGAGAAGTGTTGAGAGAGGGTCAGGGATATCCATGCTGGAGGCACGACATCATGATGATATATATATATATATATATATATATATATATATATATATATATATCGGTATAAAGCTACTTTGGAAGAACCAACCAAAGGCTGGATGTCAAAATATGGATTCATAACGTTGACCCAAATGTTAATCTTAAGAATACATTTGGATCTTCAGTTGCTGAACACCTTATTAAAAACCGTGAATTTCGTACGTTCACTAAAAGGAATAATCTCACTCTACATTCAGTCTTGAAGTATTGGATACTGTAAACAGACAGAAAGTCTGCAAAGACTTAATATTATTTCAATATAGTCGCCTATACATTTTTTACTACTCTCAACATATATACAACAGTTTTTTTAATGGATGTTATCAAGGATTTAACTCTAAGTAATGATCAAAACCGGTTTACTAGCCTCTAATTTACCCCCTTTTTAAGTTTGTAAAAAAATCTTTTGCTTTACTTGTGGCTATGATTAAGTTTTGTACCACGAAATTTAGCATATACATACATACATATATATATATATATATACATATATATATATATATATATATATATATATATATATATATATATATATATATATATATATTGTGTCTGTGTGGATATGCGTCTATTAATTTAATGATTCATGAAATCGATTTTCCAATCCTTACTCTAATTTTAATCAACAGCAAAAATCGCCTGATCATTACTGTTTAAATTGTATAGGATATTCATGCTATCCTTGATGAAGGTGACAGATGACTTTCAAGAGTACTCTCAAAAATTCATTACAAATCTTCGATTAGTTTTCTATTGTCACTATGAAATAATGTTAAAGTTTGTTTTTTTTTTAAAAAGAATGAATTCTCATGAGATTTCTAAATCCTCAACATTTTATTCTGTAAATAAAATTTTTATTCAGTCTTTTTACATGTGAGCACATATGTGTCAGCACTGACTACTGATGATGAGCCCTGTTTAATGGAAAATATTGTCTTTTTGAGAGACAAGCTCTTGATTTTTCTGCTGAACTCATTTTTTCTTCATTATCTTCCAGTTGAAATTGGGATTTTTAAAGATATTTACGACACAAATTGACTTTGAAACCATTATGCTCATGTAATTTCCTTAAATCAAACTAAAATTCTTCCTCTGTGAAATATGCTTAACAGTATCAAGGAAACAAATAGTGAAATGAGTGATATAAATATGTAGCAAGATTGATAAAGGACAAATACAAAAGTATAGATCGTCCATTAAAATAACGCATACTTCGCAATAACACTTGTATGCTAAATTAGTGGGATAACCATTGATTCACGTCAAATTGCCAATGATATATTAATAGACAATAATACAACACTCCTATTAGTTAAAGGAAGATGTATCAAATATAGAAGTATTAATACTACTAAAAATATTCATATTTAAAGTCAGTTTTTGATTTTCCACGTTCTGCCTGATATTTTGCTTATTTCTAAATTATCAAGATCTTAATGCCATCTTATTTCCTATTGACATATATCCTGCTCATTGGCCTTGTGGATAGAGTTTTCGCCAATGGTTCGGAAGATCAGGGTTCAATCCCAGGTCGCGTCATAGCAAAGAATTTAAAAACTCCTTGCTTAACACTCAGCATTATAAGATGCGTGTCAAGGGTAAAGTAGAGCCATCCAGCGGAAGGAGTAGTGCCCCACCTACACTTTGGTGTAGTTGCTATTGAAAATTGAGCCATTGGGTCACTCTCGACTACGGTCGCCAGCTTTTTTTTTATTAGCCTATATGTTTGCAAAAGTTTTCAATAATATTTCAAAAATATTTGATTTCTAAATAAATTTTACTCAACCCATCCGTCACAAGCAGAATTAGACTCAAGGTTAATTTTTTGCGGAAATTTGAATTCAGTCATTTCCTTTACCAATACCAGTTGCCACAGTAAAGCTAAAGAGGCAGTCTGTCCAACTATTTACTTATAGTAGGAGAGAGAATTGTAGGAGTCATATATTTCCTGGGGGTATTAGCTCTATGAGAGGTGCAAATAAATCCGTACATGATTTGAACAGGGTTCGGCATGTCACTTTTCTACGACAATACCCATAACACCATGAGCGCATCCATTATGCTCTTGAGTTTTGTAATTTTATCTAGTGATGTCTAACTTGATTCAATCGTGAGCAAGTTAAATGGATCTTAGTTTTCCAGTCAGTTTCTTGGTGGAAAGGGTAGACTGCTATGTAGGTGCTTTATCAACTTATTTTGATTTTTCATCGAATTTTTTATGCTTGCAAAAAGAGTCATTGTTCAAGGAAATTATTGGAAACTTCTTTCAGCCCAACGTTTTCAATCTTCATTATTGAGTCACTGTACTCAATATATTCGTTGTGCTTAGAGAAGGCTTGGTTCAGTTTGTGATACGGGACATTTGGAAGATTTCTAATATTTTTTACAAGATGAAATATCTAATGTCAATTAAATTTACAAATGGCTTCTAGAATACCTCTGATCTTGTTTGGTCTCGAATACACTTTGCTGGATTGTAAACTTATCAGGCGATACCTGGCGTATTCTTTTCTTGTTTATATTGCATGGTATAGATAAAGAAATAGTTTCTTGATTTAATTCCATATTTAAACTCCTAAGTGAATTTTGAGTGGGTATAATCTTTGTACACCATCCTTTTTAGGAGCAAAGTTAATCTACGCTACATAAATCGCTATTTTGAAAATTCATGGAGATTCATTTATCCAGATAAATTGGTATATTTTCTCTCATAATCTGATTGGGTTCACCACTGATTGATTACTTTTAACACTTTTAATTGAGCAACTTTACTCAACACATGGTTTTATTTTAAATGAGCCAGCAATAAGTAATTAAGAAAGAGCTAAGCGTGAGGACTGATGATTGGTTGTGTTTGGTAGGCCTGATAGTTTAGGAGAAAATAATTTTAATATCTTTTTATCAACTAAAACTGTCCGTCTCTACTATTGTTTGTACGCATTAGTTATCTTTGATCTAGCGGTTAATTTGTCCCCGACAAATAGCTATAAACTCTTTTACAATATTTGTTGTTTATTTTTTTACAACGTATTTGCTTTTAAATGTTTGTTAGAAAGTCAAATAAAAAGTAATGCTAAGATTCTACAAATAGAATTCTGATTAATTTAATATAACTTTTAAAAAATGTGATTACGTTACTAAATCAGATGTTTAGAATATGACAAATTTGTTATAATATTATTTATTTCTTCAAGATATTATTTAGTTTTATCTAAAATAGAGTCTGCCTGTTATACAATATAGAAAATAAATGTGTTAATGAATCTTTTAAAATCGATAGAGGGAATAAAAAGATATTTTTTTTTGCTATTATCTGTATACATATTGTAAATAGAATCTTGATTTTTGTTTCAATTTTCTTTACTATAAATGTTTTCTCTAATGGTTCGTTTAAATGATCTAAATCTTGTAAATATTTTAGAATTGCTGTTTAATCCTTCTCTCAGTTACAGGCCTTAATTTGTAAGAACGGTGTGATAAGTGAACGGAATTGCCATGTTTAATGAAATAGAAGTTGGCATGTTTTTCTTCGATGCCGGAATCCCTATAGGCAATAATCTTTACTTTATTTTATTCATTTCACATATGGTTAGTTTAAATAAATAGCTAAAATCGGAAATGTTTCGTATGTTAACATCGACTAATCTAACTCTTGAATGCTAAACATACTATGCAACGCAATCATAAACTCTCATTCATTAAAAATATTTTGGCAGTATATATTGATAAGTTTTCTGAAAACATGGTGGAAAACTAAGAGAACGCATAAGAATATAACCTAAATTTGCCTCGAAATTTTTATTAGAGATGAGTATCACCGCTGCCGAATAAAAATATCTAAATATTGACCTGTCAAATAGGATATCTATCAGTCTATCTTCCTTGAGCTCAATACACAACAATTGACTGGTTATAGGTTCCTTTTTTTTTCGAAAAAGGAAAAAAATGATTTACAAGTTCAAATTTTCTGCTTTAACATTCAATTTAATTTTGGAAACAGAGTTAAACCTTTTTTCTTCATCTCATGATCATCATGTCACCAATTTATATAGTATCCTTCTTATAATCAGTAAAATGAATTGCAGCAATAGAAATAGCTTTCTGAAATACACGACTGGTTAACAAGTAGACAATTGGAGGTTGAACTACTTTATCATGTGACGTCATTATAGGTTATAAAATTGAACCACATGCATTTTCGATCAAACGAAGCGGGATAGAGTTCGTGACAACTTGAGCAGCGGTGCATTTAATTTTATAAATGGTGAAATGCATGGGATCAGTTCATTGTCTTTACATGTATCATATGATATGTTGGCTATTGGGTACTTAAAAATTGTTTTACATTTTCACGGGGTATAGAAGAAAAAGAAAAGTTCTGTACAAGTAGTTTTTCAGAAGTTAATGCTTTTCTTTATACATAAACTATTCTTGTATTTGTGTCATTTATTTATAAGAGTGTCTATAGTATCGTGCAATATATATATATATATATATATAAACTTAGTCATTGGCTTAATGAGTAGAGTGTTCGTCAATGGTCCGGGTGATCGGGGTTCAATCCTAGATTGAGTCATACCAAAGACTCAAAAAATGGTACTTGATACCGCCTTGTTTAACACTCAGGATAATAAGGCCAGGATCAAGGGTAAAGTGGAGCAATTCAAGGAAGAAGTAGTGCCCTCCCATACACCTCAGTGTAGTAGCTATTGAAAAGGGAGCCTTTTGGTCACCCTCGACTAAGGTCGCCAACTTTACTTTACTTTTATATATATATATATATATATATATATATATATATATATATAATTTGATCAATTTTTTTCTCTTTTGATAGTTATCCCGGGCTACACCATTTACCAATGCAGGTTGATGAATACAATTATACCGTAGACATCAAACGGGTCGTATATTCTTACAAATAACTAACAGCAAAAATTATTTCACCAACTCATCAATCAACGTGTAACAAGTCTTATGTAAGATATTCATTTATTTATTTATTTATTCCTTCATGTTCTTATCGCAAGCGCACTCGTTGCTCTTGTAGAGGTTAAAAGAGAAACAATAGATCGGTAGCATAGAACTTTAGCTTTTGCTTATAAATTATTTCTATTTTTCTGCTGTTTTGCTTTTTAAATCTTTTTCTGGTGTTATATGAAGAAATTCTTCATTTTTGTCCACAGCTTATTTGTCAGGTAAAGAAAAGGTTATCTGTATTTGCTATAAAAACAAATTGAGTTAGGTTAAGAGTTCAAACGTTGTTGTCATCACAAGAAATGAGACACCTTTTTGTGTGATACCATCTATTGTTTATGTCTAGTAACTGTCACAGAAAGTCAAACATCCATTTATGTTTAAACAGAAACGAATACACTCAAGAATAATTTGATATTTACTCATGGAAATTTTCTCTTAATATTAATGCAAGAGCTTATATAGAAGAGAAACACATACGCACAAATACACTCATATAAAAAGTAGCAGCCGATTGTAAACGAACAAAACAAAAAGTCAAATCTAGAGTTCCATTGGAGTCTCTAACAATTAAAGAAAGACAAGAAAAACATGGAAAATCTATTATTATTTATTAAAATGAATTCAACAAATGCTAACTCGCGGAAATTTGAGAAAGGCGTGAGAGAACTAACGCGTACTAAAAAGAACCACTAAGATATACTAAAAACTACTTCTATGAAATCAGAAATTTGGTAAATAAGCAATGACGATTGGCATAATAGACAATAAAGGAAGTGAGCAAAAGAAAAACCTCGTGTATAGTAAAGCTAAAAGCTGTCAGCCAAGTAGAAATACTTTTTAAGTGGAAAGAACATTTCAAGAATCTGCAGGAAAAACCTCTTGAAATCACTGATAAACCTATTAAGAAATTTATAGATTGGCAACAACACAAAAAACTTCTCGAGTTTAAGGTGGACGACATTATCACAGTAATAAAAAAATAAAAACACGAAGAACCTGCTGGTTTTAACAATATACCTCCTGAATACGGATGAAATGGAAATTTGACGTCATATTTCATTTATGCAACGCTACTTATGAATAATACAATAGAGTAATTGACGAAAAACAGCTTCCTCCTTTTCTCAAAGAAAGGCAGGCATAACTCTTACAACTAATTCTGATAGGTTTAAATGCTCTGCTTATCGCCCGTATCAGATCTGAACTCGTGAAAATTCTAAAGCAATATCAGAATGGCTCATGGAGAAATCGATCAACAACCTCCGTGTTTCTGACGATTGGTCAATTAATCGATGAAGTACGTGAAAAAAATCCCATCGCAACACTATTGTTCATAAATTTCTCCAAGGCCTATGATTCCATACACAGAGAAAAGCTGGTTAAAATCTACGTGCATGAGTTTTTTCAAAAATTGTTACCGCTAAAAGATTGACTTACGGAAGCTATTATTAGCTCACCTAATAGTGACACCGACTTCAACATCGTTGGTGGATACTTACTAGGCGGTAAATTAGCACCACATGCGTTTATAATCTACCTAGATTACGTACTACGAATGTCAATAGGTGTAATAAAAGAAAATAAGTTCATATTAAAAAAGACAAACGCAAACGATATCCCACTGAATCATGAGAGCGGCAGACTGCGTTGATGATCCAGTACTTCTCGTAAATATAATTTTCTAAACTGAATTTCTGCTGAATATCTTGTAGCGGTCAGCAGAATGCACTGAGGGAGCACAAATAAAAAAAAAGAGTTCATGTAGTTTAAACAAAAAAGAACAATCACTACTCTAAGTGGCAAGCCTCTGATATTAGTACACCATTTAACATATATTAGCAGGAATATCTCATCTACTGTACGTAATGTCAATATACGTATAAAATACAATGGACTCCAATTGACAAGTTTTTAATCATACAGAACTCTGATCTCTCTGATAAAATGAAAAGATATTTCCTTCAAGCTGGGTGACATGAAATAATGTGACGCTTGTATAAAAGGCAAGAAGAGAACAACACAAAAATGCTACATGTTGTTTTGAACAAATCCTAAAAACTGCATCAAACAAAGCTGCATGTGTACGGCCACTTTTCTCCCATCCTAAAAAAGAAACAAGATATGCAC
>OY757905.1:26245395-26247895 GCA_963585895.1 Sepioteuthis lessoniana
TATATATATATATATATATATATATATATATGAGTGTAAAGGGAATCCTCCCTGTCTATATATATTGGTAGAGTTATATATATATATATATATATATATTTATATACGAACCCCCTCTGCCCGAGCGAGATTCTATACAAAGTCAATCATAAACGGAGTTTAACATGTTTACATTCTGTTGTCTTTCTCCTAGACTGGATGTTATACCAAGGTTAAATTTCCCTAGTCTGCACAACAATCTCAAAATAGCTCGAAAGAAAACAGTTGAATTCAAACTTTCCTAAAGTTCTCAGTGCTATATTATATGCCAACTGCATCATTAAGGATTTGAACTTAGATCTCCATTCCCATTTCTTTCAAAGGTAGCCATTACAACACGTCTGTCCATGCATAATTATCGAACACTTATATACCCACGTACATGGGTGTTTGTGTCTCGCAACGCACGATTTTGAAAATAATTTCTTTTATGGTTGAACATATTTTAAATTTTTAATTTGGGATTTTGTATATACATGGACAATTGGTGTCATTAAAGTTGTCAGTACTAATACAACATATTTAATTCAGTTATAGATATGTATGTATGTATGTATGTATGTATGTGTGCAAGACCGAGAGAATATGCATGTGTATGGGATAGTTGAATGTATGTGTGAAATTATTCTTCTACATTCATAATTCTACTATATAAATACGCTCATATTTCTGCTAGAAACTTGACTGTTATATATTCATAACCAAGTAAACATTATAAGACTAACTTCCAACCTGCTTTCTTAAATGTTAAAATGAACAGAAATCTATGCCTGTAAGTATGGCCGTCAAATCGGGTGCAGTCGTTCATATCAATATTGCCGACAGCGACCAAGCGTCACAGTACCATTTATACGGTACAGTGCCATTTCAAGTCGTTGTCTCCAGTCTCTTCACTCATAACAGATTCGAAACTGTATCATAAATCCGCCCGTATATGAATATATTGGTATGGGTCAACAGAATGTCAATCCAACAATATAAATCCGAGCGTCTCAAGTCTCATTGATTCTTTTATCAGCGGGTGGTCAGTCATTAATAACATCCCCTTTATGTCTGTTGTTCCCAGTAGGGGGTGTTGCTCGATGCTGCAAAGAGACCTATCGCTTCGCTTGGCCATGCAGAAATCTATTATGGTGGAGAGTTGTAAGAGTTGATGTTTGTCGACTGTCAGTTTGCCTCAGCTAAAATTATTTAACGATCGAGACCCGTGAAAATATCATATGGGAAGAATAGCTGTGCAAGACGAACACTGTCGCTTACGGTTGTCAGCACGCGAATATCTGGGCATTATATTATTTTTCTAAATGAATTTTATCGCAAAATGTCTAGCGTACGTTCGTGTGCCTTTAGAAAAATATGCAGCAAACATTTCTGATAACTAAACACAAGTATATATATATATATATATATATATATATATATATATATATATATATATATATATATATATATATATGTGTGTGTGTGTGTGTGTGTGTGTGTGTGTGTGTGTGTGTGTGTGCGTGCGCGCGCGTGTGCATTGTATCGTCAATAGTATATACATTGATAGCTTATTTAAAAACATGGATTTTTATTTGCTGAAATTATACTGATGTTAATCGTTAAATATTTTTGTCGGCCAAAAAGTTAATCTCGAAAAGTTTATAGTTTCTTCATAATTTAGCATGATACAAAATATTTGGGAAACTAAGATATTAGTTTTTACAAGTATTTCAAAGGATAAGTCTCATATATCGTCGTTGTTATTTTTGTTAAATAAAGCGGAGTCAGATAGAAATTTAGTAACAGTTGGTCAGACGCGACACATTAATCGCCTTATCAGCGGGACGTACAGTATTCTGACTGTTTTTAATACAAAGATGTATCACCACAACTCAAAATAATGTCCATGTTAAGACTCTAAATTATATCTGTTGGGAAGGTTCCGGTTTTGGAGATCTGGGGAGTGCGAAATATCCCTTGAATTGCCATTACAACTCGGTTCACTCAGTCCCTGAGTTGCGTACCTTTATGGATCCCATGTGTCAAATCAATCTGTTTCAAAATTATTCGTATTCAATAGGATCGTGTGCAAAAACAATTCTTAAAAAACAACTCAAAAAATGTAAATATGGACGAATGATGAACGCGACTTCGTAATCTCTAGACATCGGATAACCTTAGATGTGTTGACATGTCATTATAATTAATTAATCAATCAATCAATTAGACATTGATTTTTGAAGAAGTTTTGTATAAACGACAATTTGAAGGAAATCGATATAAGAAAAGATGAAAAACAAAAAAAAAATCAGCAATACAAAAGAGAAACAAAGACATAGAAAAATCTGAAAAAGAGAAAATTAAAAAAAGAAAACCGCATGAAAAAATAAATCAATCGGTTATATTTTGATGAGAAGAAAAAAAATGACTTCTGCCTAATTAAACCATTTTCTAGCTAAATCAAAAAGAAAAAGTTATT
>OY757905.1:26252895-26315395 GCA_963585895.1 Sepioteuthis lessoniana
CTAATATCTCTCTCTCTCTATATATATATATATATATATATATATAGTAAAAACTATTGTCAAGAGATTTTCTCAGTCGTTTAACTTTCCTTGTTCACGTACAATATAAAATATATTTATTTTCAATATATAAACACGTTATCCACAAATTTGAATATATTGTCCTCATCTATATTTTGGTAATAAGCAAGAATAATGTCGAAAAATTAAAGATAGTATTTGTGTTTTTTTTTACATTTTTACATACTTTACTCTATATTTTGTTATGTGGGTTATGACTCTGGCAATTTCTAATATCCAGTGTAACAGTAATAAACATTAGAGACAAACTTTCCTGGACTTTTCCCTCATATTGATAATGTTGAGAAATTTGGTGAAATTCGTAATAGTTTAATACAATTATTAACTCCAGCTTTGTCTTAACGAATTAAAAGAGAACTCATACTCAGTAATTCTTACTTAAAATCACAAAACCCCCTTTCTCTCTTTCTCTATCTTTTCCTCTTTTTTCACACGTGCACACATATATAGAAAGAGATAGAGATAGATAGATAGATAGATAGATAGAGAGAGAGAGAGAGAGAGAGAGAATATTATAGTAAAGAGTATGGACAAAGTAAAACTAAAAGATACGTTTTTCAACTGACTTTATTTTCATTTAATGCATATTCAAAGTTTTATTTCAATATTCGAAGTCATTTTTTCAGATAACTTCTGAAAACAATTTTCAAAAAGACTTTTCTTTGAAAACAAACACCGTTCAACGTAGCTTTATAGGTAATAGAATATATTTCAATCCTTAAAAAGTGCAGCACCGAAGACAAAATGTCGGCTGAGTACGTTTAATTATTAAAGAGGGCTTTGATATGAAGTAACACCAATGAAATTTCTTTCACGGACGGTTACTTTAGTTGATGTAATATGGAGCAGAATTTTTCTGGTTCATTTCTTTGACTCTTTTAGATGAATTTCCGTTTAGAGCCAAGTATCTCTTTCTTTGAATGAAGGTTTTTGTTCTTAATCATTTGAGTCCAATGTTATTGTGAAGTATTCACTTCTCAACGTTATTCAAAATTTATTCCAAAAGAGAATTTTGTTCTTTTTTATTTGTGCTGGGGCCAACCATCAAAATGGTCATCATTGTGTAATGTTTCTGATTTTCAGCACGTAAATATTAAACAAATCATTTTGCAAATATATATTGATTTACTATCAATTTTAGTTGTTCTTGTTGACATTAAAACTCTATTTTAACAAAAGTCCGAAATTTTGATATTCGATTATTCGTAATACCAGCTCCTTAAACTTTATATATATGTATTGCATTTCACTTGCAAAAACAGATTTATAAAATATTTTTTTCAGCTTCAATATAAGAAAATGTATGGCAATCTAACATTTTCATGTTCCTGCATATCTGCCAACATTTCCAATAGAATACATATGAAAGTTTTTGAAAGAAATTAATTAAAATGAACTCATCAATTGTCAGCTAACGTCGGCCAAATGACAATCTTTTACAAGCACGTACATGTAATGTACTAGCTTAGCTAGCGACAGAGTGCCGTAGATGAATTTAGCAGATTCAATGCAGTCGAAACATAACATCAACAAAGTGGTCTTACAGGAAAGAGAAAAATAAAAGATGATATCGAGAATATAATTTATTGCCTACGGATAGAGTGACAGATGTTTCCGTTCGCATATAAGATGAACAATTTACCGTAAAAAAAAAAAACCAATGTATGTAAGTTCCGATAACCAGCCATAAGCAGAAAAATAAGTGGACGAAGTAGATATTCATATTTTCGCATGGAACTTGAAACGACAATATAAGGTCTGTAATTTTGAACTGAATGCAGAGCCCCGCTGGTAACTTAAGCAGACCTGTCAGCACCCTGTGTGTATTCTCCGGCTGTCGCTTTACTTCACAAAAAGGGTCCCCGCCACAGAAAAAAGATATGTGCGAGCTCTCTCTGACTGTATTCCTACTACAGACAATTGTCGCCGTCGAGAATAAATTATATTTTTGTATACCTACGAGTCCTTCGTTGTTTGTCCAGCGGTGCAATAAACAATAGCAAACAATATTCATATGAGTATTTCATAGCTTTTCATGTTACTAGTTTGTTGCACGCAATGAAGATATAAGCTAATATATTATTGACCCTTTCATTGATACTTCATGTCAGTGATTTCCAAACTTTGGGAGTCGGGACTCCTTTCTATTTAAGGGTCCATCTCGTGAACGTTGACTAATAAGAATAAAAATGAAATCTCGTAGATGCTCACATAAATAAAAATGAAATTTATCAAAAACTATTCAATGATAAGCATAATATTTGTCTTGAGTAATAACTTTTAATGGACGGGATATGTTTACTTTGCTTGGCACAAATTGTTAATTATAAGTGATATCTTCGACAAGCGTTCACATTTTTTCTTTTAGCACAAAAATAGATTTGTATTTGGTAATCACATTGGTAAGTACGGAAAATTCTGGTTCTCATGAATATATTCTTTTACAGCCTTTCATGACAAAAATGGATTCTCAGAAACTTCGCTAAACCAAAATATTGGGATCAGTGACTGTTTAAACTGAATTTCTATAGTTTTGTACCAGTAACAAGAAATACAGATCTGCTGTTCTATCGGTAAACGGATAATAAAAGTTTTATGAAACAATTGCTACGTTTATGGACCCCCTGCTGTTAACGTAGCAGACCCCTTGTAGTCCCCAGATTAGTTTGTAAACCTTTGCTTTTGATAAACAGTACTCCACGTCGTGACTCCAAATAAATTGTCGAATAATATCCATAAATGAAGCTAATGCAACTTTAGAATTCAAATTCTGATTTTATGAGGTTAATTCATTTTTTAAAAAAACTTTGCTATTAAGAATCATCGAGGATCTTATTTATTTCATTAGGATGACATTTCCCTTTCCAATTATCAATTTTTCCGCATATATATATATATATATATATATATATATAGATATATATAGATATATATATATGTGTGTGTGTGTGTGTGTGTGTGTGTGTGTGTGTGTGTGTGTGTGTGTGTGTGACTACCTAATTATTAAAAAAGCAGACGGACTAAAATCTTAATCTACTTTTTATCAATTAGATTCATAATTTGTCTAACGAGAATTGTATATTTTAAACTGCATAAAACTTTCTAATATTATTGACGAAATGAACCCTTTTGGTATCATGCAACAAAAATCCAGGTCTATTACTGTTCATGGCTCTTCTTAAAAGTAAAAGAAGCAATTGATATATGATCATTCTGTTTTGCTAAGACACTGAATTTCAAACTGCTTATCAGTAAGCTTGAACGCACACTGAATTAAAATTGGTGTAAGGAATTTGACGATAAATCTCCTATACACATAATGCGGAATATTTTCAAACCAGCGAAGGAAAAATAAAACTTTTCGTAATATTTTTACTTTTGAGTTATATTCTAACTAGGTGACCCATACAACTAGGATTGTGCCAAAATAAGCTCAACTCAGGAAATGACAAGCAACCTTTGTACGATAATCATTATTACATTATATAAGAAATTTATACATGTAATAACTATACGACAAAGTAAGTGATGGTAGTGGCGATATTATAATTATTATTATCATTATTATTATTATTATTATTTGTAACAGTAGTAGTAGTAGTAGTAGTAGTAGTAGTAGTCTTCATCAATTGAATCTTTTCCATAAACAATGTATCATTTTCTATTTCGTATTTTTAAATGAATAGATCTACTCATAAACTTTTCATGTTAAAAACTGGAACCCGTTACATTTTGAAATATAGATATACGGAAAAATAACAACAACATCAACAACAATAATAATAATAGTAATAATAACAATAATAATAAAAATTACAATGACTGAGAAGAGTGCTGTAGTCTTGAGGAGACTCGTTGTCACTAAAACTCCATTGAGAAACCATCAGCTAACACTGGTGTGAACACTCAAAGGAGTAAGAAAATAAAAAGTAAAGTTGGCGACATTAGTCAAGGCTGATCCGAAGACTCCCTTTTCAATAGCTACTACACCGAGGTTTAAGGGTTGGTGCTACTCCATTCCCTGGACTGCTCTACTTTACCTTTGATCCTCACCTTATAATACTTAAGATTAAGCAAATTGGCATCAAGTACAATTTTTTGAGTCTTTGGTATTACTCAACCTGGTATTGAACCTTGGTCTCCCAGACCATTGGTGAACACTACTCATTTGGGCAAATATTCATTATTAATAACAGTTATAGAACAAAGAAAAACAAGAAAAACTATGGAATAGAAAAGAGGAAAAAAAAAACTGTACGAGGAATTAAAACGTCAAACTATCAAGATTGCATATGAGAAGACCGGTCACGTCAAAGAAAGAGGATTATTATTGTTGCTCTTTGAACAGTTTTCCCATCAACGTTAGCAGATGGTCTTTCACTGGAGTATGAGTGATAGCAAATCGCCTGAAGTCTCCAGACGTCTTCTCAGTATTCTGACCGATCTCAGTAATGCAGTAGTTTTGATGTTTACGACTGGTCCTTTTATTTTCAAGTCCTCCCGTCCCTTTATTAGTCCTTTGGTGAATGTACCAAGAGCACCAATTATAATTAGTGTAAACGCCAATTTCATGTTTCTTAGTATTTTTTTTCAGTTCCCTAGTAAGGTCGAATTATTTATTCTTCTTTTACCTTTCTTTTAATTTTAATCTTTGGTTAGCTGGGTCAGCAAGTTTGCATGTTATCGACTTCTTATTACTATTATTATAAGGTCTGGTCGTTTAGCCGAGATTAAGTAATCCGTTTGGAAATCAAAACCCGAGAGGTGTTTGTGTGTGTCATTCTCCAGGACTGATGTTGGATTGTTCATATACCATTTGTTCGTATGGCCAAATTTAAATTTTTGGTACAATTCCCCGTGGATCACTTTACCCACCCTGTCGTTTCTAGTCTTATACTCTTTCTGGTCTAATTTGCTGCATTCACTAATTTTGTGATAGGTGGTTTCGTCCCTATCACCACATGACCAATATTTGCCATTTTGTTGCGACTTTTCTCTTCTCGCTTTGATATGATTGGTTCTTATAGCATTGTTTTGAGCTGCAGTCAGAAGAGATTCCGTTTCTCTGTTAAGGTTTCCCTTTCTCAGCCACGTCCATGTTTTCTATTGTGAGATGTTAATCTTTTGTCATTTAAGACGTCCACAGAATTGTTTTACTTCCCATTTGTGTTTTTTGGTTATTGTCGTGCTGTTGGTCCTTGTATTGTCAGTATTGTTTCTTGTGGCTGTAATCAGTCTTCCTCCACGCTTTCGTATGTAGTCTTCAAGTTGTAGTATTGATGCGTCAACACTGTCTCCAGTGCTTGCAAGTCTTCTTCCTCCTTCATTTCTTGTCACATATTCTCTGTCAACGTCATCTTTTGAATATAAAGCCTTATGCATGGTCATTAGTTTTATTCTCTGGTCCCTTGATTTAAGTTCTTCTCTGGATCACTTTAAGAATGGTCCCTAATATATTACGAGGGTTACAGCCCAGATATTTATTCCTTTGATAAGGTTTCTGTGATATAGTTTTTTTCTCGAGAAACTTTCTGTGTCTTCTGAAGTATTTTTTCTTAATTTTTTCATCTACTCTTGTTTGATGGTGTAATCTTCCAATATCCCCAAGTATTTGTAGGTTTCTTTTCTCCGAACTTTCTAATTTTGTGTTGATTTGGTAGTTCCATTCTGTCCGTATTGGATGATTTTTTTTTTTTTTGCTTTTCATTATTGGCATGGTACATTTTTCTATGCTAAATTCCATCCGTATGTTCTGACTCTATATTCTGACCACCTGTATTAGAGTTTCCTAATCTTTTACATTTTGGGCAAACCGTTTGATGTCGTCCATGTGCATTACGTGATTTATTTTTTCCTGCGATTTAGTTACTTTGTATCCGGCTGTACATGTCTGGGTATGTGGCTGAGTGGCATCATCGCAATTATAAATAGAAATGGTAAGAGTGCATCTCCTTGGGATATACCTCTTTGGATCTTTGTTTCAGGTAAACATTTTCCTCATGCTGTCCATTCCACACTGCAGATTTTCATGGTTTTCTCGATAAAGTTTATAACTTCATCTGATCTTTTGTAAATATGTTGACGATTTATTATCCAGCTTTGCGGGATCATATCATATGCCATTTTGTAATCAATCCAGGCCATAGCTAGATTTTTCCGCCTTGTCTTGCTGTCGTTGAGGATGTGCTGATCAATTTACATTAGTTACCTTGTGCCGCTGGATCCTTTGCAGCATCCTTTCTGTTCCTCAGGGGACCATCTGCAGTTTGTTAGCAACAAATCAATCTCTTCCATTATTTGTACCTTGAGTATTTTCCACGACATAGGTAAGTACGTTATTGGTTTGTAGTTGTTTGCAGAAGTTCCTTTACGGGGCGCTTTTTGGTTCAGTTTGGTCCTTCCTTTGGTCATGTTTTCGGATACGTGTTCTTCTTGTAGAGATTTGTTCATTTCGACTGCTAGTCTCTCAGGAAAGGTGGTGCAATTTCTTGAGCTAGAGTCCATGTATTCCATCATGGCCTGGTGTTTTCTGATTTGATATTTTTTGTGTCATTCTCAGTATATCTATTTGTATTTCCGCTTCTTCGAGTCTTTCTATCTCTTTCGCTATGTTGCCTATCGATTCGGCTTTTTTGTTATGTTCTCTATGTTACTGTATTTTATTCCGTAATTGTTCAGTTTCTGTTGCATCCGGTTGTTGGTATAGTTTCGTCTCATCTCCCCCTACTTGTCTGTAGAATTTTCTTTCTTTTTTTGGAATGTTCAGTTTTGTCTGTATTGCTTTACTCTTTGTCAATATCTTTTTAATCTTCCTTCTTTCGCCAGTACTTTCTGGTTTATTTCCTCAAGTTGTATTGTTTGTTTTTCTTGTGTTGAATCTTTCTTTTTGTCCCAACATGTTTCAGCGTTTTTCCTTAGTTTTTTTTTTTTTTTGTTTTTGTTTCTATAAGTTTTCGTAGATTTTGTATTTGCATTTCCAGTCGGATTTACATCCAGGTTTTGATTTTTTGTTCGTGCTTTTTAAGGGAACCCTGATTTTCTCACAAACTCATTTAGCTCCGGCATAGATTAGTTCAATTAATTTGGTTATATTTTTTGTTCGTATATATGTCAATACTTTATCTATTTCTTCTGTTTCCATTTTGATTGTTCTCCATTCTATGTTTCTTAATGGTGGCAAGGTAGTCTTGTCTTTATTCATAATTCTCTTTTAATTTTCTTAATTTATTTTTTGTACTTGAGTTAATGTTTGCTCTGTGTTGCTGGAGGGGGTTTCTGTTTTCTGAAGTTGATGGTTCATTTCGGTTAGACTGTTCTTGCTAGTCAAAACCTTGTGTGTCTGTAACTGTATCAGTATATTGTTCATTATTTGTTTTCTGGCGTTTTTTTCTAGTATTTCTAGGTCAGAAAACCAACCTTTCTTTATTTTTGGTTAGGCTTTCTCCACTTTTCGAGTCTATTTTAGACCTTTTCGATGTTGGGTAGTTTTATAGAGTTAACAGCGATATACACATGAAGTTACAATTGGTCATTTTAACATATCTTCTTCCTCACCACATATATCTCTCTGCGTATTCTAGCACTCTTATAGATATTCGAATTTTTCACCTACTAATCGATTCAAAGACAAGTTTTCCTCTAAATAACTTGCTTTTAAAATAATAAAATTATTATTATTATTATTATTATTTACTCATTAGAATTTTTGGACATCAACGTAAGCTGATGGTCTTTCACTGGAGTTTGGGTGACAGCAAGTCGCCTCAAGTCTCCAGGACTCTTCTCAGTATTCTGGCCGTTCTCAATAATGTAGTAGTTTGGATGGTCTCCACTCGTCCACCAACTTCCAAGCCCTCCAGTCCCTTTTAATAATCCTTAAGTTGCTGTACAAAAAGCACCAGTCACAATTGGTATAATTGTCACCTTTATTATTATTATAGAGTTTTTCACATCAGTGTTAGCTGATGGTTTTTCACTGGATTTTAAGTGACAGCGAGTCTCCTCAAGTCTCCAGGATTCGCCTCGGGATTATGGCCGTTCTTAGTAATGCTGTCGTTTGGATTATTATTATTATTATTATTATTATTATTATTATTATTATTATTATTATTATTATATAAAATTAAAAGATCAAAGAAAATACTAGGAAAAGCAATAATAATAACGAATCATATAAGTAATCAAATTAGAAAGTATCTGAAATGACCATTTAGCAATACTGTCCTTTCTGGGTTTCGTCCACTAATTACTTAGAAATGCAGAAATGAAAAATGTATGATTAATCTCATTATCTTATTGATTCCGTGTAGTCGAATACCATTAAAAGAAACTCTTTTGACATAGTGTGAAGCTGCACTGTTAAATTTCTTTGAATTCACTCTCCGTCAACAAATCTTACAACTGGAATGAATGTTCCGTTTAAGAAAAAAAGAAAAAATCGCGTAGAACTAGCTACGGCTAATATGGATCATGAACTTAAATAATCCTGAGATTTACAAAATGAAATCACCCCGTTCAATAATTGACGAAACTTTTGCGCTTTTTTTTTTAAATTGTAACCGAAATTTCAAGACTTGTAGATAGCAATAAAGATGTCTAGACAACATCACTTCCTAATATATATATTACTCAGCTGTACTCATGTATTCATAAGATTTTAAAGTTTAAAGAATTTAAAGGTTCTGTCGGGATAGATTTTGTCACACCTTAAAAGCTCAAATCAATTAAGCTTATTAAAGCTAAATTATCTCTATTTGTTTTTATCAGTGGGTTTTATGGGAATCATTTCGACTGGAAATATTCGTTTGTAAATTTCTACCTTGCCTATAACACCTGAGATTTTTTCTGCATTATGTATATTTTCGGCCGAGTCTAAACTGACTAAACTGGGTATTAGTGAGTTCAAAAGAAAATCGTTCCAGTGCGTAATACAAATGATGCAATAAACATTATGTAGGTGTAGATGGCGTGGCTATAAACCTCTCCATTCAGCTGCATAAATCACGAGATGCAAAGTGTTTGCACAGTAGACTACTGTTTTCTTTTTTTCAATTATAGGTGTAGTTTATACATCTTTATACATTCTACCATTGATTAGTTTCCTTTAGGGAGTATGTTATCTTACTCTCTCACTCTTGTCAGATATATGGTAATAAGTCTATGAAGGTATTTGAATTCAAGATTATATTTAACTAAGCGGACAGTTAATAAATTATAACAGACGAAACTCTCATTTAGGAGTAATTTTTACGGAATTTGCCGATTTTTTTAAGCTGATCTCTATGCTATAATGTTTTGTTGCTATTGCCAAGTAGGATGCTACCTTCTGAATGTCAACCTTTGATAGAGCCTCATAATTTGGAAATGGGACTTATGTTAGCATATATATTGTCGAGATGGTAAAGGCTCTGAGTCCGGATAGGAAAAATCTTGAAGAGGCGTTAACGTGACGCAGCTGCACCTTGTGAAATCGGATATCTCTGATGAGAGATTATTTTTTTTTTATCAATTCAATCTTTACTATATATTCTTTCAGCGTACCTTTCTTCCCATACCGAATATTAAATGACAGCAAAAGTGACATATAAGATTCTGTTTTTTCAAGTTCGTTTTTCACTGATTACACCTTGGATCCAACCATGTCTGTCCTGTATCGGTAAAATTTGATATCGCACTTGCTTTCAGAAGGGAACATCGACAACTTGAGTAAGCGGTCTACGTAAAAGCATTCTCGTGGAGAATTTTCTTGAAATTGAACTAATTTGTTATATTTTTAAATTGAACAATCTAATTTAACTATTTTGTGTTTTTCTAAAGGGGTATAATAACTGAGCCTTTAAAATTGTGATACAGTTTACCTCATTTCCATAATATGAAGAGTTTCTGTAGACGGCATGTTTTTCGATATCTGCAGTGCTACCATCAAAAATTGCAGCGCTGCAATATTTTCACCGCTCGAGTATTTTTACAATTAATTGTAATGTTGGTTTGTCATCCATTTCCAACTTTGCATGTTGTTATAGAATTCGATCAGTTTCGGCTTTTGAACTAAAGAGTGCATAAAAGTGCCCGCTTCGATGGGTTAGAATTTTTGCACGCTTAGTTACCCATAGCCATATGCTTTATGACGTAAAGGTCTGCTTTTAAAACCCCCGAGTTTGCTTGCATCTGCAGATAATTGGGATGCCACTGACATGATGTTTCATCTCTCAATTTCAAAAGTCCAGAAGCTGTGTTGGAAAATATAATATACACTTTGGCTTGCTTAACCTGCGGTGGGGGGGAATGGTGTGTCCTGCTGTGAGATCATTCAGGTTGCATTGATCTGAGGAACGGTCCTCACTAATTGCAACGATGCCGATAATTAGGTTCACATTAACAAATGGGACAGAGGAACTTTATAGTCTAATCCTATCAGCTCTGCCTCACATTGTTTTCACGTTCAGCATGCAAGCTAGTAAAATATTTCCTTTGATTTTCATCTCCTTTTGAATGGTGATACCACTTGAAAAGATGAATGTTGGTGGCAACAGATCAACTTCAAAGAACGAAGTGACATGGTTGTAGTATGACTGATCCGTGATGATAAATTGACTGGTTTTGGGATTCCTTCAAACTTTTACAATTTTAATGCATTTTTGTTCCTGATGATTTACTGCGATATTTAGCTGTGATTACTTTATTGTAATAGTTCTTAAAATAATTTTAAAACCATGAGATGCAGATTAAAGAATAATTAAATAGATTAGTAGAGGATTTTGAGAAATTTATAATAACAATAAGCCAGATAGCATGAAGGCTGAGATGGTCAATTTGGAGGCGGAGAGATCATTTCCAAAAATTCTTGTGGAAAACATCGCTTTAATTTTGAAGAATTATAATTTATAATAATAGTAATATAAACAAATAGCCTTGAAGTAACTGATTTATGCCTGAATAGAAACATTCTTATCTCCTGAGCAGGAGGAACGTTTTTATTCAGTTAATCAATTATGAAAATAAGTACGTTTAGCTAAAGCGCTCATCCTGCTCATGTGACATGTTCATTCTTTTATACTGAGACATAATTTCTACAAAGATTAATCCATTTTTAGTTTTAATGAAAATATCTGATGATGTGATATCACATGGCATCATTTGTTACGGCTTTGAACAAGGAACCTTATATTTGGAAGGTAATTAATCAACATCTGAAACAATAATAAATCCATCAGTTGTGTTAACATATATCTTCACTGAAAATCAAGACTCGTTACCAGTCCTGTCAAAATCATAAATACTCTAACTTTTTGGCTACTATAATATCATCTGCATGGACAAATACACCCAACAAAAATAAATTAAAAGTAAGCAGTAAGAAGCAAGTGAACTAGTGTAAAATACAAACAGTGTAATACTCATATATTACAAAGCCAAACAGCCACCTAATAATTAAAAGGACACTCTGGAACTGGAGAAAGATATATTTTGATAACGGATCTTATTTCAATGCATTAGAATTAGCTAACATGCAAATTGTAATCACAAGCAAAAATAATATTTTCAGAAGTAGAAATTAGTGAACTTCAATCAATATCGTAGCGAAGGTATGAGAATAAGAATATTGACAATAATATTGTTACAAATAATGAAACATAAAATAAGGTAGAATAGAGTTAAATGGGAACAAAACTAATCATATCGATTATAATATTGATCAAACGAGGGATTAACGCAATGAAGTTCAAACTTTTACATAACTGGAAATGCATGAAATGATATGAAAAAGGAGAAACCTTGAGAAAATTAAAGGAAAACAAAGTTGCAAAGACGTGAAAAGTGAGGTAATAGAATCATGAAGAAAACTGTAATCTATATGATACACTGAACAAATTCAGATTTCCCTAACTGCTTATTTCAATTCGTTCCTATCATCCATCTCTACCGCCATGTCCTCCGAACTATATTCTGCGTTTGTCAATGAGTTCTTGTTGGTCGGCGAATACAGGCACGTCTATATGAAAACATCACTTATGAATTCATCCTTGTCTCTCTAGCTGTATCCCAGATGGGTGATTTTAGGGATGGGAGGGGAGTGGCCGTACAGCTATTGTTTCGTGGAGAGTTTTTTCGAAGATATATTCAATATAGGTCATAGCATTCTTGTGAAATTCCCGTCTAGCCTTTTCTTTATTGTATTTACCAAACCCTCTACTTGGGCAGGATATGTCACAAGGTCAATTTTTAAGCGGAGTTTAACACGTCTGAATACAGAGTTTTCCTTCTCCTAGACTAGTTGCCTCACCAAGGCTGACGAACCCAGTCTGCCCTTCTATTTACCCATAGCTGGAGGGAGAATAATTGGAATCATACCTTTCCCAAGGGTATTAGTGCTATGTGAAATGCATTCAGTCTCGTCTAGAATTTAGACTCGTGTCGCCGTGTCGATTTACTACGACGATAACCAGTACACCACGGGCACTTCGCTTTTTCTTTACACCTTTTTCCGTGTCCTTGTGTTGCATTTGTATAGTAGTATTGACAAAACCACTGCTTGGAAGAAGTCCTGTTTTATTTCATTAGGTAGCTCACACTTCCATATGATCGACAGTCTATCGATAGCAGTCCATGCATCCGCTCGGTGCATATTGATATGATTTTTCAAATATAAATATGGTATATTATACAGCAACACATACTGACACTAACAAAATAAATGAACAGTCAAAAAGATAAAAAATTAAAACAAAAAAAACATCCGGAGCTTAATTAGAAACAAAAGATTTGAAAAGAAATAAAAGTAAAAACAAAATAACTCACACTACTAAATAAAATAAATAAACAAATGCAACTGTCAATTAACAAGACGTCAATAAAATACTTAGAAGTTAATTTAAATTCTAGGTGATCTTGACGTTACTAAGAAATAATTTAAAAAAGATTCAATTCAATCCAAAACTGACAGTTTACAAATATATTAAAATCTTACAAAGCAATATAGACAAATCACGCTGTTCATTGAAAAACAGAACGAAGAGACTGCGAATGGGAATAGAATCTTATGAACCCGTGTATACAAAAACTTTTTGAAGTGTTATATGCGAAGATGACTTAAGGAAAGTCGATGGATTTTACTCAAAGTGTGGAAAGCTAAGGAAATTGAAGAGAAATGGGTGGATATAACAAAACATTGCAAATGATTGGCAAGAAAGAAATATCCGATTAAAGAGCCCCTAGCTTAAACAAAGTTTCACTTTTCTTAATAAAGTAACTGAACACGAAACCTCATCCCCCAAAAGAATAACAATGGGATTAATTTAACTTTAACTAAAACACAATTAAACAGATGATTCCCGAAAGTCAAACCTTATCATATACCTCCTAACTACAAGTAATAGCTCATCTTATACCTCTGAAAATTCATATAACATTTTTCATCAAGAGTGCCTAATGCCTTGAAGAAGAAAAATGTTTAAGCAGACTTCCTATAGAAGTAATCTTCATTTCTAACTGTGTCCTAACACTGCCACAAAATCAAAATCAATCTTCGAATATCATGGATAGCTTATTGAAACATATTTAACAATGTCACTTGTTGCTAGTTGATCAAGTCTATGTAAGTAGCGAGACAATTTTCAATAATGCTGAACTTCATAATGAAACAACATGAAGACCTGAAGTGTGTTATTGGATCTACTGACGTTCAAAATGTCAAGCTATCCTTTATTGATTGAGTCTCCTTTTTAAACTTCAGTTTTGCTACCTTGTTAACTCGAGCAACAGTGAGAAATGTGATAGCTTATTAAGTGAGTTCAAACTCGTGTTATTGCCTTCACATTATGACTAGTACTTTCAGTAAAGGTACAAAACCTTTTCTCTCCCAACTAAGGGTTAAATAGTGCCATTATTTTTATTCTACAAGGATGGCCTTGGCATTGAGTAACCAAACAACCCATGGGGGTTGATACAACATTAAACAAAGAAACTAAACCAACTGCTGATACCACCTCAATAATGAAATAACCAAAGGCCTAAAGTTTGACACTAAAACATCTCATTAAAATCAAATCCTTAGAAATAATTAACAATTTTAGCGATGGCATTAAGATAAAATTAAGTTTAAACAAATATCGCATAGTTCCTTTCAAGAAAGAGGAATTGATTCAATCAGAATTATTAAGCTTCGTAAAAAAAACGTACTTTAAACATATATATATATATATATATATATATATATATATATATATATATATATATATATATATACAAATCACAATGAGTATTAGAAAGAAGTGAAATCTGTGACTAAAAAAATTAAAGAGTTAAGAATATTACGGTCAAGTCAAATTGCTATGCAAAAATGAATTTAATAAGAAAATATGTTTAGAGTAATTAAAATATTTGCAGGAATTACTGTAACTCATCTTTTCAACATAATCTCCAGTTGCTAATTTAAACAAAACAAAAAAAGTAAAATCATGATAAGAAAATGGCATGTATTAATCTAACACATATTCTAACTAGATGTACATTTTCTTTTTTGAGTAGATGAATTATATTGTGAACTGAATTACCACGACGTGGTCCTGGAAGTGATAGTGTCCTCTGTAAAGAGAACGGATGTAACTTTCAAGACACATTCAGGTTAATTGGCCGTGCAATTACAATGACTAGTTGGTTTGGCGTAAATTGTGCGCGATATGGTCTTTCGGATCAATGGTAGAGTTTTGGCTCTGCATTCAATCTGTAGAGAAGGAGATCACGGTATACAATGCTGATGAGACCAAATAAGCTTGAAACAGCTGTTCAGTGTTTCCGCATGTCGTGCGCAAGTGCACGCCGGATTTTCTGGTCGTGTTAATTCAATTCACAATATCTTAACTAATTTATACCATCCCGGATTTGAAAAAAAGTAGAGGAGTAATCCAACTATAAATTGAAATAATGTTCAGCTAAAGTATATTTGGTTCTGAGGTTTATCTAACTCAAGACAGAGTTTTCTATTTAACTAATTCTTCAATACAATTGGAAATAATAGAAATAACCTCTAACTAAAGCAGCTTGGAAATGTCTTGAAGTGATATAAATATATCGCTTGATAATGTGTGACACTAAGAGTTGGATATATGCACATACATATATACACACGTGTGTGAGTGTGTGTACACCCACACATGTTTGCGTGTGTGTGTATATATATATATATATATATATACGTCCACGCACATGTGTATGCACATACATATACGCACACATATATACAAACATATATATGTGACTAGATGAGTTAGATTCGGCCCGAAAATCAAATTTTAAATGTTAGGAAAACCCATTAACTAGATTAAGGAAATGTAGATAAGAAAAATATCTTATACCTATGGCTAAAGGCGTGGATAAGTGTTAAGTATTTTTCGGGTACTGGTCAAAAACTTAAAAGGGTCTGATTTTAATGTCCATATATCAGAGACGGTCAGGCTAGAAAATATTTTTATGTCCACTTTTTTAAAGAGAGAAATGGTCACGAAAAGGTTATGGGTGTATTTGTGGGTGTCCCTTGGCCGGAAATAATAATGAAACATTCTGTATATATACAGGTGCACTTTGGGTCCTAGCAGTCGGACTTCATTTGGGTTCGAGGAAAGTTGATTTAGGCCGGAGAAAAAACAACGAACAGCGACATTACCAGCTGGACCTAGCTAGTTAAGATAATATTTTGCCAGCCGAAACTCAGCCCAGAACTATTTATCCACAAAGTGTTACACGCTCTCCCTTCTCCCTTGGCGTTCTATCCACAAAGTTGTGGTTGTGTTTTCTTTTCTTTTCCCTGTGAACCTGCCTCTTGCTCGATCTGGCTGCACAGAAGTTCTTCGACGTAGGGTTAGTATCTTTGTGCAAAGAGCTGCTGATGTAGGTATTCTCACATTGGTGGCGTAGAAAAGGATTGACCTTGGGTTGCATGTTAGTACGGTAGACCTTGTGGAGGAAGAAAAGGGAAGGAAAGATCGACTTGGCCGAATAAACAGTCAATATATATGCATAGGTGTATGTGTATATATGTGTCGATGAGTAAAGGCTTCGATAATCCGATAAAAAGAAACAAAAGAAAAAACAGAAGGAAAAACAAAAAGCAACCAAACCAAGACAAAAATAGACAAACAACCAACCAAAGACAAAAAAAAAATCCAAGGAAAAAGGAGGAAAGGAAACAAAATCGAACAGTTAAAAAAAGGGGAAGAGAGAGAGAGAGAGAGCAGTCGACAATGGAGAGCAGAGGAGAACTTTCGGTGTGAGATAGCAGTCCAGGGAAAGGACGGTCAGCAGAAGGAATCAGTCAAAGATGAGTTTGCATTCCTAGTAGCTTTTGTTGAAGTTTCGCGAAAAATACACGCCCTCGATAGTCTACAAATGCACAAAAAGCTGCACAAAAGTGTCACACAAAACTCCCTTGCTTGCACTTGGAACTGACCCAAGTCGATATTGTTCGTTTGTTCTTACTTCCATCTTTTCGGTTGCATTTTTGTGGCCGTAAAGAAATGGGAAATACTCAGGCGGAAACCACTAAATGAATCACTGGCCATGAATAGTATTGGTTTAAAGAAGTTGATATAGTCGGGGGTCACAAATCTACAAAATGCTACAGAGACATATGGAATGCTTCAGACTGCTTTTGGACCATCTTGCAAATTCTTTTAAACAAATAGTAAAACTATTATAGAATAAATATTGATATATACCATTGACAATATTCAAAACTAATAATGTTATTCCAAAATAATAATTTAAATAAATTCTGGTAATATCTGTGAACAGCGATATCTCACAAAGTTGAATTCTAAACTGCATTGCGGCCCGAAATAAAAGTTACATGCCCAAACAATTTAGAAAAAAATCTTCTAAAGTGTCACAAGTGAGAAATGCATGTTCTGCGATTAACATCCTAAAACAACTAATCATGTTGTTCAAGGTTTTGTCTCTCAAATAAAAATGAACACATTCATAAATATATGACATGTCAACGGCCTCCATTTACTAATATCTCAGCAAATGGTAAAATTTCAAAGCTTTTCTACCGACATCAGTATGTGAAAATCAAAAGGTGACAAGACAATTGGATAAGAAACATCAACCCAAGCAAATTGGCACGAATCAATTAAGAATCATTAAATACAGAAGAAAGAAACTCCGGTATGTCATTAACATGTCTTATTTGTCTGGCAACATCATTACTTCGAAAACATATGTAAATTTAACAAAATATAAGCATACAAAATGGAAATACAACGAATGTACAACCTGAATAAAATCCCAATTTCCTTGTAGTATCAGAGAGAAAAGTAAAGTCATGTTTTTCTCGAGGACATTGCCTCTATGTGAAAGTAAACACTTTCAATTTGAAGTTCAATTTCGTTCTGAAGACTCTGACGCCCAAAGAATTTCATCACACACACATACACAGACACACACACATATATATATATATATATATATATATATATATATATATATATATATATATATATATATATATATACATATGAGGATCCTTAAACAAGTTTCCAGACTTTTTTCGTACGGCCACTTTTATTGATAGTACACACATAAAACTCTAGTCCACTTCTAAGTAATCTCCTCCGGCTGCAATGCACTTCTTGTACAATTCAAACTACACCTGGAAGGCCCCATTAAAGTCCTCTTGTGTGAGTGTGTCACGGCCTCTTTCATCTCATCATTTGTCTCATAACGACAGCCTCTGAGCTTAGGGAATAACCAAAAGTCTCTTCCTGAACTCTCTTAAAACCTCATCATAGTAACCCTAACCCTAATCCTTTAGCCAATCAACTCTGGTGTATTGACTTCCTTACTCCTCCCACACCTCTCATCATCGCTCAGAGACTCCCTGCCTTCCTTGAATCTCTTATGTCACTCAAAAACTGATGCTCGATTCATGCAAGATGCTCCAAAACCAGTCTGAAGCATTCCATAAGTCGCTGTGGCCTTTTTTACCAGGTTTAAAACAGAATATTATTGTATATCGTTCTTCTAAAGTTTTCTCACGTCCAGATTGCATTTTTGAAATTCTCCTGCTGTGACAGTTAGGCTTTAGTCAGATGTATTCCAATTTCTACTTTAACTGTTCATTTTAACCTGAAATCATAGAAATTGGTCAGTCATCTCATAAGATGAATATCAATAACATACTGAATTTTCTATAGTCTACACCAATTTTCAATTCCTGTACTAAAACGACTGGAAACTTAATGCAGGCACCATGCATATATATATATATATATATATATATATATGTATATATATATATATATATATATATATATAAGCTTTACTGTTGCAAAATATTTGTAAAATAAATGATCGGAGTTGTTAGCAAAATGCTTCCATGAAGGTACTATTTACCCAACCCCTCCGCTCGGGCAGGATATGACACAAGGTCGATTTTTAAGCAGAGTTTAACAGGTTTGAATTCAGAGTTTTCCTTCTCCTAGACTAGTTGCCTCACCAAGGCTGAAGAACCTAGTCCGTCCTACTATTTACCCATAGCTGGAGGGAGAATAAGGGGGTTCATACCTTTCCCAAGGGTATTTGCCCGAAAGTGAACGTAATAGCGCGACTGTAGTACGAACTCGCGTACTACGATTCCGCAGTTCATCGCTTTAACCATTACACCACGAGGACACCCCAAATGCTTCCATGAAGGTAAATATTTACATTGCAACTAAGAGTTAATTCACGAGACTTAATATATCTGTCACGTAATAGTCATGTGCCTCAAAAAGTGTAAAGAAATATAATGGTTCAGTTGAAAGATTCAGTTGAATATTAGCTCATCAGAAGATCAAAAGCGTTAATTTCTGAAATGAGAGTTTTTTTATCTTGTTTTATATCCTATTTTTCGCTTTTAATATATTGTGATGTTGCTCTGCATTATGTGTGAAGATTTTACAGATTACAAACTTTTTAAGCGTTAAATTTTAGTCCTAATCATAAAAAATAGGCCAAGATAGATAGATAGATAATCAGAAATAAACGAAAGCAATATGTTTTGCATCAGGGGTGATTTTACATTTTATATATTTAATCGAACTTACTTGAATTTATCAAAACTTTGTATAAAAGCTTAGCAATGAAAATGATGTTATCTCTAAGGTCAATATTTTAAATCTAACTTTTCCCCCAGCATAAAAGAAGTAGGCACGGATCACGTGCTCCATTCGACATATTACTGGATGAAGAGCTTAAAGCTACTTTGGCTGACCCTTCCTCAATATGACCAGATAGAAAAAGTCATTTTATTAGAGAGTTAAGTAAAACAAGGAAAGCCAAAATGTATCTCGCCGGTCAAAGAGAACAGAAAGAAATGCACCCTTCTTCACTCATTCCACTGAGCTAAAAGGTTTGTGTATACTTTCAGCTCAGGCCATGTTGACAGCTCAACTTCAACCTTGTCAAACCCGGGATTCTACATGCCGAAACAGAGATCATCTCAAGAGCGGCAGTGAATGGAGTGTTGGATGGGTGGTGGCATGAATCAATCATGAAACTAGATTCAGTCGGGTCGGCAATGTCGGGCAGTAGAAAGAGATGTTGAAGTCCCGAGAAAGTTGAAAGCCTATTAAGACTTGAGGAGAGTGCATTGCGACATCAGTGCCATGTTGTGTACTTTGAGAACAGACCTTGCGCGGTCACTGGAAAGAGTGCGTCATCACTAGAGTGACAAGCTACTTGAAGTGGTTGAGATAGATTCCATTACGTAAAGAACAAGTAAACTATTGAGTAATGTTCTGAGGTAATCTAATTAGCAGATTAACAGTTTAGATTGACAATGTGAAGTAAACCGAGAAGGATATCAATTTTATGATAGTTTCGAAATTATTGCCAAGTCGGTTTCACCAAGTCGTAAATCTTCTAAGAATTTCAAAATTGAAAAGAGTCTATTTGGAAGTTTTAAGATGCAACTGCAAATATTAAATATAATAATTCCGTAAC
Source organism: Sepioteuthis lessoniana (assembly GCA_963585895.1). Taxonomy (NCBI): domain Eukaryota; kingdom Metazoa; phylum Mollusca; class Cephalopoda; order Myopsida; family Loliginidae; genus Sepioteuthis; species Sepioteuthis lessoniana. The sequence continues at coordinate 26,272,957 of OY757905.1, forward strand.
TTTTCTGACTGCGAAATATAATCGAGTATTAAAACGAAAATGTTTTTGTAGATTTTGAAAGTCATAATCAGGTAAAGTAAGCCTGGTATTAAGGCCTTTGGATTTAGAAGCTAAAAACTGAGAAAAATTTAAATAAATTTCTTTAAAAGTTTTCATAAAATCATTACCATTTCTACACTAAGAAGTGATTCAAAATTTGAACAGCTGATACATATTTACCAACCCCTCCGCTTGGGCAGGATATGCCACAAGGTCATTTTTTAAGCGGAGTTTAACAGGTTTGAATTCACAGTTTTCCTTTTCCTAGATTAGTTGCCTCACCAAATCTGGAGGGATAATAATTGGAATCGTACCTTTCCCAAGGGTATTAGTGCTATGTGAGTCAGTGCTATCAGTATTAGTGCTATCAGTCTCGTCCAGGATTTGAACTCGTGTCGTTGTGTCCATTTCCTACGATGGTAACCATTACACCACGGGCCCTCCATTTGAACAGGTGATAGATCTGCTTTTAAGAACAATCACAACGAAGGGAGCGAAGAGAAATCTGTGAGACTGGATTGGCTGAGACGAATCAGCCACAAAAGAATTAATGTGTTATAATTTTCTTTTATGGGATAGGTTTAGTTAGATTGAAAATTGGGTGATAAACTTTTACTTTTTTGCTAAATAGGAAAATAAAAGATGTATCTTTCTTCTCTTATAAAATTCATTTTAAGAATGGTTTGGTAGTGTATCTAGTCTTTAGTGACAAAGAGAATTTGACTTCTGATTAAGCGAATAACCCTTAACTACTCCGTATCGTTAAACTTCTCATTGATATAAATATGCAAATTAACAAAATCATAAAATAATCCATTGTTTCATTATAAAATGATTACACGTACCAATGCAGTGTAACATAATCCCTTGACTACTTAACAATTAGTTTATTCATGTGCTTCTAAACTATCACCTACTCACACACCATATTTATATTCTGCCTACCCTTTTTGTTTTCAGTTCTATCTCTGAGGAAATATGTAAAGAGATAATAAAATCTCCATAATGTATTATCGACAAGCAAGTCTCAAATAGTCCTTATATATTATTATATAGTTAAATCCGCTAAAAAGAACTATTTAATTCAACACAACCCGGATCAATTAAACCATCACTAACTTTAAAACTCTTTTATTATCATTCACTCCACAGCTGTTAGATTACTGTCAGATCATATTCTTCTCTTAAAAGCTATATTACAATTAACTGTAAAATGAATAAATAATTGAACTATTTTGTATAGAAAGGTTTAACAGTTTTCTCAGTTGGAAAATTTTGATGAGACAAGTGAGCGCCAATGCAACTTTTTTTATTAACATTATTATGTTGCAACTAGGAATGGAAATTGCTTAATTCTCTAATTCATATAAATGCTATTGCATTAATAAAAATCTCGGCGGTATGCTGTATTTGAGCAATTTAGCAAATTCGCATCTTTATATCACTGATGACATATTACAAGACAGTTTTATTATGAATGGCAAAGCGAAAGAGTCAGCATAAAACTATTTTAAAATAGATGGTTAATTGGAATAAAGGTCACATTAAATATGAAAACTACTTGAAAATGAAGAGAGCGTAATTACAAAACAACAGAATAAGGTAAGATTAAAAGGCAAAGAGGTACTTGTCTGATTAACCTGGTTGCTTTGGTATTAGTGCTTCCTACGCATACAACATCGAAAGTCACTTCATTGCTTATTTCAAGAGAGTCAGAGAAAGCCTAATACAGGAAATGAGAAGAAGAGAGAAAGGTATAAGGAAAGAGAGAGAGAGAGAGAGAGAGAGAGAGAGAGAGAGAGAGAGAGAAAATAAATGCTACTTATGTGGTCAGCTTAATATTAAAAGAAAATACAAATGATAAATGAGGCATGTGGGACTTAATCTAATGACGCCTGCTTATCTTTCAGAGGATTCGATGCTTTGTTAAGTGCTGCTGTGTTGTGAATCACAAAACTTACTAGGCATGTACATTGATCTTACAAATAGTAGAAGCAAAGATATATATGCTTCGCTTGACAAGTAAACGCCGTTAAAAGTCCATGAAAATTTTCATTAAAACTTCGTTGTAACTAAACTGAAACAACATTAGTTGAAATTCTAGGAAAAATTCTAATATTTTTGCATAGAAAGAATCACTCCTCAAAAATGGTTAAAAGGTCCACGTCTTCATATTATAAATATTTCCTGTCATTTTGTTAATTGTTGGATACACTGCGATCGTTTTAGATCGGCTTTAGTGTGGAAGGAGCCACAGCGAGTTATATTTTTAGCAAGTAACTCTCTCTACCCTCGCTGATTATATAATTACACATTGGTTGCGTCATACATGTTTGCTTTTTTCTTTATTTGGGATGTGTAAAGTAAACTCCACATAAACCCCGAAGTGTAATGGTTATCACCGTAGTAAATGGACACTGTAACGCAAGTTCAAATCCTGGACGAGGCTAATTGCATTTCACCTAGCACTTATACCCTTCGGAAAGGCATGAATCCCATTATTCTCCCTCCAGCTATGGGTAAATAGTAGGGCAGACTGGATTCTTTAGCCTCAGTTAGGCAACTAGTCAAGGAGAAGGAAATCTCCGAATTCAAACCTGTTAAACTCCATTTAAAGATTTATTTTGTGTCACATCATGTCCGAACGGGGCGGTTGGAAAATATATATAAAGCCTGACTTACACAAAGCTGCACACAGATTACGTGGGTAAGTCAACATGGTGTTGTGGCTAATGTGTTGTACTCTGTGGCAAATGTGCTGTACATTGCAATAAGTGAATTCGAACTCCAGTTGCGCACTTACATAAACTTTTAGACAAATGTCCATGGAATAGGTATGAACTCTTTTTTTTTCCTTGCTGTGAGTAAAATATTACAACTATTTTCCTTCTACAAAGAAAGCTATGAAATTATATAACCCACGAAATTTAATAACACTTCAAAAAAAAAAAAAAAGAAACCGAAACAACCCGAGTAAAATTCCGTCGAGAATTTACTCGAATGAGTGCTCTCTCCCAACGATCTTTGGCCAGAATAATCTACGTTTAATCAATATATTTTCTCCAATATTCAAACGCTAACAAACATATGCTGGGAGTGGCCAAAAAATTTAAAACTTCTTTTGACGGAATAGAATGGAAAGGACGAAAGACAAGAATATATCTATCAAGAGATATAATTTTTTTAGAATATATAAACCTGTCTTAGTTCCTGTGAAAATTCCGATATCAAGAACGTGTTTCAGCATTTTTGCCTTTAATAATATACATATATTATAACGGCACATTAGCCTCGTGGGTAGAGTGTTCTCCCATGGCCCGGTAGACCGGAGTTCAATCTCATATTGAGTCATAACAAATACTCCAAAAACGATACCTTGATGCCGCCTTACTTAAGACTCAACTTTATTAGGTAAAGTGGAGTAATCCATGGAAAAGTATACCCTCCCTTACACATCGGTGTAGTAGCTAACGAAAAGGAAGCTTTTGAGACACCCTCAATAGTAATTTCTAACTTAACTTTTACTATATATATATGCATGTTCTTTCGTTACGGATTCGGCGCCTTTCGGGAATATTTTCGCCCTCGTCATAGGATCAACTGTCCCGTGCTCGACTGCCATGGGCATGGAACTTATAAAAGTAAAAATAATAAAATTAGTATATATATATATATATATATATATATTTGATAAAATGATGAAGACACATTTTGTCTACATAATTTTATTAAGATCCTTTCAAGTTTCCTGGTTAGTGTCTTCTTTTCTGGTTGGATTTGGTGAATGAATTAACCAAAATTGTACCGAGCGCTTTCGGACCTTTCATAGGCCATGATCAGGTGTTGTTTGTATGTGTAAAGAGTATTTTAAAAGAGTTTTGAAAGGTTTTAGCTTTTTTATAACATAACAAAATTACGTAAACACAGAGTTTGATAAAAAATGAGATGCTGATGAATTTAAAAAACAACGCATTCAATGGAAATAGAATGTTATCAAGAAATATGCAATAGAACAACAAAAAAAAAGACATTTCATAACCTTGTCATTCGGAACAATTTTGGTACTTTCATCCACCAATTCCAATCTGAAACCAAGACACTTATCAGGAAACTTGAAAGGATCTTAATAAAATTATATAGGCAGAATATGCTTTGATTATTTAATCAAACATGCTTAAATGAAAGACTGTAGCCAACCTACACACACACACGCGCGCGGATACATATAAAGAAAACAGAAAATTTGTAAGCAAATAGATTTAAAAATTATCATTAATATATTTACATTGGTTCAAGTTGAAAAAATTTAAATAAAGCTTAATATTTATATAAATAAAATGATAGAGAAATAATATTTCAGTTTGCATTTTTTATCAATGCATTATCAATTTTAATCATTGGTCTCGATTCTACCAAATATATATATATATATATATGCCAAAAATTGTGTTAATTTCGAATAAGGTCTCGTATTACCATACCACTTTAATAGCTTATTCCTATGCATTGAAATTTAGTTGCGTATTATATATATATATATATATATATATATATATATATATAAAAGAGAGAGAGTGAGAGGGGAGGAAACCGGTTAAAGTGCTTTTTGAAAAACGCTTTCTAAAAACGTTAAAAAATTCGTGAAACTACAATGAATGCTAATCAACCAGCTTTAGAAATCTATTTAGAAACCATATAAAAAAAAATAAAAAAAATAACCATAATCTAGTTTTGCCTTCAATCTCTTGTAGCACTATTGTAGATACTGAGCACTCGTAAAAGGAGTGTTTTATTCATCTTTTGCATATTATATATATATATATATATATATATATATATATATGTATATATATATATATATATATAGTCATAAACATGGTTATATTTTAACCTCATCAACAGACACAAACCTAAAAAATGGGTAGCATTTGTTTCCCGACTGAACTATTTGATCCAGGCTGTTGACCCGTTAGTCTCGTTCGCCAAACATCTGGTGCAGTTTGCCGTTGACTCGTCGTTGGGTTCGTCCGCTTTTTTTAATGTCCACCACTCTACTTTTTATGGCTCTTGAGGTATAACTTTAAAAAAAATGGTCCTTTTTTCCATCCCCCCCCCCTTACTTTTTGTCCCTCCTGACCTACATGCATAAAGCTTTTACTTAGTACGAGTCCACAGTTAACCCATTTTAAAATTTCTTGGAGAATCCTTATTTACGGGTTCTTGCAATCTGAAAGACATTCCATTTTTGCATAAACTTTGTTTTTCAAAGACCACGCCATTGTTTGAAAAGAAGTAAAAAAAATTAGCTTGTTGTTTTACATAATTCACCGGAAAACTTAACTTCATATTAATAGACTCGTCTTTTCATTTAAATCACAGATACTATTCAGCAAGATTAACATAACTCTCACTCAAACCACATATACAAACCGCTACGCCCTTCGCACGGGTAAGAAGAGGTGCGTCTTGTTGAGGTGGGAGCACTTGCCCCAGTGTTAAAAAAATTAGCTACAGAGCTCAAACTAAAACGAAATTTACTAAAATGGAAAACCAATAAAAAAAATAGCAACATTCAATTTTAGAACTAAGAATAGAATAGGCCGACCACTGGAACAGACAGCTTCTGTGATAGATCATAACATAGACATAATATGAACACAAGAACACAGATACCTTCAGAGTTATTATATAAAATACCACGGTATTGGCAATGGATGGACGTTTGTCTCGGTCTCTCCATGGAAAAACTCTATCAACGCCGGGGTGTAGGTTTGTTTATCGGTCCACGAGGCCTAAAGTCACTTATTTGAATCGAGAAAATACAACCGAGAATAATAGTAGCTATGTTTAACCGCGACCACAGCACAACAATTTTCACCTGCTACAGCTCCACCAATGTTAGTGACGAAACCGACCTCGTTGCCTTCTATAGCAAGCTATTCTTCCGTCTTCTTAGCATCCTGAAACTCAACGATGGAGACATAAAAGCCAAAATAGGTAAAAACGTAAATCATAAATTCAGCTTACAAACTCGTCAAACGGAAATGGGGAAAAGCTAAAGGATTTCACACAAGTGGATAGATTAATATGCCTTAATATTAAATTTCAGAAAAGAACGGGAAACTATGAACCTTTACTTTCGCAAATAACGCTAAAACACAGATATACTACACCCCCATGTATAAGAAGTCGATTAATAGCACTTTGAATTGTGAGGCATTATCCTCTTTTGACGGAATGTCCTCCAATCACAGAATTGTCACAGCAAAGATACGTCTTAGCTGACGCTGGAATGCGGCACGAACAACCACCACTATACACCTATACTGCTTAACAATAGGGATATTGGCGATGAAAATATGACAACACTAAGAAACAAATCCGATGTACTTCAGGAGATATCAGAAACACTTACTCCGAATGACTAATACGAGAGATCATCAATGCCCACATAGTGGCAGCAGAATGCATACCAACAAAAGTAGGAGCAAAACATAGAGTCCTCTGGGTGACATTGGTGGTTAAGAAAAGACGTGATGACGGGAAAACCGCATCCTTATGCAACGGGAGGAATCCAACTAATGTCAACTCACTAACGTATACACTAAATAACATATACCTGAAAGAACAAACAGAATGTATTCAAGAACAAATCAATAAGATTTGAAACGCGGTTGAAGGTAGACAATCTTAGATAGAATGGCAGACCGTAAATGAAGTGAGAAGAAGTAAGAGTACTGCAAGACCTAAACTAAAAGCTGTCAGCCAATTGGAACGATTACACCTGTCGAAAGAATTTTTTTTGGAATATCCCGAAAGTGACGGGTGAATCTGTCACGAAAATAACCAACTGGCTATCAAACTAGGAGAGTTTACGCAAAAAGAAAGAACGCGACGTAGCAGAAGTCGAGTAAATACTCCTAAGTGGATTCATTACATAGACGGTGACTAAGCGTATGGAAAAAAGCTTGACGGCAATTACACAAGAATGGTACGAGCTGTATGGATAAAGTCCTAGAGACAACATCCCAGAAAACGGCTGCTGTGCTGTCATCTACCATTCATCTCGAAAACCATCCAGATTAGACGAACCAGACATGTGGAACACTGCTGGAGAAGTAAGGACGAACTCGTAAGTGATGTAGTCCTGGGGACCCCTTCACACAGACGATAAAGTGTTGGTCGAGCAGCCAGAAACCTATCTCCAACAGCTTTCTACGAATACAGGATAAAGCCTGGAAGACCTGCTGCATGCAATGGACGATAGAGACGAATGGCGACAGAGGGTCAGGGAAATCTGTGCTAGCACCACGACAAGATATATATATATATATATATATATACTCTTCCATTGAGAACCATACATAAGGAGTCTATTTAAGAATAAAAATTCGTGCTGTGTGATCCCGCTCAACTCGGGCACTAAAGTCAGTGCCTCCACAAATATACGGACTTGATCAACTGATTGAGTCTCACGACGTTATTTACCATTTCTAAGCAATATCCTGATCATAGAGCCTGGCATATTTGAAAGACTCGATCTTAGCATGGCATTTTGTCCATCATGTTACCCTCTCCGATACAAGATCCTCACAGTTCAATTACCCAAGTGTTTTAAGTTGGCCTTCACTTTGTCCTAGTAGCACAGACAAGTCGTCCAACGAAACGTGCAACGATCAAAATAAATTGCTTGAGGACACTCATCCTTTATTTGTGTGTGTGTGTGTGTGTGTAATGTTAAAAAAGATGTATATTTTGTTTCGTATATATATATATATCTATATATATATATGTGTGTGTGTGTGTGTGTGTATGAATACCCCATCAGAGTTAATCATCAATGAAGATATGTGGTTATACAGATGTTCTTTGCATATATAAGTATATATTCTTTGTGTGTGTGTGTGTATACATGTAAGTTCATTCATTTATATGTGCACAAGGTTGGTTTTGTTTTATTTCTTTAATTCCAGGTTTGTCTCTCTTGATGTCTTAGTGGACGTAATTATCCTTAAATATATCTTTTCTATCATAAAGTGTTTTCGGACTATTTTCTCCATCTTTATTTTTATTTCCACAACGTTTCAACCGATATGTCCTCAAGCTTTCTTCTGATCCCGTTAGCCATAACCGGGTACAAGCGTTAAGTATACCTGTATTGTTATTCACCTACAGTCAGGATTGAACCTGCAACCTCTAGATGATTGTTTCGTTAGAAGCTAAGGGAACCAACGCCTATAACCGTTATGCCATGTGTCCTCGTGGATTCAAGGACGAGGTTTGAAGTTCTGTGAAGGTTCCCGAGTTCGACAAACACCTGAAGAACTGGCTCGTGGAACTAGAACAGTCGACCCCGGTAAGCGAAATAGAGAGATAAGTTCGACATTCCAACCACCTGAAGAAGGCCGGAACGTTGTGGTAAACATGGCGACAAAGATGAGGAAAAATGTAAATAATATATATATATATATATATATATATATGTGTGTGTGTGTGTGTGTTCGATGCGTGGCTTTCCTTTAAGATAGTAATTTACAAATCTATAAGCTTCGATGTGGCACAATGCCGAATGAATGGGGCGCCCGATGAGACTCGAACTCACTCGTGTAGGTTTGCTAGTCTAGCTTGCTAACCGTTACACCTCAATAGGTGCCCTCTTTTAAGATATCACTCTATACCAACAAGTTTACACCTAAATAAATGAATGTATAAATGATTTTACCAAGCCAAGAAATTTGCATATTTCTCTTAGGTTGTCTCAACGGAAGATATCGACGATAAAACCCCATGACTCATAACTGTGCAAGAGTGTAATCTTTACCACAGACTTGTAGATACAAATTTCAATTCCTAATGAGACATCATGATTACTCCGTTTTTTTTTTTTAGGTTTTTGACTACTATCGTTCAAAAATTCGGTGTAAATTTTTATATAACTTGCAACAGGTGAACCAAGATAAGTAAAAGAAAGAACGCAAGAGATTCAGCTTAAACATATAGTTAGGTTTGATAGCGTTTGATAGTTTGTCTTTGGTTGAAAGAGTTGTTCATTTTTTTAAAATTCTAATGATGAACATTCCTATCGTAAAAGCAAAACTTTTACTGTGGCTCGAATATCTGTGAATCACTATTTGATAAAATGTTGCCTTATAAAGGATAGCTAGTTTTGTATACTACACATTAGATGTCGATGATGAATATATATATGTATGTGTATGTGTGTGTGTGTGTGTGTGTGTGTAACTAAACTATTCGCACGAGTAGGATATGACACAATGTAATTTTTAGGTGGAGTTTCACAACTTTGAATTTAGATTTTCCTTTTTTTTTTAGACTAGTTACTATAGCATGTATGCCCTAATTTTATCCATAGCTGGACGAAAAATCTCAGAATTCTTACTTTTCTTTGGGTATTTGTACTATGTGAACCATGAACAACCTGGTCCAAATTTGACGATAGTCATCAACGGTAATCATCACACCACCAGAACTTCCTCTATGCTTTTGGTGGGGGGAGAGAAATATATATATACATATATAAGAATAGTCAGTATTATTATTATTATTATTATTATTATTATTATTAGAAGAAGAAGAAGAAGAAGAAGAAGAAGAAGAAGAAGAAGAAGAAGAAGAAGAAGAAGAAGAAGAAGAAGAAGAAGAAGAAGAAGAGTTATATTTTTTGGAAAATCAAGATGACGATTGGTGTTTATATTTATATTCATTGAAGAAGTGATATTTGCTCTATACTTTAAAAAAATCCAATAATATTATTCTTATCAACACTCAACGGACTTAACGAAATTGGATGAATGTGCCAACTGAGACTTTTGATAGCGAACGAAATTATTCGGTTTGATATAATTTCTTGAGACCACTTATTTGTTCATTTTTTCTCGTAAGAAAAAGGACTGCTAAGCTCAACTTTATGTGAAAATCTATAGCATTTTTCTTCCTTCAATAAATCATTTTAGCCAAGTCATTTTTATTGTGAGGTGGCTCTATATATAGAGAATTATATATTGAAATTATTTGGAGTGCTCTGAAAATGATTATTGACCCTAGGAAAGTTATATAAAGATGACAAAAAAACTGAAATAAAACCAGGTATGAAATTGGTGTTTTTATAATCTCACCCCATGATTAAAGCAAAATCAGACATTTACTTGTGACATCGTCAATGTGTATAATTCCTAAAACCCTATCGAAAATTGCGTAAGTTATTTTCATGTAAACGAGAGCCTACTTTCTTTGTAACAAAACATAGTAATCTTATGTCTTTAATTCTTATTATTGTTGTGAAATAAACTTTTAAAAGCTTCAGAATTGGGGACTGTGTACCGAAATATATTAAGCAAAATAGATAACAAATACTGGTTATGGGTTAGAAATAATTGTTAGTCAGAAAATTTCTCTGCGATTTTTCTACATTTCCGTGTCTATGCTACTCTGTGGGTCAGTGATTACTACAGTAGGCTCTCATTCCATTAATGTAATTAATTGGAGCCTTATTGGCTACTCTATATGCGTGGTCATTTAGCTAGTAAATACCTTCAGGTTCTTTGGATAAAATGGTGTTGCTGAGTATAACAAATATCACAACAGAACTTTGCTCATGTAATTTAATTAATTCTTATATCAGGGCATTTTATGTACTTTTTGCTAGCTGAATTGTTGTTAACAATTCGGTAAATGGAATCACCAAACCAATTTAGAACTCGTGCTGATACAATTAATATGATATTGTGTCTGAAAACATCTTGGGAGCAGTCGGTTTATTTTTTTGAATTTTTTTTTTCTATTTTTTTTCTTTTTTCTTTTTTTTGTAGAGGGAGGTAAAGCGGGCATATTTTTGTCTTGCCCAATGCAACGAGCGATTAGAAAATTATGTCTAAAACCTGACTGAAATTTATCCTATTGACTATGAACTTCAGTAAAAAGTTAGTGTCATAAATATAGACAAAATGTATCATTGAAAATCGGTTTAATTTATTATTTCATAAATGACATCATCTTAATCCACAGCAGCAGAAAAGTTCCTGATATATCCATTTAATCTCGGAAATATGGTGGTTGTTCATTTAGCATTTACAATGCAGAAAGAAGAGTAGACATACTTTATATTTCTCATAATTGACATTAATAATATCAGAAAAAAACATTCGATTCATTTTATCGTAATAAGGGGGGAAATTGAACATTCCACGGTTTTTAAGCAAGTTGCTTGGATTCAAAACAAAGAAAATTGGGAACGTTTCCCGTAATCCTGAGTTGAGTCAATTGCAATTATTTGGTGTAAACAAACAATATAGCGTAAAGAAACTCGTCCAAAGAATAATATAGTAATATAAGTAAATTCGAAAAAACGTTTAACTATCATATAATTATGGGAAAATCGCTAGGCCGAGTAGGAGCACATTTATATGGAATGGACGTTTATTGTCAGAATTTACTTGATTTCACACCAGTATAAAGTAAGTAGGTAAAGTTGGCAACCCTAGTCGAGGGCGACCAGAAGGCTCCCTTTTCAATAGCTACTACACCGAGATGTAGGGAAGGGCGCTACTCTTTTCCAAGGACTGACCTACTTCACCCTTCATCCGTACATTATAATGCTGAGAGTTAAGCAAGGTGGTATCAAGTACCATTTTTAAAGTCTTAGGTATGACGTGACCTGGGATTGAACGCAGGTTTCCCGGACCATTGTCGAACACTTTACCAACTAGGCCAATGAGCCGGTTTAACACCATTTTACTTAGAGCAAAATTGTTTAAAAACGTACAGAAATAAAAGACTATGTATATGGGATGTTAACCTACTCATAAATTAACAATGTTAGTCCCTTTTAAGTACTAATTAAAAAATAATTGCGCTAATTTATATTTTGCATCTAATCTTGGCAAAGTATAAAGCAAAATTAGTTAAAACCACCTTTTAAAAATTGAATTCATAGCTGTTGATAAATATAAACAAAACTATATTGCTAAAATTCACTTTAAGTTGACACTGTAACGGCATGATTTTTTTTTAGTTCCAACTTTAAAACTAACAATTACCAGTTCCTTTACATTTGAAATGTTTCCAGATATATTGCTAAAAGTTATCCAGAAAATGAGGATTTAATATATGATTTATTTTACTCAAATAAAGGAAAAGGTAAATCATATCATTTTCAAAGACTTATTATTCTAAAATCTTTTGGAAAAAGCATCTATAATCATTTGGGAGGAAGAATATATATTCAACCTTCCGACGAATTCATTTCTAGTGAAAAGTAAGTCGACACATGTTTGCTTTCAGAGTTTTTGTACAATTTTCCCCTTTAAAACACCCGTGAAACTTGAAGTTGCTAGTTAGATGATCTTTTATTTTAATATGATCGTATATGTACAAGGGTATATTTTTTAGCAAGCACTGCCATATTTTCTTCCATTATTTCTTCAAAAGCAATCGCTGGTTATATCTATATATACGTGAGGTAATAAACATACGCAGGATTCCCATGCTTTCAACGTATTCCTTATCAAAAAAAAAAGTCAGGTGATCTCAGAGCTGTTTCAGATGTAAGTCTGAGAAGTAAGCGTTCAAGAATCATATCCACAACACGAACGTTCTATTGGGAAATATATAATTAAAGAATGTACATATACTGCATGGATTCTAAGGAGATGTCTGGAAAATAAAAAAAAACCTATCTTTGGCAGGCATACTCTGATCCTTGAAAGTAATTAAATAACCATCGACACATACATACACACGTGTGTCTGTGTTTGTGTGCGTCTATTTTGCACGAGCGCGTTTTATTTCTATTTCTTTAAAATTACTCATCAAAACATTTACTCATACGTTTACATCCACTCATAGAAAATTATGTATACTGGCGGTTGTTTATAAGCAAATATGAAATTAATAATACATTCTTATCATTTCGAAATCATTGATGTTAGGACATTAAGGTAACGACACATTTTAATGAAATCTTCATGTCTCTGCAAATTTATTTCCTGAGTGAGACACGACTTTTATCAAATTTGCTTTTAAGGCTACAAAATATTTCAGAAACAAATAGTTCATTATGTTTAATTATTATTCATATTAATTCGTAAGCCTCATTTGTAAGTTGAGAACAAATTTTAAATACAGATAATCCAAAAATGCCAGGATTTATCCGCAGTTACGCTTTGAAATTAAACCGATCATTTGTTTCATACGATTGCTTAAAAAAGATAAAAGTATTGATTGACTTAAAATACTGTTTATTATTATTATTTTTTATTCGTTCTTAAGATAATTTTAGTATTATTCACTAATAACTAATACTGTTAAAAAGGCTTGCTTGCGTCTAGTTAACGTAATAGAAGGATCGAATGTTTTTTAAAAGGATTTGCAAAAGTCAGATCCGTACATTTCCCACAACGCTATATTCCATCTTCTAGCAGAATAATTAACTTTGATTGAATTCTAATCAATACATAACCTGAGAAAATCAACATTATACGACACTAGAAATAAGCAACATATCTAAAAGCCGAACATTGGTATAATGGTTAGAGTGTTCGCCAATCGTCCGTGAGACCTGGGTTCATCCCCGGTCATGTCATACCAAAGACTCAAAAATGGCACTTAATTCCTCCTTATTTAACACACAAAATTATAAGGTATGGATCAAGGACGAAGTGGGTCAGTTCTGGGATAGGAGTAGCGCCCTCCCCTACAGTAGGTATCGAAATGGGAGCCTTGAGTAACCCTCAACTACGGTTGCCAACGTTACTTTACTTTACTTGCTTCGTTATGGTACTTACTTTCTTATCAAGCTCCAGCTGGAAGCATCCTGCATGTTTAGACACAGTGAAGAGTTGTAATACAACGAAACAGTCAGTCTGTGGATGACTATATATATATATATATATATATCTTTAAAGAAAAAATCAAAGACCGGTTATTTTAGGATTATAAATTTATTTCCATCCTGTTTTCGTTTCTGGTGTGAACCAAAAACACGAAGAAAAATATAACAAGACTTCTTCCGATCCAATGGATAAATAAAACAGAATATACACGTGGGGGGGAAGGAAGGAAGAGATTTAAGATTTAAAGAGTTACCTCCTCGCTTTATTGAAATTCCGTTTTTTTATTTACCAATTCATTTTATTTTAAAAATTCTTCCGTCAGTTATAATTACGGTAATTTAACTTTTTTATTTATTTTCTTTTATTTATTTTCTTTTCATGTTAAGTTCGATAATTAACTTTTAAGGGAAATTTTAATGCTTATATTAATTTCGATACTATTTATTTAGCTACCTATTTTTCCTTGTGTGTATATTGGATACGTTTTTTGTCTGGTTTCACTATTTATTTCTATTTTTTTTTTTTAATTTTATAGTCTATTGTTTAAATTTTGTCCTATGTCTACATCTAGCTATTAATTCACTTCTCTTATTTAATAAATTATCAGGCAATTTATGTGTTAAAATATGTATTTTATCTTCTTAGCACAAATTGCATCTACCGTCAAAACTATTTGGAGTATTTGATTTTTTCAAAATAGACCATTCTATCTCAGGGGTTAACCCTTTGTTTTTTAAACACCAAAATTGTTTCGATAGTGCCGTATGGTGTTTTAGGTGTTCGTGGGAGAAGGTAAATTTATGGTTGGAATATCTCTCCTTCCATTTCGTGGACGTCAACCCGAAATAAGTTTTTTATCTGTAATATTCTCTTTAGGGTAAAGTATAGCTTGATATATTACATTATTTAAATTACATAGTCCATTCATAGGACAATTGTCTCGGGATTTACTATTACATTCTTTTTTTATACAGTTATTATTATTATTATTATTATTATTATTATTATTATTATTTATTTGATCCTGAAAATCTTTAGTTATGTTTTTATTATGGCTATTAATTATTTGAAAAATATTTTTCGTGCAAGAGTAACTTATTTTTAACGTTTTCCTATTAAATATTTTATGTAGTTTATTTTCGTGTTTAAAGTGTTTATCTACTAGTTTCAAAAAATATTTTCCTATATTTATATTAGTTAGCCTACAGAACGGGGGGTTGAACCATATTATTTTCCTTTTTCTATTTTTACGTCTATTTTCCTTATTTATTTCTTTATTATTACCATTAGGCACCTTCTCTTCTTTATAGGTAAAGTTTTCTTTATACCCGCTACTTTTTAGTGCATCAATATACATTTTACTACCTTTTCGTAATATTTCTTCATTAGCTGATAGATTTCTTATTCTTAGATTTACAGCTTTTGGAACTACAGATTTAGGGTGGTTTGAATTGATGTTAATATATGAAGGGGACTGATCCATTTTTATAAAAGGTTTATAGGTGTTGTTAGAAAGGTCTAGGGTAACATCCAGGAAATTGATTATCTTATTGTTTGATGATATTTCTATTTTAAAACCTAAGAGTTTAAAGGCTCTCTACCAGGAAAATTTAAATGTTCAGCTCCTGAATGATTTTCTTGTCCTGAAGGAATTACTCCCAACTCTGGTTTAACTGGACCGAATAATATATATATATATATATATATATATATATATAAGTAAAAAAATATATATATTAAGACTGGAAATTGAAAAAAAAAATACGGGTATTATTTTGATGCTTTATTCGTCAGCAAAATCGAGATAATGTAATGTTTGTCTGATGACATAACTTTGATGTTGATGAAATATAGATATTTTACAATAAAATAGAACGAAAGGGGTCGAAAATGAAATATTTTCAGCCTTAAAAAAATTAAATCTTCATCTTGAGAATATGTGTATAGTGTACATTTTGATGTGAGTCATGAATGGTGTGCTTTCTCCGGGGAGGAAAACGAATTCAAACGAGTATTGCTCTAATTTAGAAGAAAAATGCAACAGTCGATTTTAACAAAATACCCAATATTCTATCATTAAAACATTGGGTCACACATTTCTTTAGCATAGCAGAAACGATTCTGTCCTGTCTACGAAGTTTTCGATTATCTTCTCCCTTTGGAAAATGTGCAACGCCCTTCTCCTAAGTTTTTTTTTTCTCATTTTAGCCCTGGTGAGGGCACCACTTGAGACACCTTTATACTTATATGCACAATTTCACCGACGAACCGACTTTCCTCCCCGTTTTGCTAATTCTTTTAAAACGTTTATCGCATGACCGAAAGTGTCAACGCACCAGATCTTCCAAGATAAAAAAAACACTATAAATTGGAGAAATTGATAACCTATCAGAAAATCTTTGATGAATCTGAACCAACTAAAAAAAGAAAATTTATTGATTTAAATAAGAATCCTAAAAATCCCCTAACATATCAACATGAAATAAAATTTAAAAAACAGATACTTTAAGTAAAACGAAATTTCATCGATCACTGAATAGTGTATATTGATCAAATCCACTCAGTTTCATTGTCTTTAAACCCCTTATATCTGTCGACACATGCTTCAGCTTACAAACCTTCGTTATATCCAACTACCCAAGTTCTTACTCGGTTCATGTAGACACTTATGGCTTAGTATCATCCCCACCGGCTTTACCAGCTACTCACATCATCTGATTTCATTTGGGTTTATTGTAACTTTTCCTTCTATCTTATTATCTATTTTCTAAAGCTTCCTTATCTCCTAAATGGTTGGTTATCGCTTAAGGATACTGTACACATATGACTTAATACTATACATTCATGGATATGCACACTCATCCATATACACTTCGCCTATACGTATGCATAAAAAAAAACGCTCATACCGACGTGAAAATGCATTATTGGACATAAATGAGTGAATATCAAGACGGAAAGGCTTACAGTGTCATTTACGCTACGCTTTCAGATTAACATCGTGTTTCTAAAAGATATCTTAAAGGAAAGAATTTAAGTTCTTAGAAAAATGCACATTACATTTATTACAATGAAAAGATTAATTTAAAAGAATTTAAATTTCGGTGTCGAATTAAGTGTGGCAAAAGATAGAAGATAAAATAGTATATGCTTTACTTACGAAGTAAATTTGTGAAAAATGTCTGTCATTTCTATATTGTGAACCGCAAAAAATATTTGTGGTCACGGAGGAATATTTTGTTTACAAAAATTTCATATTGAAATGTTTTACAAAATAAACTATTATTATTATTATTATTATTTGCAAGTTTTACACACCAGCGTGCCCTTTGTTTTTGTAAAATATCATTATGTCTGGTCATCTGGCCGGCATTAGGTGTCTCTAAGTCTCTGAGAATTGTGTGCGTCTTATTCTCCAGGGCGGTTTTGTTTTTGTGCATATTGTGATAACACCTCTGCCGACCGGGCCCCGAATTATCAACTTTTTTAAACAATACTATTCATGGCCAGTGATTCATCCAGCGGTTTCCGACATTAGCATCATACATTTCTTTACGGCCACACAAATACAACTGAGAATGCGGAAGAAAGAATAAACGAACAAACAGGGACTTGGGTCAACTTCAAGCGCAAGAAAGGGAGTTTTGTGACACTTTGCATTCTCCGTGCATCTCTAGAATATTGCGGGTGTGTATTGTGCGCGAAACTTATACAAAAGCCACTGTGAATGCAAACTCATCTTTGACTCTCTTCCCTCACGGCCTCCTTCTGCTGACCGTCGTTCCCCTGGACTGCTATCTCACGCAGACTGGTCTCTTCTGCTCCTCGTTGTCGACTATATCCCTCCGTCTTCCTTTGACAACTCACTGCTCTCTCTGTCTTCCCTGGGACCTTCCTTCCCTCGTCTATTTCCGGTCTCGTGGGAGATCTCGAGCCTAGGCCCTTTGTTTTGGTTCCGCGACGAAGGAGACAAAGAGATTCTCTGACCGGCGCACACACACACCCAACACAACGAATGGCCACATATGTTATACTATACCATTTGGTAGTATGGTCAAATAACATTCTCTTGTACAATTCCTTGTGGATCACTTTCCCCACCAAGTCCTGTCTACTCATAATATTTTCGCGCTAGTTTGCGACATTCTCTTATCCTGGGATTAATCGTTTCTTCTCAATCTCCACGAAACCTACATTTGCTGTTTTATTGCACCTTATCGATTTTTGCTTTAACATAGTTTTTTCCTTATAGCGTTGTTTTGCGCTAATATTGGGAAGGATTAATTTTCTCTCTTAAGGTTTCCTTTTATTAGCCATGTCCAGGTCTTCTCGTATAAGATTTCGCCTGTTTGTCTCTTGGAATATGCATGCTGTTGTTTTCTTCCGATTTCTCTTTCCTAGTTATTATTGTTCTGTTGATTCTTATGTTATCTGTGCTGCTTCTGGTCACTGTACATCTCGCTTGTTATTTTTATACCAGTTTTAACGGTTATTATTCGCTTTGCGATTTTCTTACAAGTCCTAACAGGTGGTTTTCTTAGAGATTTGAGTGATAACAGGTATCCTCAGATTAGTTACTACTTTTTTAACTATTCAATCAGATGGTTTCACTGTTCTGGGTTGTTTCGACTCTTATTCGGATTATTAATTATCGTTTCTAGTTACTTAGGGACTCTGAGGGTTACAAGAACGACTGGTATCCCTGTCACTTAAGTTTCATTTCTTTTTTTAGTTTTCTGGCAAGTTCTAGGTATTTGTCCAAGTTATTCAATTTCCGTTTTTCAGCAAAATCATCAGACGATCACCATTTTCCCCAGCCACGCCTACTCCAGTACTTCCTTTTGTTGCCAGTCTACTGCATTAGCTTATCATGTGATTAACTGTTGCAGCTATATCCTCATATAGTCTGAATATGTTATTCTCCCGCGTATTCCTAATTTTTAGCTTCGGTAAAATTTGTCATTATGGAGGTTATTTTGTCCCGCAATTGTTTACCTCTTAAGTTTTCTTCATCTCAGCTATATCTCGTGTGCAATTTCCTTTGTTTGTCACTTGTAGTATTTCTTCTAATTTTTTTTTCTATATATTTTGATTGATGTTTTCCTATTTGTTCTTATGTTATTTATGCTGTTATTTCTGATACTTACAGCTGTAATCACTTAATCCTAATTTTTTTAATACTCTTCAAGTTCCTGATCTGGTGCAGCCATGCATCATTAATATTATTATTATTCACTCATTAGAGCTTTTCACATCAGCGTTAGCCGATGGTTTTTCACTGGAGACTGAGTGACAACAAGTCTCCTAAAGTCTCCAGGATTCTTCTTAGTATTCTGGCCGTTCTCAATAATGCTGTTGTTTGGATGGTCTCCACACGTCCACCAACTTCCAAGTCCTCTAGTCCCTTTAGTAATCCTTTAGTTACTGTTCCAAACGCACCAATTACAATTGGTATGATTGTCACCTGCATGTTCCACAGTTTTTTCAATTCCCTAGCAAGGTCGAGGTACTTATCCTTCTTTTCACATTCTTTCAGTTTTATTCTGTGGTCAGCCGGGTCAGCAAAGTCGACTATTTTGCAAGATCTCTTTTTTTGTTGATTATTATTAAGTCTGGTCTTCTGGCCGGGATTAGGTGATCCGTTTGTATGTTAAAGTCCCATTGGAATTTATGGGTGGTATTTTCTAGGACAGGTGCTGGGTTGTGCATATTCCATTTGTTAGTATGGTCGAATTTAAATTTCTTACACATTTCCCAGTCGTTTCTCGCCTTATACTCCCGCTGTGCTAATTTGCTGCATTCGCTAATTATATGATTGATGGTTTCATCTCTGTCACCTCATAGCCTGCATTTGCTATTTTGTTGGGTCTTATCTATTTTCGCTTTGATATGATTGGTTCTTATGGCGCTGTCTTGTGCTCCTTTTAAGAGAGTTTCATTTCTCTCTTAAAGTTTCCTTTTCTTAGCCATGTCCAAGTTTTGTTGTGTGAAATATTATCATTATTATTATTATTTACTTCTTGAGAGTTTTTCACATCAGCGTAAGCTGATTGACTTTCACTGAAGTTTGAGTGACAGAAAGTATCCTCAAGTCTCTAGGACCCTTCTCAGTATTCTGGCTGTTCTCAAAAATGCTGTAGTTTGGATGGTATCCCCTCTTCTTCCATCGTCAAAATCCTTCATTCACTTTGTTGACTGTACCAAAAGCACAAATCACAATCGGTATAATAGTCACCTTCCTGTTCCATAGTTTTGACAATTCCCTAGCAAGGTCGAGGTACTTATCCTTCTTTTAACTTTCCTTCAGTTTATTCTGTTGGCAGCCTGGAGAGCAAAGTCCACAATTTTGCAAGTTCTTTTTTTTTCTTTTTCTTTTTTTTTGATTACTATAAGGTCTGGTCTTCTGGCCAAGATTAGGTAATCCATTTGTATGTCAAAGTCCCATAGGAGTTTTTGTGTGTCATTCTCCAGGACAGATACTGGGTTGTGCATATACCATAGTTCGTATGGTCAAATTGAAATTTCTTGCCCATCTTCCAGTGGATCACCTTACCCACCCAGTCGTGTCTAGTCTTACCCCTCCTTCTGTGCAAATTTGCTGCATTCCCTAATTATGTGATTGATGGTTTCGTCTCTTGACCCTTCCCCTGATCTCCATTTTATCTAGTCTCTTTTCTTACCCTAAAAGAACTTTTCAAAGTAGACAAACTGCAATTGGTATCAGTGTCATCTTCATGATACACTGTTTCTTCAGTTCTCTGTCAAGATCTATGTATTTACTTATATTTAACTTTCTTTTATTTTCACGGTGTGGTCTGCTGGAAATGAAAAATGTACATCAGGACAAGTTCTTTTTGTTTATTTGTTAATTAACACATGGCCTAGTCTTCTGGCCTGAATTAGGTATTATTATTACTATTATTACCGGGTGACTGGAGTAATGAGAAAAGTGTTCATCAATGTCCAGAAGACGACGGTTCAATCCCAGGTCTTGTCATACCATAGACTAAAAAATGTACTTGTTGCCACCCAGCTTAACATTCAACATTATAAGTTAAGGATCAAGGGTAAAGTGGAGCAATCATGGAAATAGAATAGCGCCTCTCCTACACTTCGATGTAGTAACTATTGCAAATGGAGCCTTCAATTCCTCCGCAACTTAGGTCACCACCTTTACTTTACTTATTACTATTATTATTATTATTATTATTATTATTATTATTGCGTATCCCCTACAACATCAAACGGTGGATTTTCTATGTGTTTTGAGCAGCAGAAAGTATATTTTGGTCTCCAGGACCCTTCTAAATATTTTAGTATATTTACCTGGATAGTCTCGATTTTTGTTTGCATCTCAAGTTCACCTAGTCTCTTTTTAAGGTTCTTTAAAATTGTTTCATGGCCTCCCATGTGGATTCATTGCACTGTCACCCAAATGGTCCATAACTTTTTCAAATTTCAGTCAATATCCAGGTATCTATTGTTTCATTCGTCTTACAACGTGATCTACTGAAACGTTGACATCTCATAATCAAAGTTATTTTTTTTATTTTCTGCTCTGAATTGAATGTTTTGTTTTTTATATCAAAATAATAGAGAAGTTATGTCATATTTTCCAGAATATCACAAGACATTGTCTTTATAATTTACTCGATGGCAAAAGTTTGTATCGGTTTTCCCAACCAGCCGTGCCTGTTTTTGTACTCCTTCTGAGCCAATCTGTTGTATGTATAATCCCCCTACTCTCTATCTCTCCCTCTCTCGATCGATCGCTCGCTCGGTCTCTCTGTCGCTATATCAACTGCAGTAGTAGCTTTCATGTATTATTACAAAATCGTCGAAACTGAAATATATGTATTTTGTAAATACATTGATATATTCGATATCTTAGTTAATTATTGGCCGTTAAACTTAATCCAATGGGTTTATTCTACAATGATCGCAATTGTATGTTTACCTAAATATGCGGTTTTGCTCTCGAAATCATATAGCAAAGGACCCATAAATTTATTTAAAAATGTGATAAATTCTGATATACACGATCCGATTTCCAAACCTGGACGAGTAAATTGGCATTTCACATGGCACTTATAGCCATGGGAAAGGGATTAATCCAATAATTTTCCCCTCAGTTCTGGATAAAGAGTTGGAAGAATTAAGCTCATTTACCTTGGTACTTCTACACTAAACAGTAGCTCTCTGAAACTAGTTGACAAGTTCACCTACCAAAGAAGCAGTGTCTCATCAACCGAGACAGACATCGACACGCGACTAGCAAAGGCATGGACAGCTATCAATAGACTGCCAGTCATATGGAAGTCAGATCTGACCGATAAAATGAAACGCAAAGTTAGACGAACTAGACATGCAGGACAGTGCTGGATAAGTAGGGACGAGCTCATAAGTGATGTACTCCTATGGTTCCCTTCATATAGTCAAGCAAAAGCAGGGCGACTAGCTCGAAACTACATACAGTAGCTCTGTGAGGATACGGGGAGCAGCCCTGATGACCAGCCGGATGCGATGAACGATAGGGAGGGGTAGCGAGAGAGGGTCAAGGATCCTATTTACCCAAACCCTCCGCTCGGGCAGGATATGACACAAGGTCAATTTTTTTAAGCGGAGTTTAACAGGTTTGAATTCAGAGTTTTCCTTATCCTAGACTAGTTGCCTCACCAAGGCTGAAGAACCCAGTCTGCCCGACTATTTACCCGTACCTGGAGGGAGAATAATTGGATTCATACCTTTCCCAAGGGTATTAGTGCTATGTGAAATGTAATCAGTCTTGTCCAGGATTTGCACTCGTGTCGCCGTGTCCATTTCCTACGACGATAACCATTACACCACGGGCACCTCCCGAGAGAGAGTCAGGGATATCCGTGCCGATGGCACAACAAGATGATGATGATGATGATGAGCTTGATAATGAAAGCGGCTACGGAGAAGGAAGACCCTTAATTCAAACCTGTTAAACTCCGCATAAAAAATGAACTTGTATCGCATCTTTCTCATAAAAAATGATTGAATAAATACGCATTCAGGTAATTTTCTGCAGACAGAGAGATTTTATCTTCTCATTGAAAATCACATTATTATCATGGCATTATTTCAGGAAAATATCACCGTCGATTAGAAAGCTAAATTATGTTGTGACTGTATTAACCTAACCATTCAACTCCTGTGTGGATGTAACACAAAGTAATTTTCTGTTTTATCTATCTTGACTTAAGTTTTCCTTCTCCTAGGGTAGTTGCATAATCAACAGTAGAGATCACAGTTTTGCTAACTATTTACTCTTATCTTAATTTGTGGGAGACATTGATTACTGTATTTCCCCAAGGACATCACTATGAAGTGAAACGCAATCAGGATTGTGAATACAATAGGGTTTTCTATGCATGTTTCGTACATTTTCATTTGAAAAAACGAAAAGACTCTGAAGCCACACACACACACACACACACACACACACACACACACACACACACACACACACACATATATATATATATTGTATATATATATTTATATATTGTATATATATATATATATATATATATATATATATATATTGTATTTATATATATATATATATATATATATATATTGTATTTATATATTGTATATATATATATATATATATATATATATATATATATATATATATATATATGTTTCATGGTCAAAGAACATTATAGTTTAAATACGAATAAAATAAATGTGATGATGTTACTTATATCAATAACATAAGATATAATCGAACAATTTTAGATTATTTTCACCATGTACTCAACTCATTATACTCCTCACATTCAAACAAATATATATTCATTAATCTAAATAACTTTCTCTGAGTTACTGGCATGTCACAAAAGTAACCCTTTGATCATAAAGAGATAGTAAATCAATGATTATTTTTAACCGTGATATTGTAAGAAATCTGGCAAATAGCATTTAGAATATTAAGAATTCATTTAAATCCCACAATGAACATTTAAGATATCATTGTAATTACCCTGACAAGATTCTAATGCCAGTAAACCAACCGTCTGTGTACTTTACAAAGACCATGACACTTTAAAATATTTAACGAATAATATTCAAAAGATCATTGATTCTCTCATTTTCGCATCAAATAATGAACATCTGATATGTCAGCGAAGTTTCTGGACAATATTCTAATGTCAGTAAATCAATCGGCACGTACCCTAAGACGATGACTGTTTAAAGACTGTGACACCTGATTTCTTACGAAGAATTTGGCAGCCTCAATATATGGCATATTGTGCATCTTACCTGGATCAAGTGCACTGTTCATATATGCCTACATTTAAGCCTGATCGAGCGGATTCGTGGCACCCAGTCAGCGTGCACTTGGAAGTAAGCGATAGGGCATGGCTAACATGAAAAGATTAGATGTCAGGCCCAATCAGTCAGAATATATCGTGATCTGTGAGCGGTTCTTATGCACGATGTATCTGACATTTGCAATGTAAGATGGAAAACTGGCAGAGACCAAGCGAGATTAAACGAAGAGGCGATGCAGCGAAAGAGACACGCACGGTTTGGCCAACACATAATTGCACAAAAGGAGACGACCGATGGCTCGAACAATTACACACGCTAGAGATACGAGCGTGGACAATTATTCATATTTCATACCGTAACGTATGACTAATGCGTCTGGAGCACACGTATACTTTATTGCCAGTAGACAGACTTAAAATAGACGGGGCCATAGAATTTGTAGCGGAGTAAGTAAACATAAACATGTATCATTTACAATTATATACATTAATAAAAACATCAAAGAAAATGCTTGCAAGATATCAGACAAATCTTATATAATAAAGTATATATATATATATATATATATATATATATATATTGACACAGAGACGGAGAGAGAGAGAGAGAGAGAGAGAGAGAGAGAGAGAGAGAGAGAGATAAAGGAAATATATTTGTACTGTATATCAATAATTATTTTCTCTGCTCGTTTCGAGTGAATGTCATCACTTTATTCGTTATACAAGTTTATATATTTCTATTTCGCTCTCTCTCTCGGTCTCTCTCTCTCTCTCTCTCTCTCTCTATATATATATATATATATATATATCAATCTCTCTCTCTCTCTCTCTTTAGAATTCTCTCTGCCTCTGTCTCTTTCTCTCTCTTTCTCTCTCTTTACAATTCTCTCTGTCCCTGGCTCTCTGTCCCTGGCTCTATCTGTCTGTCTGTCTGTCTGTCTCTCTCTCTCTCTCTCTCTCTCTGATCCCTCTTTCTCCCTTTCTCTTTACAATTTTCTCTTTCTCTGGCTCTGTGTCTCTCTCTGTGTCTCTGATCCTCTCTCTCTTTCTCTCTCTCTCTCTTTCTCTATCTCCCCTCTCTCTCTCTCTCTATATATATATATATATATATATATATATATATACATATGCATTTGTTAAAAGTACGTTTGCAAATCATATTTCAGTTCCTCATCATAGTGAAGCAGTGGCAATAACTGCTCGGTTGCTATGGTAACCAGTCTTACGCCAAACAAACTACAAAGAGTACTGAACTACCCATCCTAATGGAAAACTGATTCACAAACAAGCGCATGAGGTCTTATTTACTAGAAGTTGAAGCTAGCTAAACTGAAAAGATAACAAACGCCTGATCGTCTTGCTAGCGGGATGACATCAGACACAGCTAAAACAATACAAAATTACGTTTGCAAATGTATATTTAACAAATATCAACGTAACATGATTAGATTGGTCATTATACTAATGGGCCAAAGTACTACTACTTGGCTCTCTGTTTGAGATCAAGGTAGTAAATATGTGTTCTCTTTAAATTAGTATTTCAAAATTAGTACAACATTTCTATCTATGCTGTAAACAATCAGTGCATTGTACACGTTAGTTAACTACTTAAACTTCAGTTGTTTACTCCAGGGTAGGTATGGTTCAATTTGGTTTTCTGGCAGAGCAAATAATTGTTGATTATGTAATGTTAAATCCTCTTTTTACATATATATTGAATATATAATTTGTAAACACATTTTTCGATAGACACAGTTAAAAGATCAAATATAATTTGGTTGGTAGTCAGGGTTGGGTCTAATAGCATATCAAACATTGTAGATTATTTAATGCAGAATCCATTGTATACATATATATTAAATATATTATTCCTAAACACATTTTGTAGATAACATTTTAAACGAGGCTGAGTTCATTTTTTGCACACAGTTAAACGGTTTCACTTATTTCTATCTTATATTAATGATTCGATTTACGAATAATCATTTAACAGTTAAATGTTTTTAAGTATTGCTATTTAACAATAACAATTCAATTAAACATAATTTACTCTCAGATGAAATGTCAACGTACAAAATTTATGTGTCAAAGACTTATATTTGACCAATACATAGGACCCAATCACGTCCTATTATTTCGGGCCAGAGTGGACATTAGAGGTATGGCAATAAATAGGTACTTAACATTTCCCTAAGGTCCAGGCCTACTGAATCCTCACAATCAGATTGTTTGGTGTCATATCCAGGGCACTCATTGTGGGAGCCTTATCCTTCTGTAGATATGCGGTTGGTGTATTCTATAGCTCCAGTCAACTACACCAAAAAGTCAAGCAGTTCTATTTCTTACAATTCAATTTAGCCTAAATCAACAAAGTTAAATGGTAGAGTATGATTTACTTCTTAGACAAGTGGCAATGGTAGCTCCACCTTACTAATATAATATCATTTTTTGTTTTTGTTTTTGTTTTTTGTTTTTCCGATTAGTTAAGGTCATGACTTGAACCAGTGTGCACCATTCGTTGGCATTTGAATTTTTTTTTAAGACTAATGAATCTGTAATTGACAAACCGGGCGCTTAATGCGCTTATGTTACGATGGAATTATATTATTCCAGAGAGAATATCAAAAGGCTATGGTTGGAAAATTCAATATGAAACAGCATCATTCGAATGTTTCAAGAAATTACCACGAAAAGCTCTCTGCATAACAATTACAGTTAATCAAACTTTAAAAACAAACGCATGATCTTAACCGGTCCAAGCTATGATCGCAAATGAAAAAAAGATGGTGCGACATAAGCAAAATGGAGTCACCATCAATGCTTTCAAAAGTTCACCTACACAACACGGGTGAATATTTAAAATGTAATTGGTACATATGCACCCAGTTCAATTCTAGGCAAAAATTATGAACTAAGATCCCGTAGAGGATAATCACTCCGATTTTTTTAGCAGTAAGTAAACTATTAGATGCAAAACATCATTTATTTAATAACCTGAACATTCAAGGGTCATAAATTATTCTTAAGAATAGATTAGATTATTTAAATTAATAGCGTGAAAGTATGAAATAACCAAACGTAGAGAAAAGATATGGAATTATTAATCATTCCTTAAAAATACATGGATAAATTAAGAAATGCACATCGGTTTGCAATTAAAATCCAGTTTCTGCAGACCTCAATAAGTGGTTTGGCATACCTAATTGAAAGGAAACAAGGCCCCAACAAAGGAAATGTCAACTGAAATAAAGGAAAGGATCGTAAGAATCATTCAAAAAGAAAACCATTTTGAAGTGTAGCAAAATACGTTAGTATTTCAGTTTATAGATGTTTCTAACATCTGGTTCACATATAAAAGAAATGGTATGGTTAAAAAAAAAAAGAAAAGATGAGCAAACAGATCACGAGGGAGTATCTATGTTTGGATGACTTCGGTATTATCATATTTACCAACTCCTCCGCTCGGGCAGGATATGACACAAGGTCAATTTTTTAAAGCTGAGTTTAACTGGTTTGAATTCAGATTTTTCCTTCTCCTAGGCTAGTTGCCTCACCAAGGCTGAAGAACCCAGTGTTCTCTACTATTTACCCATAGCTGGAGGGAGAATAATTGGATTCATACCTTTCCAAAAGGTATTAGTGCTATGTGAAATGCAACCAGTCTCGTCCAGCATTTGAACACGTGTCGCCGTGTCCATTTCCTGCGACGATAACCATTACATAACGGGCACCTCCTTCTTCAGTATTATCGTTCTTGAAATATTATCAGTAAAAAACGAAAAATACTTCAATAGTCTGATAAATTCGCAACGAATAAGTCTTTATTGATAGCCAAGTAATATGTTTCAATATTTCCTTTTAGTCAAATACTTCCTTTTAGTACAGTATGTAAATAAATAGCAAACAAAATAACTCATTATATGCAGGTTACTCATCATAGTATCGTATTAAAAAAAAGTTTCCCTCAGTTTAAATTCCTAAATTTGCTATCTTTAATCGCCAATTTTAATTCATTTCAATCGACGAATGCCCAGAGAGACCTCGTGGCGTAATGTCTGAAGTGCTGGACTCTGGCCTCGAAGTATCTAAGTTCTCACTCCAGTCACGTCATTACTTTCAGATTCGGACTAATACTCTGACTTCACTAATGTTATTTCCAAACCTAATAAACAACAGAATAAAAAAGATGTGTATATAAGACCTACCGGAAGTGATGGATGATAGGGATGGATTGAAAGAGAGAGTCAGGGAAATCCGTGGTACCAGGTTGACTTGATGATAAATATCCACCCAAGATGCTTTATCTTGCTATTCAAAAACATTGTAACAGCCACTGAATTTTTACCCACCCAAACCCTCCAACACGGGCAGAACATGACACAAGGCGAATTCTTAAGAGTAGTAAAGCTGATTTGAATTCAGAGTTTTCATGTTCCTGGACTGGTTACCTAACCAAGGCTAACGAACCAAACCTGTTCTACTACTTGTCCTTTGTTGGACAGTGAAAAAAAATAATTAACGAATTTCCTAAAAGCAATTGCGTGAGGTGAAACGCAAACATCTTCGTCGATCGGTTTCTTTGTTTAATGGCATATCAACCTTTGTAGGTTATTTAATACCAAAGCAATTCTCCTAGAAGAACAGTAGTGGTACTATTTAACCCATAGCTGGGAGGATAAGGGGGCCCATACCTTTCCCAAGGGTATTTGCCCGAAAGGGAACGTAATAGCGCGACTGGAGTACGAACTCGCCTACTACGATTTTGCAGTCTATCGCTTTAACCATTACACCACAAGGACACCCACCATCTTCGTCGAGGATTTGAACTCTGTTTTATTTCCTGTGAAGGCAACAATTTGAAGAACATCATGGTTTCATGATCAAATTCTTCATTTCCTGTGTTTTAATTATTTCGACTGAAAGACGCTGTACAATTTACACGCAGTGAATGTCACCAGAATGGTCTAATATTTTTTCTAAGTGTTCATTACTATTTTATCATATTGCAAAATAATGATAAATCCAGAGTACCGAGGGAAGATATTATTTTTTAAAACCACGGCAACCAACATTATCTCATTTGAAACGATCTCGTGAGAAATAAACTCCTTGCATTTTTTGAAGCAAATGGCTCTCCCATTGCCATGTATTTCTTAATTTACTCAGGTATACATATGATAGCCTTGCGGTGTTGTCAATAACGTTTGCATTGTTCTAGGCAAAAAGCAATCACTTTCCTCCTGTTGTTCAGCGCACAAACCCAAAATGAAAAGAAATACCTTCGGATAGTTAGAAATTGCCAAATTCAGTACTTATTTTTTACATTTTGCACCTCTCTGCAAAATATCATGTCAATGTGGAAAAGGATTTAAGCTAATTGGGAAATTTATGAAGCGGCAATAAATTCAGCCTAGTTTCTTTAATATCTTTTAGATTTCGTAATTTAATGGTATATAAACCTTCGGGGATATTTAATGGTGAAGACATTTTTGTAGAACTTGAGTTCGAAACCACCTTCAAATACGTTTATTCTGAAAGTATAAATTCAAGATTATAATCTAATTCGGGAAGTCCTCGTTGCTTAATGGCTGAACAGCGAGATTATAATATGCAAGTTCTATCGTATATTGGACCGCTGGACAAACAACGAAGGACTTGTAGGTATATAAAATATAATTTATATTTTTATTCTTCAACGGCGATGATTGTGTGTAATAGGAATACAATCAGAGAGAGAGAGAGTTCGCACATATATTTCTTCTGAGGCGGGGACCCTTTTTGTGAAGTAGTGCGACGGCTGGAGAAGACACACAAGGAGCTGACAGGTCTGCTTGAGTGACCAGCAGGTCTCTCCCTTCAGTCTAAAATTACAGACCTTATATTCTCTCTCAAGTCCCAAGCGGAAATATGAACATCCTCTTTGCCTCACGTACTTGATGTTTATAGCCGGTTATCGGAACTTACATACTTCTGTTTTTTCCGGTAATTTGTTGATCTTATAATAAGTTATATTCTTCGCCATCCTCCTTTCCTGTGAACACTTTTTGATGTAATCTTGCGACCACATTGAACCTGCTAGGTTCATCCACGGCACTCTGCCGCTAGCTAAGCTAGTATATTACAGTTCGAGCTCTAGTTACTCTTTTACGTTCATTTTTGGATCAATACCGTTAGGAAAGGTATGAACCTCTTTTGTTCCGAGATATGGTGTTGAATACTAGAACCAATGGTCTTCTGCAAGGATGGATTTTCCATTTGATAACGAATGCCGATATGTAATTAAAAAGAAAGTTAGAAACAATTATATAATTCTGTCTTTCTGCTATGTAAAAACGAGAATTAGTAAAACTGCTACCGTGAACAAAGTTATGACCTGATCTTCTTAAAATCTCTAATGTTCGATCTATAAGATTAATAATCCCCATTTAAGAGGAATGATTTCCGAAAATAGATCTTAGTTTAATCATTATTGATATATCTATTAATTTGTCTACATGTATTCATAAATGTGAATAAAAGTTTCGACTATTTAAAAACCCTCAGCTGCTAAGTTTTATGCTGGACAAATAAAAGACAAGAACTTATGTTAGCGTTGAATGTGTTGATAAATCCTTCTAGTCACGTCAAGTGTTATCCTAAAAAATTACAATTTGTTCAAATGATATCAAAAGTAACGAATGTTATTACCTGACTATAACACGGTTGATTATAAACATAGTCTAAATATTTTTGTTCAAATCACAGTGATCATTTAGTCCGTAAAATATAGAAAATATGACCATAATGCAGCTAAATTTAATCAGTTTTCTAAGAGAAATATTTTATACACACACATATATATATATATATATATATATATATGTGTGTGTGTGTGTGTATGTGTGTGTGTGTGTGTGTGTGTGTTTGTGTGTGTTTCTTGCTGCAATACAGAACATTTTCTAGTTTTTGGATTAAGAATACACATCTTTTGAACCGCTCCGAATATTTAAATCTGAATAGCCTTGAACTTTGAAGGACTTCATTTTCTGTCTCCATTTCTCCAAAGACAAAAAAACCCAAGGATAGTGGCGTAATTTAGGCTGAATTTATCATTCACTCATCATTACATAGAAAAACAGAGACCAATGAAGTAAAGCTGTACGTAATAATCTTGTGGGATCATCAAAATTGTTATGTTAATTAATTCCTGAAACTTAAAAAAGCTTTCATTGGTTCAAACTTGTAGACTAAAAAAACGATCCATATCAAATAAATTAAACTCTTTTACTGCTGTTTGCGACTATAAACGAATTCATAAAGCCATACTGTCCACTAATATAGTCGAATACCAACTGCAATGCAATTATCAAATTAAATCTAATCCCTGTTTCCGTGCCGTGGGCAAATACAGTTAAATTTCTAGTGTTGTGCCGTGTGAGAATGAAGACTATTTCCTATTTCTTTGCCGACTGATTCTATATAGAAAAATAATTTTGTCAAATTATTTTTAGATGAAGCTTGACAAATTTCATCAGAGTATTCGGTATATTGTCATCATGGTCATATCCACGGCAGTTCAACCGATTAATCGTTAGGGCTTCTTCCAGAGTTTCTTGACGAACTCGGGAGCCCACACAGAACTTCGAATTGAACCCTTAATTCAATCTACGGGGTAGATTGTTTTGATTCTGTTAATCATAATCGGGTGCAAATGTAAAGCTTTTGTGTGTATTGCTGGTTATCTTTACCTGCAGGCTGGACTGAACCTGCAACCGCCAGATGATTTCACTTACAAGTCCATTAACCAAAAACCTATTTCCGTCATGCCACATGTCCTGCAGGACATTTCAGAATATATTTTTGAGACTTTGTTCTAAAATATTTTTATTGTTCTCACATCAGTTTATATTGCCTTGTCGACTGAGGCTGTAAAATACACCGACTGCACCTCTGCAGAGGAGTAAGAAGCCCCGCCAACGAGTGTCCAAGATATGACACTAAAAATCTAATGGTGAGGTTCCCGTAATGCTGGAGGTTTGGGGAATGTTAGACACGGTTTCATTGCCATCGCTCCCAGGTCAGCTCTGGCCCAGAGTTGTAGCACTTGAAAGGGCCTTATCTATAGGTTAAATAGAACTAATCTGCGTACTTACGCTAAACTAAATTGCTTGAAATAGAACTGTTTTGATATTTAAAATGCATACTTATGCTAAACTGAATTGTCTGAAATAGAACTGTTTTCGACATTAAAACGGTACTTTCACGAACTGTTTTTGACAAAGAAACTATACATAAGCTAAACTGAAATGTTTGAATTTGAACTGCTTTACTAAACGGAACAGCTTGAAATAGAAATGTTTTTAACAATTAAAACGTGTACTTACATTTAAACTGGGTACTTATGCTAAACTGAATTGTTTGAAATGAAACTGATTATTTGTATAAAACGGATTTGTCATTAAATTACCTACAAGGGTTGATATGCCATAAAACCTAAACAACCAACCAAACAACCAACAATCAATTTACAACATCTATACTGGCCAACATATATTTTATGTTGATTTCAAGCTTTCCTAGGATCTCCAGTTGAATCAGTCTTTCATTTGATTGAAAATACTTCACTTGAAGGAAACAATATTTCAAAAAATGCTGTGTCAAAACAGTTAGAATATTTCCAAATCTCGAAAGAAAGTTATTTTTAGACAGGGAAAGAAAAATATTACATAAATTTACGCAAAATCTGTAAACTTTTTATTTTGTATTAAAATGATCAAATTAGAATTATTGCCCAGTCAGCTGGGGCTGTAGAATGCACGGACTACACCTCTGCAAAGGGAGAAGACCCCCCCCTAACGAGTGTCCTGGATATGACACTAAAAAATCTGATGGTGAGTTTCCAGCAGTGCTGGAGCTTTGGGGAATGCGGAGTACACCTTTATTGCCATCGCTCCCAGGTTCACTCTGGCCCGGAGTGGTAGCACCTGATACGTTCCTATGTATGGGTTAAATAGAACTAAAAGCATACTAATGCTAAACTGAATTGTTTGAGTAAACTGAATAGCTTGAAATAGAAATGTTTTTGACAATTAAACCGTACTCACATTTAAACTGCGTGTTTATGCTTAACTGAATTATTTGAAATAGAACTGTTTTTCGATATTAAAACTGTATTTACTCTTAACTGAATTGTTAGATATAACTGCTTGAATAGTTCGAAATAGAAATATTTTTAACCATTAAACTGTGTACTTATGCTAAACTGAATTGTTTTAAAAAGAACAGATTATTTACATAAAAATGGATTTGGCGTTAAATAACCTACAACGGTTGATATGCCATAAAACCCAATAAACCAATAAACCAACCAAATAAAAATTACGGTATTTAATTATCTGCAGCCGTTGAGTTTCATGTCAAGTAGAATTCAAAGAAAAATATGTTGGTTAATGTATTTAATTAACAATATTTCTACAGGTCTGCATAATTAGTGTTTTTTATTTTTATTTTTAATGCATCACATATGACCATCGATCCCTTTCTTTTGGCCAATTTCACGGCTTGACAGAATAATGCAAAAAATAAGGATTCGGAGATTTGATTTGTAAAAAACAAAAAAACAAAAAAAACAGTAGACATTCTTTTCTATGCATTAAATCAGTTGATAATTTCTAAAAAAGATGCTGTGTCATATTATGACTCTTCTCTTTCAGAAGTTTAGGGCTTAAAATTCATACTATAAAGAAAAACAGATTTTTGATTATGATATATCTAAAACAGGATTATATCTTGTATAGTACCTACAGCGTATTAATCTTTTTAAGTGTTTTTTAAATCATTCTTCATCTACAGAAATCCAATTTTTAATGAGGTCGGTATATATTCTTAATTCATTCGAATTCTCCACTCATAGATGAAGTAATATGCCCATATTCAGTGAATACTTTTCAGCTGATTTTATCAATCAAATAGTTTAATAATTCCTTCACTCATATCAATGTACAGATATACAAACATACAAACACAGACGCAGACACACAAACACACGCGCATGCGCACGCGCATGAACTCATACCAACTGTTGATAATCAAAGTCTAACACAAATAAGAAAATAATGTCGATGTTAACTCCTAAAAGAAGTTGTAATGGTGTAATGGTTAGAGCGATGGACTGCGGAACCGTAGTAAGCGAGTTCGAACTCCAGTCGCGCTATAATGTTTGCCGCGACCTGCCGATAAGTATAAACACATCAAGTTACACGCCCGCTTTAGGACAATTATATCTGAGTACGACCTGAACTGACTAAGCCCTTTTCTTTCTAACGACCTTGACACCTCATGACAGCTAAAAGAAAAGGATGAATTAAAATTAATAACATTTACAAAGCACTTCGGCCAAAAATAACATGATAAGACTGGAACTAATAGTCGTCGCCAGTCTATAGCAGGTTAGAAAAATACTTTATGGCTACACTCACTTTTTATCAAAGAATTTTATATTCACGCGGCTGAAGCTGTGTGTCACAGCACCTTCGTAATATCAGCAAGCCCTTTTCAACGCTTGTCGGCGAGCTCCTGGCGAGTGCCCCGGGGCCTGTTCTGGACTTCGGTCCGGAGCGTGGCCCTGGAAAAGGAACAATGGCAGACTTGGGGCTTTTAATTAGGCACCTAGTTTCGACTAGGCTACCTTCGGGTGGGCGAGCTGCATTTTTGTCTCCTTTGTCCCCCATGCACGGCATTAGACCAAGCGTCTAGTTTAAGCCGCAAACTGGCATACGTGCCCGGACCCACATTTCGGTTCGTGAAACTGCTTGCTTCATCAGGCTCACATTGCACTAAGTGAGCCGATGAGCAGCACAGACAAGCAGGGTTCGAGTCTCGGCTCGTTCCCGACCTCCCCTCCCCTTTATACCCACTTTAATCGATCTTCGGGCTTTTGACCTTGTGTCAAGTCGTGTCTGGTGGGAGGCAGCGACAAATAAACGGCGAGCTCCTGGCGAGCGCCCCGGGGCCTGTTCTGGTCTTCGGTCCGGAGCGTGGCCCTGTAAAAGAAACAATGGCAGACTTGGGGCCTTTAATTAGGCACCTAGTTTTTACTAGGCTACCTTCGGGTGGGCGAGCTGCATTTTTGTCTCCTTTGTCCCCCTGCACGGCACAAGACCAAGCGCCTAGTTTAAGCCGTTAACTGGCATACGTGCCCGGACCCATATTTCGGTTCGTGAAACTGCTTGCCTCATCAGGCTCACATTGCACTAAGTGAGCCGATGAGCAGCACAGACAAGCAGGGTTCGAGTCTCGGCTCGTTCCCGACCTCCCCTCCCCTTTATCCCCACTTTAATTGGTATTCGGGCTTTTGACCTTGTGTCAAGTAGTGTCTGGTGGGAGGCAGCGACAAATACTCGGCGCGCTTTTGGCGAAGGTCTTTAAGGAGGAATCCTGCATTTTGTGCGGCCGCATTCACCTTACCTTCCGGCGTTGATCCCACTTCTCGTAGTAGATCTGCTTTTCTTCCACCTATATAGGTATGCACAAAGGTCCTTCTTAAGACCATAAGAAGTCTCTGTCTGCGGGTCAGAGCATCTCTGGCGGTCAGTAATGACCAGTCGAAGTAGACGGCCAGGCGGCAAACACGAAGACGGATTCTAAGACCAACCGGTCTTAACTCTCACTCGGTTCCGATTGTCCGATAAGCTGCGCTAATGGCACGGTCCAGCCTTTAGCTACTGCTTCGTTATCTGCGCAGCGCTAAGATAACACCCATCTTAGCCGCGGCCTTCAGGCCTGTCCGCTCGTCCGCACGGCTTTGACCCGACGAAGCTTTCGCTCCTGTCCGCTCGTCCGCACGGCTTTGATCCGACAAAGCCTTCGTTCCCGTCTGCTCGTCCGCACGGGTTTGATCCGACAAAGCCTTCGTTCCCGTCCGCTCGTCCGCACGGCTTTGACCCGACAAAGCCTTCGTTCTTGTCCGCTCGTCCGCACGGCTTTGTCACGACAAAGCCTTCGCTCTCATCCGCTCGTCCGCACGGCTTTAACACGGCAAAGATTTCGCTCCCGTCCGATACGTCCGCACGGCTAGGGGGCCCAGCAAGGCCCTAGCCTTTTCTTCGACCTCGACGCTCTTGCAAGGTACAACGCAGTCCAAGTAACGACTCGCTGTTACGGACTGTTCTACCACTGCAACACCTGACTCACGTACGACCCGCCGTACGAGCCAGCAACCGGATCGATACACCCTTGGTTAACCACAACATACCGTCATAACCGGGGATATCGATCTACCAACCTCGACCGACCTCAGCTGCCCGCGACGACTGTCCAGCTGTACCCAACGACTCGACCGACCTCAGCTGCCCGTGACGACTGTCCAGCTGTACCTGACGACTCAACCGACCTCAGCTTACCAGGATCAAACATCCATCCGTATCTCTACGACTCGACCTACGCCAACGACCCTCGTCGAACGCCCAGCTGCGAACATCTACAACGCGATCATACCAGCTACCAACATCACCCAATCTAGCTGAAGGCCACATACAACCGTCACGGACATTTACATATACGCTTGTAAATACGACAAAATAAATTGTCATTTGTTATAATCGTTATCTCACCTTTGTTCCTTCCTATTGTTTTGGCTGTTCTCGTTCACATAATTCATTTGCAGAGTCGACATACTTATCGGCTCCGCAACATGTTCACTTTCGGATAAATATCCTTGGGAAAATTATGAACCCCCTTATCCTCCCAGCCATGGGTTAAATAGTACCACTACTGTTCAAGTGCGATGGCTTTGGCATTAAATAACCAACAAAGTTTGATATACCACAAACCAACCCAAACTCTTATAAACCTAGATTTAGATCAAAGAGACAACTTCGATATAATCAAAAAAAAATAATCCAGACTTCTGAAAATAAAAGATCTACAAGATAACACATTAAAAAAAACATTTGCTTAACTTGTCTAATCAGATTTTTGAAGGATGAAGCTTAATATACTGTGATATAAACCAAACTTTCCACGAGGGTGGGATATATTACGTGATCTTCTTTTTAAACGTACAAGAAGCGTATTTAGAGTAGGAACTTGCCTATTGTATTGACTTAGATATCAATAACTGACTCAAGCCATTCAGTTCTTAGTGCAGTGGTGAGCTGTTCTGGATCTAGACGCAGTAGGTCTTGACCATAAATAAACAAGGACTAAAAGTTCAAGCATACATTATCATTTAGATATTTAACAGTTCTGAAAACAGAGAATCATTTTTGTCAGAGAGAGCGATATTTTTGGTCATTTTATCTGGCCGCAGTAGGATTAGGATGTTCTTAGCAATTAAAGTTCTTTCTTATAATGCATAAGACATCAATATTATTTCCTTAATTATTTTAGTAGTAATAAATATTTTATGCAACCTCCTAACATGATATTGTTGACATAAACCCTTAAAAATCTCTGTGAATTTAGTTGGTATGTTTCTCATATGTTGATAATGCTGATACCCCATCATTTTGTTATATCACTGAAGTCATTTAATAACTGTCGTTGTAAAGATAAACACTTGTAAATATATTCGGTTTATGCTGTGGTTTGTAATCATATATAAAGAGATGAAAAAGAGAAAGACAAAAATAGTTTCAGGAAACATCCTTCATTTCAGGATCCAAACAATTAGATAATAAAAAAGATAAGAAAATAGAAATGCGATCAATATAACATTTTCAAATTTCAATTTGTTATTGTATTAAAAGTCAAATCTATTATATCTTCAATCTTCTTTCATGGTATGTCTGACCAAGCACCACTGAAAATATGAAAAAGTAATTTTTCTTTTTTTTTGTTTCGTAAAATTAGGACATGATCAATAAAACCCATGAGAAATCACTGACTTGTTTATAAAAAATAACAGCATCTTTTAAAATCTTAATTTCACGCTGGTGTAAATAGTACCACTATTGTACTTCTACAGATAGCTTTGACATTAGATAACCTACAAAGGTTGATTTGCCGCTAAACAAAGAAATAAGCGAAACTATTCATTTTCTGTGACTTCCTTCGTTCGTTTCTTCATTATTTTCTTCTTTCATTCCTTCGTCCTGTATTATAAACATCGCTGTTCAATGTAATGAATGAATTTTTGACGCAAATCTTTTTGACGATGAAGTATGCAAGAAAGAATCATAAAACATGTCACCATATACGTACTTATGGCCAGTGGTGTAATGGTTACCGTCGTAGGAAATGGACACGGCGACACGAGTTCAAATCCTGGACGAGACTGATTGCATTTCACATAGCACTAATACCCTTGGGAAAGGTATGAATCCAATTATTCTCCCTCCAGCTAAGGGTAAATAGTAGGGCAGACTTGGTTCTTCAGCCTTGGTGAGGCAAATAGTATAGGAGAAGGAAAACTCTGAATTCAAACCTGTTAAACTCTGCTTTAAAAAAATTGACCTTGTGTCATATCCTGCCCGAGCGGAGAGGTTGGGTAAATATAATATACGTACTTATGGCCTGAAATTTCAGTTCGTTTTTTCACTCTATAATGCCCTCATAAGTGATTAATATTCATCAAATCATTAATTTGCATTTTCAAGAAAGGATGTCACATTGAAAATATATATTTTATTCGTAAATGAATTAATTTTGCATCAGATTTACTTATGCACGGAGGTATATTTTATTAGATTTCCATACCGGACCAACTCCAGAAAAATTCGAAACTAAGTGCCCCGAATTTCAATAATCACAATAACCAGATTATTCCAAGATGGAAAAAAAAAGATATCAAGACGGTAGAAATTTGAAGTTTGAATATATTAAGCGTTGACAGTTGAAAAAGGCATCTATCTCTCGAGAATCAAAAGTCCTACCAACCATTTGAGTTAAACATTCTTGTTCTGCGAAAAACTAATTGATTAAAAAAGAGGCATTCAGAGCACCAAGAAATATGCTAACAGATATTCCTCCTTGCATGTGTTATACCATCCAGAGATTCTGAGCTGGAAAAGCAATTTTTATGGTCAATAATATTTTAGGATTACTCAACGGATAGTAGGGTCAGGCAAAAAATCATCACTTGCAACATTGGCGAGATACAATCTTCCTATCTTCATTCATCTTATTTGAGCATTTACTAAAAAAAAAAAAAAAAGGGCGCAATAAAGATAGATACACATCATCGGTAGATAAAGGATACTATCACTATGTCAAATGTAAACAGCCTCGTCCAGGCTTTGAATTCGGGTCACCGTAACTATTTCCTACAACGATAATACCTCAAAATCCCTGTCTTTCTCTTCATTTATATATATATATATATATATATATATATATATATATATATATATATATTACTAATCTAATATCTACCAGCATTCACGGTACTAAAAAAAAAAGAAAAAAATCCCGCCAGGAACAAGAGATAAAAATATCTCGAATCACCGTCCGGGAAAAAATATTATGGGACAAAAAGAAAGAAAAGGCCAACCCCGTTACACCCCTTTAAAAATCAAGAGATATGCAGTCAGTTGGTCAAAAGAAAACTAAATCGCTACAATTACAAGAGTGCTCAACACGGGTGGAATCAATTATGAAATTAACTTAAATCGCGAGTCGGAAATCTCCTACTAAAGTTTCACATTAACGGATCATCAGGAAGTCTAACACGGTTAAGTTAATTATATATATATATATATATATATATATATATATATATATATATATATATATATATATATTGAAATAAGACGGCCCACAAAAAGATTTGTATTTTTACAATTTATTTATTTTGTCCTTACATACGTGTTATATATATGTATTTTTCAGCTTGTTGCTTTCGTCAGATAACATATGGGGTACTCAATGAGACTTGAACTCACTCTTGAGTTCAAGTCTCAAGAGTACCCATTATTGAGTACTCCTCTCCTTTGATTGCCTCATTATCCTTGATCCATACCTTATAATTCACAGTGTTAAGCAAGGCGGCATCAAGTACCATTTTTTGAGTCTTTTGGAATTGAACCCCAGTCTCCTGGATCATTGTCGAACACTCTACTAAATCGACCAATCCACATCATTATACATTTTTGTGTTGGCGTTTACTCCGTCATGCTTTAAATGGAATCTCTGAAGGTAATTACCATCTATGCAACCCTATCGTTCAAATTTAAACCTTACTATCAATTAATTATGGCTCCTTGTTTCTAGTAAAGTTAAAATAGTGGCTCTGAGATATAGTATGAGTGGATACTACCCAGCATGTCATTGCCCAGTCGGCTGGGGCTGTAGAATAGACCGACTGCCTCTTTTCAAAAGGGTAAGACTACCCCAACAAGTGTCTTGGATATGATACTAATCAATCTGATTGTGAAGTTCCTGTAATGCTAGAACATTGGGGAATACGGAGTACCCTTTCATTGTCATCACTCCCAGATATACTTTGACCGGAGTGGTAGCACCTAATAGGGTCCTATCGATAGGTCAAATAGAACTAAACTGCGTACTTATGCTAAATTTGACATTTAAATTTCATACTTATGCTAAACTGACTTTTGAAATAGAACTGTTTTATATGCTATACTGAATTCTTCGAAATAGAACTGTTGACATTTAATAATGTGTTAACAAAAGCTATAATAAACTAAACTGAATTGTTTAACTGAACTGAATAGCTTGAAAAAGAAATGATTTTGATGATTAAACTGTGTACTTATGCTAATATGAATTATTTAAAAGAGAACAGTTCTTTGGATAAAAATGGATTTGGAATTAAATAATATACACCGGCTGATATACCATAAAACCCAAACAAACTAACTAGCAAACAAAGAAACCAGCATGTTACTCCAATGATTTAATGTCTTATTAGCTTCGAACTGAAAGATTCTTTAGATGCAAGTCATTCTCGACCAAGTTTATCCTAGAAAAAGAATCGACCAGATATCAAGAATTATTGAGTATCCTATGAAATGCCGAAGTCGAAATAATCAGAATTTAGCAATTAAATGTCACCCTTACAAAATGATGCTTGCAAAATTTGAAATGCTTTCATCAGAAAAACACACTTAATAAAATATCATCTTACGACTCTAATCTCAACATTAAACAAACAGCACATCTACTAAACGAAGATATTTACAATTGTTTAAAGACAAATAATTAAGAAAGTATATTTTAAACTTTTGTCAAGATTAAGTAGTATGCACCTTAACTGGGGAAGTTTTTTTGTTTTTCATTGAGTATCTTTGAATAAAGCAGATAATATCAAGAAGAGAAACAATTATTATCTTATTTTATAGTGTAAGTTACTTGGGAATATATATATATATATATACATATATATATATATCCCTTGAGTCTATCGGAGAACTCGCTCATGTGTCCGTCATTCTTACTCTAGCAGTGCCCCGCAATTTTTCTTCGTGTTACGTGAGATGGGAGGTAGGCGGCCGAATAGCTGTTTTGTCAAAATGTGCTCACTACAGCACGCATCATTACAATTTAGTTCCCATCTAGCTATTTCTTTATGCGTTATGTTGGCATCCATATGCACTCCTAGACATTGACGTACCAGAGTTGGCCAACCCGCAAATATTTGCACTTCTCTGCTCTAAAATCTGGAGTGACTGTTCATAGGAATAGATGGCAAAAGAGAGTCAAGGAAATCCATCCTGTTGGCGTGACTTGATGATAATGATATATCCTTGAAAGAATCACCGTACCTCTGGTTATTACCCACAGGCATAACAACCAGTTTTCATCGATGTCATAGAGCACGTGCGATTAAGGAATAACTGAAGCATAATGTCATTGGCACTCTTCCGTGGCTTGCAAGATGCCCTCGGTTTAACGCTATCAAACATTTGTGAAACATTTGGTCCGTAAAATCCGTCCTCTTTTTTAAGCATTTGAAATGCCTGCAGAGGCACTACAGTTTAAAATGGCGAAACGTTCTTTAGATGAAAATCAGAAG
Source organism: Sepioteuthis lessoniana (assembly GCA_963585895.1). Classification (NCBI taxonomy): domain Eukaryota; kingdom Metazoa; phylum Mollusca; class Cephalopoda; order Myopsida; family Loliginidae; genus Sepioteuthis; species Sepioteuthis lessoniana. The sequence goes on from OY757905.1 coordinate 26,315,106, forward strand.
ATTGATAAAATGCATGACAAACCTTTTGGAAAATGTCTCTCGGGTAAATGTCAGCAATAGCAATTATTGTCATCTTACAAGAATGTTTCTGTATTGTACGATAATTGCAATTCCGTTCAATATGCCGATAAGCATGCAGAAACATACCTGTTTCTGAAAGCACGATTCCATAATTTGTCTTCTTTACAAGTTTCCTTGAAAATATATATTTTCTGCATATCATGTCCCTTTTTCTTTTCCTGTTTATATTTGGTAAAATTCATGACTTTTTATGAGTCAAGTTAATGACA
>OY757905.1:26317895-26350395 GCA_963585895.1 Sepioteuthis lessoniana
TCCGTCGTCTTCATTAAGTAAATATTTTAATATTTTCGGTTGTATGTGTGAAAGAAGAATGTATTGAAAGAATATGTAAAACAATGAATAAGATTCGGAGTTTTTCGAACTATTTTCAGTAATATGGTGTCTCATTTCAAAACTTATTTTGAAATGAAAATGAGAGATTTCTAAGCATTTTCAGATCATTTGTAGGGCTCCACTTTAAAACATATGTAATGTAACAAGTATTCGAAAATGTGCATTTCTATTTGATTTTAGTTATTTAGATGTTTTTTTTTCTTTCCCAAAAGTATCAACAAATTTGGTGTAGACTTTAAAACATTATTCATCGTTATACTGATTAAAAGACCATTTTTTCAAAAATGCCTTCTTTGTATATATATATATATATATATATGCTTAGAGAAGAAATATCATATCTTAGCATTTTTAATAACATTTTGAATGTAAATAAAAGGATATAATGAAATCCCGATTATAATAACAATTTAACTATATGTAATCCATATGTTAGAATTTATATATTAGATTAAGCTTTTATAGTATTAACAGATGGATTGGAACGCTAATTGATTTAACAATGTATGCGGCCTTACGATAATGAGGAAAATTATATAATAATATATAAATTTCTGTATTGTATGACACCGCCCTTAAAGTCAGAATTAGACAGCTTATTGTTGTAATATATAAAATTTTCAAATCATAGTTTAAAAACAAATGGTTTTCTTATGTGATAAATTGGGAAGCATATGAAAATTTAAATACTCAAATTATAATTAAATAGGTGGTTTTGAGAATTTAAGAAAATGGGTTATTATTTAAGACTTAAAAACATACATTTAAGACTTAAAAACATACATTTATGACTTAAAAACATTTAAGACTTAAAAACATACATTTAAGACTTAAAAACATACATTTCATCAGGTTATTATTTTGATATATCACCGACTACTGTTACGGGATTACAAGGAGATTATAATTTATTGTGTTAAATTGGATTTATATCGTATTTTATTATGAATTTTTAATTATAAATCTTTAAATATCTAAATTATTATGAATTTTTTTCCCGTAATAGCTGTATTTCTCCAATGAAAATGTTCGCCATCTGATGAAGCAATTCGTAATATAGGATTTATCGAAATTAGTTTATAATGGCATAAATATATGCTATGTTTTCCTTACTATTAATTATATAATTGCTCTGTATGTGAGTTTTTCTCTGTATTTTTATATATTTGTAGCAATACATGACGCACTCAGATGAAACATTGAAACATATTCTATATGTGAAATATTCATTATCAGTCTAAAGTTTTATTTAGTTTATATGAATGGTTGATCGAATGGTTTTATTGCATAACAAATATTGTAGGTTATTTAATGCTTAATTCATTTTTAATCAAATGAACAGTTCTATTTCAAACTATTCAGTTTAGCATAAGTACACTGTTTAATTGTCAAAAACATTTCTATTTCAAGTTATTCAGTTTATTAAAAGAATTCTATTTCAAACAATCCAGTTTAGAATGAATATATATTTTGTTTACACGCAGTTAAATGTAAAACAGTTCTATTTGAAACAATTCAGTTTAGCATAAGTATGCAGTTTAAACGTCATAACAGTTCTTTTTCAAGCAATCCGGTTAAGCGTAAGTTCATAGTTTAGTTCTATTTGACCCATAGATAGGACCTATCAGGTGCTACCACTCCGGACCTAAGTGGAACTCGGAGCGATGGCAATAAAGGAGTACCCCACATTCCTCAAAGCTCCAGCATTACTAGAACCTTTTTAGATGTCATATACAGGACACTTGTTTGGGGAGTCTTACCTCTCTGAAAAGAAGCAGTCGGTGCATTCTACAGTCCCAGCAAACTGGGCAATTTATATATATATATATATATATATATATATATATATATATATATATATATACTGTCATCAAAAGCTTGCTGATTCAGGAAAACTTGAAAATCGGAGGACGTGCTGAGACGATCCAAACTATATACAGCATTTCTAAGATCCACCAGAATACCGAGAAAACTCCTGGAAACTTACTGTCATCCAGACTCCAGTCAGAAACTATCAACTAACGTTTGCGTGAAAAAGACGTAAAGAATATAATAATAGAATAATTAGAAAATTATGAATAGAACCTAGTTGAATAAATGAATTAAAAGATGTCAAAATTGATATAATCTCGCCCCGTAAATAACAATGCAGTGGAAGCAAATTTGCTCTTCCTCGAATTCCACCCAAACTAAACCGCAGTTTCCGTCATGAAGCACACACGCTCAACATGTGTGAAACACCTAGTCTGATGATCTAATTGGCAAAAAAATGATAATCCCCAAACCCTGCTGATTCTACGTCTACAGTATCCCAACTTATACACACACATTGTCATCCACAGATAGACTATTCCTTTGTATCACAACTCTGACTAGACACGCTGGACACTTCATGCTGAGATCGAAACCCGCCTAATTTTACTTTAGACTGTTAACTTTACCGTTCATCTATTTTGGCAACCGGCGTCACCTAGAGAATATTATCATCATCATCATCATGTCGTGCCACTAGCACGGATATCACTGACCGTCTCTCGTCACTTTCCCCTATCGTTCATCGCCTCTGGCAGTTCTTCAGGTCTACATCCTGTATCCTCACATAGCTGCTGAATGTATGTTCGTGCTGGTCGTCCTACTTTTGCCCGGCCAACTATTTAACTTTTTTATTTCTATCATATATATATATATATATATATATATATATATATATATATATATATATATATATTGATTATTCCTCTATTTATATCTTTCTTGTCTTTTTCTTCCTATCCTTTTTTTTTTTAATTTTTTTTATTATGAAGCTGTTAGCAATTTTGGGAAAATAATGACTGAAATGTTATTGAAAAAATCATCAAAAATGAGAATAAATACAAACAAATAACTAATTAAAACGAGTTAATTTGAATTATGGATATTTTGAATTTGTAGCTCAAATTTGACCGAATATGAAATTGAGTTGATTTAAACAAGTCTTCGTTTAACTGTAGAGAACTAAGTTTGGTTTCGACAATGTTTCAAATGTTTTCTTACGTATATTGACAAACATTAAGTAATTTTTAAAATTTAAGTTGTGTTTAGTTTCTTAATTATGTCTTATATATATATATATATATATATATATATATATATATATATATATATATATATATATAAATGATAATGGGTCCTCTTGATATTGAATTATCCTGGCATAGATAGAATGAAGAATCTATGTTGACAGACTGAGCTAAAACAGTTTTTAAATATATATTCGTGCTACGTAAGTTGTCTACATGATCTTTTTTAAATGGGACTCAACCAAATGAATTATTCGTATGATCTATTTTCTATGCTCTACCACATTGAAATTCATCTTCCTTCCTTCGGACTTTTCGACTTTCAACCACAGGATTCATTATCTCATTTTTAAATCGCTCTACTTCTTTGCAAGGTATATATTTTCCATTTACTTATTGCAATTGCTAGAGCTATGGTTTAAAGACCACTGTCTCAGATGTGTCATTTCACAAAAAAAAAAAAAAACCCACATCGTTTTAAGCTTATGCCTTGGTCTTTTTCCAAGAGACAATTTACCTATTGTCTCTCATACTATAGCCGATTTATTTGCTTAACCTAACGACTGTAATATTTGATTAGTCTTAACTTAATACGGAGAAATTCAGGCTTTTAAAGAACTTCAGTCTTTCGCGAGTTAGACTTAAGACTCATGGTCAAACACTTCGGATGGAAATATTCTAGTAACTTAATTTGACGACAGTGCGCTGCCTTTGTGTCTGAAGTGTATAAGGTTGTTTGATAACAAGTTTTATGAGAAAAATTAGCTCTGTTACTTTCAACACTTCGTTTGTCAATGGAATGATTTGTAAATTAATTGGATTATGAATTTATACATACATTAATGCATGAATGTGTGTCTTGATGAATGAATAGATTCTCCTGTGGCGTGCCTTGTCGGCTGGGGCAGTAAAATACGCTGACTACACGTCTATCAAGGAGTAATAGTCCCCGCAAAAGTGTCCTGGGTATGACACTAAATAGTGAGGCTCTAGTCATGGAGCTTTGAGGGAATAGGAAGTACCCTGTCATTGCTATTACTTGTAGTTCCACTCTGACCCGAATTCGTAGTACTGATGAGGTCCCATTTATGGATCAAATAAAACGGGTAAATAGTTTACGAAAGATTAAAATAATTAGTTATTTTAACCATTCAGTTGTGTGGAAATTATTCATATTACATTGAAATACTAGATAAAAAGAATGATAGAAACTTTGGGCAGACATATAATTAAACCATCGATAGATTGCCATGACTCACACTCAAACCACTTGTCCAAACCGCATCGCTCTTCGCGCGGGTAAAAAAAGGGCACATCCTGCTGAGGTTGGAGCCCTGGCCCCAGTGTTCGAAATATCAGCTATAGAGCTCAAACTAAAACAAAAATTATGCTGATAGGAAAACAGTCCCTAAAATAACTAAATAGCATCGAGAAAATACAACTGAGGATATGGTAGCAACTTTAATGGCAACCCCAGAGCAACAATCATCTCCGGCTACTGCCCTATATATGTTAGTGAAGAAACTGATCTCACGCTTTCTATAACGAGCTATCTTCACTTGTTCGTAGCATCCCGAAACATAACATTTTCTTCATCGGTAGTGACATGAATGCCCAAATTGGTAAAAACGTTAACCACAAATTCAACTTACACAACTCGTCAAACAGAAATGGGGAACATCTAACATATTTCACTTTAGAAATAGGCTAACATGCCTCAATGCTAAATTCCAAAAAAGAAAGGGAAAACAATGGACCTACATCTACGCAAATTATGCTAAATCACAGATAGACTAGGTCTTTAAAATAAGAAATTAGAGAGGTGCCCGTGATGTAATGGTTATCGTCGTAGGAAATGGACACGGCGACACGAGTTCAAATCCTGGACGAGACTGATTACATTTCACGTAGCACTAATACCCTTTGGAAAGGCATGGATCCAATTATTCTCCCTCCAGCTATGGGCAAATAGTAGGGCAGACTGGTTATTTAGCCTTGATGAGGCAGCTAGTCTAGAAGAAGGAAAACTCAGAATTCAAATCTGTAAACTTCGCTTAAAAATTGACCTTGTGTCATATCTTGCCCTAGCGAAGGGGTTGGTAAATATGATTAAAATAAGAAATGAAACAATAGCGCTTTGAATTTTTAGTTATATTCCTCTTTCGAGTTTGTGTCCTCCGATCACCGAATTGTCACGACAAAAATACGACTGAGCCTACGAAGGAATACGACCCGAATAATAACAACAACCATACACTATGACTGGTCCCTGCCTTACAGCAGGGATATTAGAGATAAATATATATTAACACTAAGAAACAAATGCGATGCACTCTAGGAGATATCAGGAAAATTTCCTTCGAATGATGAATATAACTTCGTCAATGCCCACTTAGAAGCAGCAACAGAGTATATACCAACTAAATAAAGAGGTAAACCTAGAGGGCCATGGGAAACATTAGCAGTTAGAAAAAAGCGTGCAGACGTGAAAACCACTAACAAATGCAATTGGCGGAAACCAACTAACATCAATGCTCTGAAACTCAAGAAGACACAAAATAAATTAGTTAACGTATACCTAATAGAACAAAGAGAATACATAAAAATCACATCAATAAGATTAGAGACTCAGTTAAAGATACACAATCAAGGATAGCAGGGCAGACGGTAAACGAAGTGAGCAGAAGGAAGAGCATTGCAAAAGCAAAACTAAAAGCTACCAGCTAACAAGAACGAATACACCTGTGGAAACAAAAGTTCGATAATTCATTCGGAAAAAAGACCCCGAAATTTACGCATAAACCAATCACGAAAATTAGTAGTAATCAATTAGACATCAAAATAAGACAGTTTATGCAAGAAGAACTCGACTCAGTACTAAGAAAAATTAAAAATTGGAAAGCAGCAGGGCTTTATGAAGTACCCTAGAAGTATGGAAGACAAGTGAATTCGACGACATACAGCTCCGACACTGTAATACTGTATATAACCAAAATGCAATAGACAGAGGGACAAAGAGCTACATATTTCCACTTCCTAAAAAGGGTGACATTGGAATAGCCAAGAAGTATCGATGTATAACCCTTACATCCATTGCGGCCAAGATCTACAATGCACTACTACGCAACCGCATAGAACCCGGAATTGAGAAGACCCTTAGAAAAAACCAAAATGGCTTTCGAAGAAATCGATCCACATTTCAAATTTTGACTCTTCATCGAATTCTAGGTGTACATGCAAAAAACCTTGATGAAACAATATCAGTTGTCGACTTCTCCAAGGCTTTTGACTTCATTCTTAGAGGGAAGATGGAGAAAATACTACTTGCCTACGGCCTACCCAAAGAAACCGTCGCAGTCATAATAGTGCTATAAAAACACGAAAGAAAAGTCTGCTCTCTGGATTGAGACACAGACAATTCAGCATTGTAGCAGGTGTTCTACAAGGAAACACATTAGCCCCTACCTGCATATCATCTGCCTAGACTACGTGCTTAGAATATCTATTGATAAAATGAAAGATAACGGTTTCAAGCTGACAAAGGAAAGAAGCAGAAGATTCCCTGCATAAACAATTACGGACGCGGACAACGCCGATGACATAGCGCTTCTGGCAAATTCACCTGCCCAAGCCGAAACCTTGCTACACAGTCTGGAATGAGCTGAAGGTACCATAGGCAACCATGCCAACTCAGACAAGACGGAATACATGAGCTCTCATCAAAGTGGCAACATCTCCACATGAAACGGTAGTCCTCTGAAACTACTGTACAAGTTCACTTACCTCGGAAGCAGATTCTCATCAACCGAGAAAGACATCAACACGCCTCTAGCAAAGGCATGGACAGCTATCGATAGACTATCAGTCATATTGGAAGTCAGACGTGACCGGTAAAATAAAATGCAGTTTCTTCCAAGCAGCGGTCGTGTCGATACTGCTATATGGATGCACTACATGGACACTAAGTAAACGTGTGGAAAAAAAGCTTGACGGCAGTTACATAAGAAGGCAGCGAGCAATATTGAACAAGTCCCGGAGGCGACACCCAACAAAGCAGCAGCTGTGCGGTCACCTGCCACCCATCATGAAAACTATCCAAATTAGACTAACCAGAAATACGGCACACTGCTGGAGAAGCAAGGACGAGCTCATAAGTGACATTCTCCAGTGGACCCATTCGAATGGACGGGCAAAGGCAGGGTGACCGGCTAGAACCTATATACAATTGCTCTGGGCCGATACAGGATGTAGTTTTGAAGTCCTCCCGGGAGCGATGGACGATAAAGACGGGTGGCGAGAGAGGGAAATGAAGATCTGTGCTAGCTGCGTGACATGATGATGATGATGATGATGATGATTATAATGTAGTTATTAGAACTAAATTAGAATACTTGAAACCAATTAACTGTGCTCTACCCAAAAAGCTGTTAGAACGCGTTTAAAATATTGTTACCAACAAACTATTTTCTTACAAATCATAGGCATAAAAATAGGATTTAATATTAAACAACAAGATTTGATATGCCCTAAAACACCAACCAATTAATCAATATCCAGTCGTTAAAAACGATTTGTTTGGTTTGATTTTGGTTTTTGTCACACAAAGAAGATAGAATATTTCAAAAGATATTTCGATGTTACTAACCTACCAGTGCTCGTAAACTTGATCATATCATTTCTTACTCGCTCTGTAGCGTAAAAATAAAATAAACAATTGATATTTTAAATGAAATGCCTTTAATCGTACATCAAACTACAAACCGCTTACACTGATGTCCAAAATCCAAAGAAGATATGCTTTTGATTTTTTTCTTTCTTTTAATGAAAGAACGTTGGTATTACACACAGTTTACGGCAGCAACAATACACATATATACACACACGCACACACACATGTACATACGTATGTGAATGTATCTGTAAGGGAATGTACTTTTTCTAGATACCCTGGAAGTCACTTTCTCTCTCGTCGTGACAAAATTAGTTTGAAAACAATTCTATTTTCTATTTTCTATGTTCTGTTTCCTGTTTTCTGTTTTCAAGCTATGTGTACCGCCACATGAAATTTCACTCGAAATATCATGAATTGTATTTTAGCTTTAGGGACATAAGTCTTTTTAATTTATTTAGACAGACATTTTTTAATGTTTACAGTACATTACATTCGAGCACTACAAACACTAACTCAATCTTCCATCAAACGTTACACTGTTTCTTTTTGTAAACCTGTTATCAGTTACAAGTACAAAACTTCATGTTATACTGCTACAATTTACTTATTTACCGTCGATATTTCTTTTCTTAAAACGATATTATTATTATAAAGTAGTATGTCACACGTTACTTTTATCCTGATTCGAAATCTTTCTAAATTATGCTCCTATTTAAACCGGGACATTGGCCCAGCGGTTAGAGTGTTCGCCAATGGCCCGGGAGATCTGGGTTCAATCCCAGGTCGAGTCATACCAAAGACTTTAAAAATGGAACTTGATACCACCTTGCTTAACACTCAGCATTATAAGGTACGGTTCAAGGGTAAAGTGAAGCAATCCAGGGAATGGAGTAGCGCCCTCCCCTACACCTTGGTGTAGTAGCTATCGAAAAGGGAGCCTTCGGGTCACCCTCGACTATGGTCGCTAACTTTACTTTATTTACACTGGGGATTGTTTGACCTTTTCTCGAATCTTTAAAAAAATCTTTTTGTTTTTGGCTTACTAAGTCTTAAAAGCTGCTAAATAATCGACATCTGGCCTGTTTCTCATGTGATGGTTTATTCAACCAGTAATTTATCATCTTAAAGGTAATTTCTTCTCAGACGCAAAGACCGATTGTATCTAATGATCTCCAAACGGACAGTCGTGAAACGAAATCCACTACGGTTGAGAGAAAATAATCTTTTTTTTTATTTTCACAGTCTCACAAAGAAAAAACAATGAGTGCTCATTCAAATACAACTGACCAGCATTTTCTAAGGGGGTTTTATGCATATATTTACGCGAACATTCCACCAGGAGCAGAATGCGAGACAAGGTCAATTTTTTAGCTTTTTACAGCTGATTTGAATTCAGTTTTCCTTCTCCTAGACTGGTTGTCTTAATAAGCCCAAAGAACCCATTCCGCGTTACTGTTTAACCATCTCCTGTGAAAACAACAGATTTATCCAAGATTTGAACTCGGAGAGTCGATTCTATTTCCCACAACGATAACCCTAGATTATTTTTATAGGGGATATTTAATGTATGTCAGTATTTCAACAATAAGAATCTCTCTTTTTGGTCTAAGATTGCAGGGCTATCAAGGTTTTTGTGAAAGGCAGATGCAATTTAACTTACTCGCTTGGCAATTATTCCAAATAGGATTGTGAGTAATATTTTTGGACATCCTAAATCGATTCAGAACAAGAATATAGCAGGATAACAAATATTTCTTTTCTTTTTTATCTAATAATTGAATTGTGCTAAAAAAAACATTTTTCAGAAATCTAGCTATCATAAAAGCAAAATGAGTAAATGTATGTTTTATTATCCTGTTTGGTCACACGTAATGTTCTCCTCTTAACACTTAAAAATCAAGTCCAAAAAAGCAAATTCTCTCTTTGTTAAAATATATACGAGGTACTATATATGATCTCCAAACGGAAAGTCGTGAAACAAAATCCACTACGGTTGAAAGAAAATAATTTTTTTTTAAATCTTCTCCGTATCACAAAGAAAACACAATGAGTGCTCATTTAAATACAACTGACCAGCACTTTCTATGGGGTTTTATACATATATTTTGCGAATATTCCACCAGGAGCAGAATATATATATATCATCATCATCATGTCACGCTGGTAGCACGGATATCCCTGACCCTCTCTCGCCACTCCTCCCTATCGTTCATCGCCCTAGGCAGGTCTTCAGGACAACATTCCGTATCCTCACATAGCTGCTGAATGTATGTTCGTGCTGGTCGTCCTGCTTTTGCACGGCCATGTGTGGGGGTCCATAAGAGAACATCTCTTATTAGTTCATCCCTACTTCTCCAGCAGTGTCCTGCATGTCTGGTTCGTCTAACTTGAATAGTTTTCGTGATAGGAGGCAGGTGGCCGTGCAGTTGGTGTCTTGTGGGGTGTTGCCGCCAGGACTTGTTGAAGATTGCACGCAGCATTCTTGTGTAATTGCCATCTAGCTTCTTCTCCAGCCGTTTTGTTAGCGTCCATGTAGTGCACCCATATAGCAGTATCGATGTGACCGCTGCCTAGAAGAAACTGCGTTTCATTTTATCGGTTAGGTCTGATTTCCATATAATCGATAGCCTATTGATAGCTGTCCATGCTTTCGCTAACCTCGTGTCGATGTCCTTTTCGGTTGATTCGACGCTGCTTCCTAGGTAAGTGAATTTGTCAACTAGTTTAAGAGGGGTTCCGTCTAGAGTGGAGATGTCCCCCGTTTGATTATAGCACATATATTCCGTTTTGTGTGCATTAACATAGAGGCCTATATATATATATATATATATATATATATATTAGAGTGATCTCATATCATTTGAAGAGAGTTGAATCGAATATTTAAAAAACACCAAGAAACACAGAGATAGTCTCATAGTTTACAGGAGTCAGTAGGAAACTTTTTTCTGTGGTCAAATCCACCAGAATTCGTTTAGTGCTTCTCATATCCTCGCACATATATGCTTTCTTTTCCATATGTACAATCATCTTTATATTTTACTTCGTTAACTGTACACAGCCATTCTATAGATTAATGTCAAACACAATAACCCTATAGGGGTACTCACAGAAAGAAGAAATAATGTTGATAGAGCGCAGAATATATTAATGCTGACAGGTAATTTACGGCCATTTCTTTGATTCGTGCTAACAGCCTAAAATACAATTTGGACTTACAGAGAACTTGGCGTCAGCACTCTTCATAGAAAAGAAACATTATGTGAAATAGCTAATTTTTAAGTAAGACTTTTTTTTTTGTTTAGATTCGAGAAATTGTAGATTGAACACGTAGAAAATATCAAACACTTCAGAAGTCTGAATGTTCATTTATTTTTTTAATCTTCACACTGCTTTTTTTACGTTCCAGCAGTTATTTAACAACGAGAAAATTAACTTTCTTTCAGAATTGCATTAATTCACGATCAAAACTCCGCATTTATGGACATTAAAGTATAGTTTGGCCAACGCCCAAAATATAATGAAAATTAGAACATGATATAATTTGTCCACTAAAAATTTCATCGAATCAAATTCACTAACGAAAGATATATATATATCTATATATTCTACTCAATTTCACGCTACATGGAACCTCTCAGTAAAATATACCAATATATATGATACTTTCCCCGCAATTATTTAATTATAGACTGAATAAGAAAATTACGTTTTTATTGATCATTTGCTACTTGAAAACTGACAGAGATAGACTCTAGAATACTTATAAAAAAGGTTGGCGACCGTAGTCGAGGGTGACTAGAAGGCTCCCTTTTAAATAGCTACTACACCGAGATGTAGGGGAGAGCGCTACTCCGTTACCTGGATTGCTCCACTTTATACATACCTTATATTGCTGAGTGTTAAACAAGAGGTATCAAGTACCATTTTCAAAGTCTTTGGTATGATGCGACCTGGGATTGAACCCAGGTCTCCCGGACCTTTGGCGAACACTCAACCTACTAGGACGATGAGCCGGTAGAATACTATTAAAAGGAGATAACATCATTATTAACCTCTGAATAATTCAAAGTCTTGTCTTCATTTTTGTCTGTTATAATAAAAGATACCTGTCTTAAAATTCTACTTGGTAGAGCATCATTCCAACGTAACATGAAAAGACAACAGAAAGATCTCCGCGTAGCAATTACAGATTCACCGTTCCTTAAATAATCTTTAAAAAGCAAATGCATGGTTAGCACTGGCCCAAAACATAGTTGTATCTGATTGTATTTTAGATGAAAATAGTAACACATTAACTATATGAAACTATTGATACGACTTGTATTAGTTCAATTACACTGTATGGGTGACAGTTTACAAGGTTGGAGATATATCTGTCGTGCCATTTGTGATATAATACAGGTTATCTCAAAATAGATGCAACGCATTAATATGATAATGATTTATTACAAAGATAAGCGCAATAACGGCCATTTGGAACACTTCCTATAAAAATGCATCCTTGGAGCAAGATGCTTCAAATTAATTTTTTTTCCAAGTGGTTATAATATCAGCTTTCAGGAAATGCAATCGTTTTTTGAGTTTCTTTTCTTACTAATATATCATGATTATATTAATGGGTTACATCAATGTTCAGACAGTTATGAATGATTTGGTCTCCAAATAAGTAGTGACGCAAAATAATTTTCCTCTCTTGTCCCAGGCATTGTGATCAAGGATTTATAGTTGTTTCAAATCTGAAACAAAAAAAGAACACATGATTGGTAATAGAGTTATTAGCAGTCACATGGATCCCATGTATATTTAGAAACCCAATGCTTTTGATATTTTCAGCAAAAAATGTTTTACTTAAATTACTTACAAAACAAGAACAAGAAATATAAGATATTCTATGAAGTAAGTAATCCCCTATCTTTCAAAATCATAAAGTTTAATAATCCCACCTACACATATAGTCATTTTTAATTTGTGATTAAGCTGTATGTCTTAAACAAAACAAAACAAAACAACAAATGTATCACGTCAATCAATAATCATTCTTCTTTTTATTCGTTATGCATTGATAGGCTAGTCTGGAAGAGTGATTATCTTTGCAAGATGTTTTGACCAGCCACAATGTTAAACCATTCTGAATAAATATCTAGGCAGAAAACAAAAGATCATCAAACGTTTCACGTAAGTAATTATTTGGAATTAACTTCTGCTGATTTTACCTTAAGGTTGATCCTTACAGGAATGCCGTTATTGTTGTTTAATCCAACTAAATGAAATTTAGCAAATAACTTTATAGAGTCATGCATTCTTTTTGTGTAGGAGTCGCTGTGACGTTGTAGATAATGCGCTGGACCACAAGATGGTAGATAGCAAGTTTACAATCTGCTAATATGTTCACATTCGGACTAATACTTTTGAGAAAGGTATAAACTCCCTTATCACCCTATAGAGAGTTCCCAATGGTCCGGTAGATCAGGGTTCAATCCCAAGTCGAGTCATACCAAAGACTCAAAAAATGGTACTTGATGCTACCTTGCTTATCACTCAGCACCATAAGGTAAGGACCAAGGGAAAAGTAGAGCAATCCAGGGAATGCGTTAGCGCCCTCCCTTACACCTCAGTGTTGTAGCTATTGAAAACGAAGCCTTCGATTCACCCTCGACAAAAGTTGCCAACATTGCTTTACAACAGTCTATATACAAAAATTGGTTTGCCACGTATATCAATATGGCATTAAACTAAGAATCAAAAACAAAATATCTCTCTCTCTCTCTCTATCTATCTATCTATCTATCTATCTATCTCTTCAAACACACACACACACACACACACACACACATATATATATATATATATATATATATATATATATGATTAAATAGTTTGTCTATACATGACAACATATGTTCCTCTTCCTTTGGCTGAGCCCTCAACTGGGGAATTTGCCATTTACCACATAAGCTAAAACGCAATATCTCTTTTCATGAATTGAGCACTCCTGGTATCCGATAACATATGTGTAAAAAAATAAATACGAAAAAATGCCTTCTCTAACGCGGAGAATGATAATGATTCTGGGACTTAAAATCAGCTGGGTTTGGATTCCACCCTGAACCATATCGTGTATCCAGCCACACTGAAGAGTTATGATACAACGAGTCTGTCTCTAGGTGACAATATATATATATATATATATATATATATATATATATATATATATATATATATATAACGTTACTTATATTATACGGTTAAAAAGGCTGAAACAATGAAACAGAAATACTGAACAGAATAAGAAGAGTGTCACCTTTAATTAAATATATACATCAAAGTTATTGAATAAACAAATGGCTAAAAACGTAACTGGCAAGTTATCTGTCTACAACAGGTGTTCTGAATGTCATAATAAAACAATGTGAATGTTGATAACGAGAAATCAATACCTAAAAATCAATTATGGTTTCTCACAAATCGCCAAAAAAATTGTTGTACCATTTTACAAGAGTCATGCATGTTTAAAATTTCATATAAAACCTTCATAATTTAAAAAAAAAAAAAAACTATTACCCTCCAAAGACAATAAATAATCTATGAGAGTTAAGTGGTAATTTACTATGCATTTTTTTTTATATGTAGCACAAAGCCCCATGAACTGGGCATCTAATGAGAATCGAACTCATTCGAGTAGGTTTGCTAGTCTACCTTGCTAACCATTACACCAACCGAGGCGCCTATCTATGAGAGTTTAGTGATCGCAAAACTTTTACATATTTAGCTAACGGTTCTGCCACAAGTTTTCCGTTTAAAGTGATTGCCCTTCAAAGACTAAAAAGCCCTATCTGTTTTACTATTTACTCGTTACAGAAGGGAGAAGTGATTGATTTATTCCTATCCAAAAAAAGGATTGGAGCCTGGAGAAAATCAAACAACTGCATCGAAGATTTGAACTCAGGTCTTCGATTCCATTTCTTTAGAGTTTACCCGTTAAGCCACACGCCTCCAGAAATTACTGTAGATTTTCTCAGTTTTAGATAGTAACAGTCTCTGTTCAGTAATTTGTAATTGATTATTGTTCACCTCATGTTTCGTTCATTCTCAAAATATTTCAAAATTTGGAATGGAAACCAATTTAGGAAAATTTCCTATCTCATTTTCGAAGAGGAAAAAGTTTTAATAAATTCACTTAATTAATTAAATTTTTGCTGATTTTTATAAATCCAGGTAATTTTTCGCTAACGTTTTGCTAAAAGAAATTGGTACAGTTTTCTGTTTACATTTCAAAAATCTTCACACAATTAATTTTTCACAAATAAGCCAAGTTTTATCGTGTAAACAAATAACGATTCTGCCTTGTCGCCTGTGGCTGTAAAATACACCAATTGCGATGAGTAAGAACCTGCCCAACGAGAGTCCTTGATACGACCTAAACTTCATCTGATGGTGCGGTTCCAGTCCTGGAGATTTTAGTAATGTGAATAACCTTTTCGTTGCCATTATTCCTTGGTTTACTCTGACCGAGGGTGGTAATAACTGCTATGGTTCAAATAGAACTGATCAGTCATTTACTGATGATTTTTATCATTAGTTAATTGAACCGTCCAGGTATTTGCAGATTATCTATATTTAATTTAAATGCTTGATTATTAGTTGTCTGAATTTTTTAGATGAGGCTTGATATGCAATATTTTGCGTGTGATTTGAATGTCAAACTTTAAAAATGATTTCCCAGACTGAATCATTTCTATGCTTAGATAAACAAGGGTTACCTGAGAAAGGCCGGAGGATACAATGGTCTGAACGATGTGTTACAACTAACAACATTTAAGACGAGGTCAATACTCTGAAAAGTCACAAATGTTATTATTAGTGTTCATTAGGAATTCATGAAACCATATTATTTGTGAAAACAAAAAAGTTCCAACAACTCATTTATAACTTAAGTTACAGGCAAACTATTCACTTACAAATAATATATATAAAGAGGATTTTGAATGAAAAAATGCAGTGTAATCCGACAATAAGCAAAGAAAAATTGATAATAACGTAATCCAAGTAGAAGGAGAGATTTATAGAGAACTAAAGTCGACACTATAGCGTTTCGGTTCTATGTACCATCATCAGGACTATGAAGGATGATATTAGTGATGTTAAATCAACGATGGATGTTATACAAATTTTCCCTTGGTTTTTGTACTTTGTATTTTTCAACATCCATCGTTGATTTAACATCCCTAATATCATCCCTTATAGACCTGATGATGGTTCATTAGAACCGAAACGCTATAATGTCGACTTTAATTCTCAATAAATCTCTCCTTCTTCTTGCATTACCTTGTTATCAATTTTTCTTTAAATAGGATTTTGCATTAAATAAAACATAAGAGTTGATATGACGTAAAATACAAAACAGCAAACAAATCAACGAAATATTTATTTCTGGAGAATTTTCTCTTTTTTCGCACTGTATTTTCTCGATATTTTGTTGTTTTTTTGTATTCAAATGATTTTATTTCAAAATGATATTTCTATGTTCTAGTGTCAGGGTTCATATATTAAAATCTTTGAATATCTGTGGATATCAGTGAAGTGTTTTGTTAGAAAGAGGAATTATCTTTCTATGACAAGTAACCTTGTTAAGTCGTTTGTTGATTAAGTGGCACTGTGATCAGTAGTTATGATGGGCATTGACTTTTAACTATCTGTACAGCTTGTAAGTTCAATCTTTGATTATTGAACACGTGTAAGTTGAAAAGTTCGCGCGTTTTGTAAAATAATTTGCCTGTTGAGGAACAGACATAAAAAGAGTTCAGGATAATATTTAATAAAACGAAGACCAACACAGACATATATGTAAAATACGTATTGTTAGTTCAAATGAACGTCTATAATAGTTGAAGTTGTTGACCTCGCTTCATCCAAAGGAAGGAGAATAGCCATTGACTTCGTTCATATGCACACGTTTCTACGAATATATCCATTTGAGAAAAGCAGTTATGTATATGATAATTGATTTACCTCAGAAACTTGGATTTTATTTTCGTTTATTTTAACAAGTGAAATATCATAGTAGGCAATTGTTTTCGAATTGGGAAAAAAAACGATTCGACAAATAATTTTTCAGGTTTTGTAATCTTGAGAGATAAGTGAATAAAGTTGCCTTTTTTACTACATTAGTAATGGTATGAAGACTTTTACTTGAAAGTTTTCGGTTTATTTATAAAAATTCATTTGTACATAAAATGCAATAACTATTTACAAATCATTTACAATATATCAGCAATTATACGTAATGTAGGTATTCTTTAAAAAATATGGTAGAATATAAAGTAATACAAAATTATTTTATATTTGGCAATTGGTAATCCACTCAATAATTGTTTGTTTACGGAATCAAAAGCCAAACGAATATTTCCTGTAGATTATAATAGCTTATAGAGCTATATATTAAACTTTCTTTCGTCAACAGCGACGTATTACATTTCTACAAACATTATCAAAACTATTAGACTTATGACTACACCTAGTACTAATAATGATAGTGCCCGTGTTGTAATGGTTATCGTCGTAGGAATTGGACACGGCGACAAGAGTTCAAATCCTGGACGATACTGATTGCATTTCACATAGCACTAATACCCTTGGGAAAGGTATGAATCCAATTATTCTCCCTCCAGCTATGGGTATATAGTAGGGCAGACTAGGTTCTTCAGGCTTGGTGAGGCAACTAGTCTAGGAGAAGGAAAACTCTGAATTCAAACATGTTAAACTCCGCTTAAAAAATTGACCTTGTGTCATATTCTACCCGAGTGGAGGGGTTGGGTAAATATGATAGTAATCTTTTTTGAAGAATTACTTGAAGGTACCGGCGATAATTTCAAGAAGTTTTACCGTTATTCCTGAACTTGCTTTAACAACTGAAAACTTTTGTGATGCCACTATAAAATTATATACTCAGCTTGTGTTACAAGCCAGTCATAATCCTGGCCAATATTCTTTTCAGTTTGATTAGATTTTCTCAGTAGTAAAGTGGCTTCTCTCGGGATTTAAGGATTTTTAATCTGATGAGTCTATGAACTATCTAAAATGTTGAACTTACAATAAAACAAATCAAAGAATACATTTATTTGGTCGAAACTTCTCGAAATTATAGAAACTTAAAAGGAACTATATTCAATCGAAGACACTCGAAAAAGTAAAGCCAATGTCACTAAATAAAAGCCCAGAGATATCAGTTGATGGAATATAGGTACAAAGTAAAAATGATTCGATATGAAAAGGAATTAAATGAAATTTGAAAATTGTATGAAATTATTCAATTTATCTATGTAGAACGAGGGGATATGCACAGCCTGAAAGTTGTACGTCTCCACCCCCACGCGAAAATGCATATTGGTAATTAGTTTAGTCTCCATTTCTGAACGATAAAAGATTTATTCATTTTCTTTGTGTGGGGAGCAATTTTATTTTTAAATAAAAAAATTTTATTTTTAATTTTATTTTTACCTTTATTTTATTTTTGACCTTCCGTATAATCACATATATTCAATGCCAATCTTTGGAGTAGCAGCTGATAGCTTGCTAGCTTGCTTGCTTGACTGATTTTACAGCATGACAATACTTCCTGGGTTATTTAACGCCGAAGTCAGTATTTTTGCAAGCAATGGTGTGGTTACAAGAACTAATAAAATAATCATTTGCAGCATTATAAAAAAATGGCAATAATTATTCTTAATACAAATTACTTGTACTTAGTTATATGATTAAATATATCGTTAATTGTAATCATCATCATCATGTCGCGCCGCCGGCGCGGATATCCCTGACCGTCTCTCGCCATTTCTCCCTATCATTCATCGCCTCCGACAGGTCCTCCGGGTTACATCCCGTGTCCTCACACAGCTGCTGTATGTAGGTTCGTGCTGGTCGTCCCACTCTTGCACATCCATGTGTGGGGGTCCACAGGAGTACATCGCTTATGAGCTCGTCCTTGCTTCTCCAGCAGTGTCCTGCGTGTCTGGTTCGTCGGACTTGTATAGTTTTTGTGATGGGGGGCAAGTGTCCGTATAGTTGGAGTCTCGTGGGGTGTTGTCGCCAGGACTTGTTTAATACTGCTCTCAACATTCTTGTATAATTTCCGTCCAGCCTCCTTTCCAGCCGCTTCGTAAGCGTCCATGTGGTGCATCCATATAGCAGTATCGACACAACCGCTGCCTGGAAGAAACTGCGTTTCATTTTATCAGTTAGGTCCGACTTCCATATGATCGAGAGCCTATCGATAGCTGTCCATGCCTTCGTCAGTCGTGTGTCGATGTCTTTCTCGGTTGATGAGACGCTGCTTCCTAGGTAGGTGAATTTGTTGACTAGTTTCAGAGAGGCTCCGTCTAGTGTGGCAATGTTGCCCGTTTGGTTGTAACACATATATTCGGTTTTGTTTGCATTGACATGGAGGCCAATGCCAGCTGCGGCTCGTTCCAGACTATGCAGTAGTGTCTCTGCTTGATTAGGCGTATTCGCTAGTAACGCCAAGTCATCAGCGTAGTCGGCGTCCGTGATTGTTTTTGCGGGGTACCTTTTGCTTCTTCTCTTAGTCAGCTGGAAGCCATTTTCTCTGATTTTGTCGATCGAAGTCCTAAGCACATAGTCTACACAGATGATAAAGAGGTACGGGGCTAGTGTGTCTCCTTGTAGTACTCCTGCAACTATGTCGAAGTATTCCGTGTCTCCATCTGGTGAACGTACTTTCACTTTGGTGTTTCTGTAGAGAATCATTATCGCTGCTACGGTTTCTTTTGGTAGGCCGTATGCTAGTAGGATTTGCTCCATCTTCCCTCTGTGTATGGAATCGAATGCCTTGGTAAAGTCGACAAATAGTAATGTCGCCTGTAAGTTTTTTGCCCGAACGCCTTCCAGGATTAGACCTAATAACATGGCCTCACGTAATCATTCCTATTGAATAAATATAATAATTTAATGGCTCACAGTAATATGCTTTAAGGTACTCCTAAGACTAATAAAGTTCAAACTGATCTATTTGATCCATTGATGGGAACAGTTTCTTCTGCTCCGTATTAAAGTGGATCTGGGAGTAATTACAATGATACAGTTATTACATATTCTCTGTTTAGTTCTAGATCCCCACCACTGAGTGCAGTTTAGGTGATATCCTGATCACTTGTAGCTGGTGTGGCGTCTGGTTATATGCTTTTTTCCATCTAGTTTTGCTGGCCAATTCTTCGAAGCTTAAGTGTGTCTAACAAGTAATAAACTATGTATTTATGGCTAGAATGGGTAGAAGTGCACCGTTTTTTTACAAGATGTTTAGTGTAAAGTGGTTGTAGCAGCACTGGCCAAAATTGAATTCAGAAAACAAATTCGATTTTTCATGACAGTATCTGCGATGGCACACACCACTTAAAAATGAACAAAATATAACATTCAGAATTATCAGTAAGTTTAAACAGAAAATATATTCAATAATTTGTAATACAAAAGAAAGATGATCAATTTTAAATAGTTGTCTTTGAAAATCACAGAGTGAATTTAAAGATTATTAAATACCTGGGAATTTTTTTGATCTAACTTAACTGTTAGAAAACTTGTAGAACTTGACAGTAACATATATACATCATTATTGTTGAGGTTGAAACAATAACAAAAAGTTTAAATGAGGAAGACAAGATGAAAATTACATTTTTCCTTTATTGAAATCAGTCAATATGTTAAAGAGATGATTGGATTATCGAAAAGATCCAATACTCATCTATTATGAACTCTCTGATATTTATGGTGTGAAAGTTTAACGTATAGACAGAAACATCAATATGTAAAACAAAAATGTTACTCTTCTTCAAATAAGGTTGAAAAATACATTTATGATTAAACATATTAAAATTTGACCTCTTTCGAAGACTAGGAAAGTTTTTCTTAATTTCAGTTTAAAATGATGCATTTAGCTGCATTTCTTAGATATATATATATATATATGTAAACATATATTCTTCCAATGTAAAGTTATATACGATAAATAATATCTCTTTTAAATCTATGTTTCAATGTGATTAAAAAACAGTTTTCCGATATAATTAACTGCATTTTTAAACATAAATTATAAATCATTGAAGAAAATCCATGTCAAGTTTCATGAGAGACACAATAAAGCTGATCTGGAAATTCTCCAAAGCTGATAAGAGACAAATAGAAAATAACTTTATTCTAACGTATGCCGAAGTAATATCACCGTCATACCTAACGATCAATTTTTAACATTTTCTTCAAGTCTCTTTATTTTGACAGCCATCTACAATATGATAGCTAAAATTATCTCCACATTTACTCCAGTTCTCAATAGATTCAAGTACCTTTTTTATTCTTTCTCCTTGTCAAAGGAAGACTGCCACTAACACCACCTGTTTACTTCAGAGATTTTTCTGCTATTTTTATCTATTTTATTTAATCTTCCTAATCATTTGATATTCTCCATTACCGCCCTGTTGGTTTGGTTTGGTTTCTTTGTTTAATGGCATATCAACCTTTGTAGGTTATTTCATGCCAAATTCATTCTCTTAGAAGAACAGTAGTGGTACTATTTAACCCATAGCTGGGAAGAAAAGGGCGTCCATACCTTTCCCAAGGGTATTTGCCCGAAAGTAAACGTAGTCGCCCGACTGGAGTACGAACTCGCTTACTACAATTACGCAGTCCATCGCTTTAACCATTACACCACGAAGACACCCCTCAAGAGACTATTATTAGTTACTGGAAATTATGTAATTGAGTATAAACAAATTATCAATTAAAACCGCATAATTATTCGTATTAGCAGTACTTTAAACCATCCAACTGTGATCAAATTTTCTCTATTAGAAATACTTAATAGCATATAACTGAGGGCGAAAATATTATAAGAAACAACTAGAGAAAGAAATGAATGTACAATGAAACTGATTTCCTAAACTCTAATGTATGACCCATACACTAACCCTAAACAGTTTGACATGTCATTAGAATCAATAAATCAGTCCCTAATTTTCACATGAAATTGACTTGTTAGAATCTCAGGGTTTCATGTATTCTTACGTTTTCCATTTCTTATTGTAAGTTCATCTTTTATGTCCGAAGCATACAGTTGTTTCTTAAAACTTATGCCTGACATTGTATTCCATCTTAACCAGCTGATGCATTCATATATTTAGAAATTTAACGTCAATTTCTGTAAAACCGTTAATCTTTTTGGTTAGACCTCTACTTTAATAGACTTATTATTTTACGCTTTGCACAACAGTTCTAAGCGATTTTTTTAAAAATTCTGTTTGAGTCCCACGTTGAGTTATGTTTACATTTGTCATATATTCATGGATAGTATATTGTGGTTATTCCAGTCCCAGGGATCGTTTATTATCTGTGCTCATGACACAGATGTGACCAAGAGCCTTTTGGTAAAGGAAACTTTTTGCAGGTCACAAAAAACAACATTCACATTGGAAAGGTTTTAATTTAATACAAGTTTACTGTTGAGCTTTTTTGAAAATTTACAGACAGTAGTAAATATTGGGCTATTTGCTGGCATTTCAGTGTTGTAATATTGGCTTGCGCTACTTAAAGCAGGGGGTCATTGGCAACTCGTTACTGCTAAGATTACCCACCTTAAGGAAAATTATTTCTTTCTGGTTCCTATTTCATATTTGATTCCGGATACTATGTTATCTATTTTTTTTATCATTAAGGGTTTTCGGACTATTGTCTTCATCTTTATTTTTATTTCCACAACGTTTTGTTAGCGCTGAACACTGGAGGATTAGACGCCTTTAGGAATCAGCTCATATGTTGGTCTACAATGACTTGCTGAGTAGACCAAGTATAGAGTTGAATACAATATGGGAACCGATAATTAAAAAAGAGAGATGAAAAAATATCTGAATATGAGCACAAGTAAAAAAGCATACATAATAGCAGTAATCCTAGTCAAGAACATTAAGTTCATAAGCCCCAAATATTCACTCTAAACTGTTTAGCAGGACACGTAACGTAACAGTTATAAACGTTGGTTCCTTAAGCTTCTCACGAGACAATCATCTGGAGGTTGCAGGTTCAATCCGGACTGCAGGCGAGTAACAATACATGAATACTTAACACTTGTAACCGGTTATGGCTAACGGAATCAGAATAGGTGCCCACCGTGGATTCACTAAAGGACGTAGTTCTAAGTTCCGACAAAAATCTGAAAAAGGCCGGCGCACATATCGACCAAAACGTTGTGAAAATAGCAATAAAGAAGAAGACAATAGTCCGCAAAACCTTAATGATGAAAATCATCAAGCTTCGTCTCAGAAATTTAGACTACTAATCTATCTTTGTTGTGGATTCTTGTTATCAAATTAACTGATTCGTCTGTTCATTTAAACCACGGATAATATTCAGGAAACATTTCACTTTCATAGACAAAATAACATCTAACACATGCCTTTAAAACAGCTTATTTAAAAAGACCTAAAATCTATAAACAGAATCACTATATTTTCATTCAAAACAAAGAAGTTTAAGATTTCTTTTTTCCAATTATGGACGGCCAGTCGCCTTACGGTATTGTTGCCTTTTCTAGGCGTGAGGGAATCCTGAATTATTATTTTGTTTAGTTTTAGAGATTTGTGAATGTATCATTATTTCGTATGATCAAATTTCAATTTCTTGCATAATTCTTAGTGGATTACTTTCCCCACCCAGTCGTGTCCAGTCTTAAGTAACTTTTGCGTCATTTAGCTACATTCGGTTATCATGTGGATAATTTTTTCGTCTCTATCACCATATGAATTAGACTTACTATTTTGTCGCGTATTATTTAGTCTCGCTTTTATATAATTGGTCTTTATGGCGATGATTTTTGCTGCAATTAGAAGCGATTCAGTTTCTCTGTAAAAGTTTTTCTTTCTTAGCCATTTCCAGGTCTTCTCGTGTGAGTTTTCGCCAGTTTTGAATCCCCGTATAGTTGTTTTTGCTACCATTGCAGTTTCCTAGTTATTGTTGTTCCGTTTATCCTTATGTTGTCTGTGGTGATAATGACCGCTGTAATTAGACTTTCTTTGCATTTTTATGTAATCTTAGTGTCGTCGTATTGATGCATCCACGTTATCTTCTATGTGGAAAGTCTTCTTTCTTTTCTTAACATATAATCTATATCGTCTCTTGGATTTAAGGCCTGGTCTACCGTCATCAAAATTCTTGTCCTCTAGTCAATTTGTCTTAGTTCTTTTCTGGTCCGTTTTAAGAATGGTTCTGAATATCTTACTAATGGGGGTGGGCAGCCCTGATGTTTATTCCTTTGATGGAATTTGTGCTGCAGATTTTGGTTTTGAGAAGTTTTCTCGCTCATCTGAAGTACGCTTTTATTATTTTTTCATTCATCTTCGCTTATTTGATTCCTTGCGAGGTTTTACTCCAGTTCTTTCACATGGGGTCTTAGTGACAACAAGTTACTTCAGGTTTTCAGGATTTTTTAAGTATTCCAGCCGACATCAACAAAGGGAAGTCTGCAAAGTCTAGATTCGATCTCTTATTCAAAAGCCCTTAAGAATCATTTCAAGTGCACCTACTACAATTTGTATCATAATCACCAGTTTTTTTTCCAGCTCTTAGGAAAGGTCCAAGTATTTGATTATCTTACCCATTTTATTTTTACTCTGTGGTGGTGGCGTGAGATGCATCCACATTATCTTCAATGTGAAAAGTCTTCCTTATTTTCTTAGCATATAATCTATATCGTCTCTTGGATTTAAGGCCTGGTCTGTCGTCATCAATCTTCTTGTCATTTGCTCAATTTCAGCTGTTAGGAAAGGTCCAAGTATTTTAGTATCTTACCCATTTTATTTTTACTCTGTGGTTGTGGCGTAAGAACAAATTCGAATAGAATAATCATG
The DNA here is from genome assembly GCA_963585895.1 of Sepioteuthis lessoniana. Taxonomy (NCBI): domain Eukaryota; kingdom Metazoa; phylum Mollusca; class Cephalopoda; order Myopsida; family Loliginidae; genus Sepioteuthis; species Sepioteuthis lessoniana. The sequence goes on from OY757905.1 coordinate 26,342,615, forward strand.
CTTTTTCTCGGTAATTAATACTAGGTCTTGCGGTGGTGGAGTGTTTGTTGTTGTTTCTTTTCTTGTTTTTTCTCTACACAAGGTTTTCACACCAGTCTTAATTGATAGTAGTAGTAGTAGTAGTAGTAGTAGTAGCAAAGTGTGAGTCAATTATACATTCTGAGTCTCACATGTTTCTTATTGTAATGTAAAATCCTACTTAAAATTGTACGAAAGGAAAGTAAATACAGCATTATTATTAATTAATTTAATTAGTTCTGTTTCTTGAATCCTCGTGGATTTTCTCTGTTATTGCCATATATACAAACATATAAGATCTGGACTTTATTGTCGAATGGCGTTTCCTTCCTTCTGTAAAATATCTTAAAACTAGTTATTAATAAGAAGAGAGAGTTTTAAAAATTGCTACATTATGGAAAATATGACATTATAAATGAATAAACCATTTCCTTTCTTTATTATCGTTCGAAGTTTAACTTTAAAAGCGGAGTTGAAAATATTGTCGGGAAATAAAAAATGATTAATTTATTGCAATTAAGTGGACTTAGTACGACTTGGACGTTTCAGGCGAATACTAATTAAATTAATATGACCAGTTCCATTTATGTCATTGCGATATTTGTTTTCAGTATTAATAACTCAGGTTTAAGCAACTAATTATTATTTTTAAAAAATGGATGCAATATGATTTCCACATCTAACCAGACAAATGAAATGTGATGTTTATCAGTGGATGTAGAAGTTATAAACACAGATTTAAAAAAAAAAAAAACGTTAGAATTTTTTGTGTCACTTATCAAAAGTCAGTTTCTAAATGAATGTGAAGTAGAAGCAGGTATATATATATATATATATATATATATATATATATATATATATATATATATATATATATATATATTAAAATCATTTGAAGCAGCAATTTTATATATTTATGTTTATAGTTATGCCATTCTGAATGTTATACCTACTCATAATGTTATACTCATTTTAAAATACACATTGGAAGTGACAAAACTTCTGATCTTCCATAACCAGTAAAAGAGAGTGATTTATTTTTGTACAAACTACAGTAAGAAATGAACAAGTAAGAATAAACATTAATCAAATAAAGGTAAAATATCTTTTAGATACATGGAATTTGCTTATTGATAAAAAAATACTTATTTCATTTATTTAGAGAAGTTTGACTAAAATAATTTTATTCATACATAAGTGTGAATGTTGAATAAATACTTTGTTATACATAATTTATACATCGGTAAGAGATTAACATAAAAAAAAACTGCAATTAAATTAGTAAAGTAATGTTGGCAACCTAAGTCGAGGGTGACCAGAAGTCTCCCTTTTGAATAGCTACTAAATCGAGGTGTAGGGAAGGGCGATATTCCCTTACAAGGATTGCTCCACTTTACCCTTTACCTTATATTGCTGAGTGTTAAGCAAGGGGGTATCAAGTACCATTTTTAAAAATCTTTGTTTTGACGCGACCTGGGATTGAACCCAGGTCTCCCGGACCATAGGCGAACACTCTACCCACTACGCCAATATAAGTAATAAAAAATTTGTTTATACACGATAAGTGGTAAAACAAAAATAACGGATGATGAAAATGATCAAATAATGTCTGTGATGTTTCTATTATTATAATTTGCATGTAATTTTGATCTTAAAACATTTTTAAACATTTTTGGATTTTCGGTCAAAATACTACTCTTGTTATGAATAAATATGCTACACTATGATTTCTATATTACTGATTATTTAGACAAAATGAGAGTATTATTCAGAGTGCTAACCAAACGATAAAGATCAATTCAAAAGATTTTCTTTTACTGTATAGATATGTTGGCAAAAATAATAACCAGGACTCCCTAATAGAGACAAAGTAGTGTTGGCTGACCAGCAAAGACTCACACACAACAACTCTGTGTGGGAACAGGTTGTAGTCTGAAGGATCGGCCAGGATCTATGAATGATAAGGAAACATGGCAAGAGAGAGAGAGAGAGAGGGGGAGAACAGACAGACAGACAGACAGAGTCTGGGAACTCTCGGGCATCATCAACCCAAATTGATGATGATGATGATGATGATGATGATCAACTTAAACGGCTTTTTTGATTGCACTCATTTTATAAAATTCGTACTCGTAAACATGTCTTTCGTATTCTATTTAGCGAAATAAATATTTTAATCACACACCAACTAGTTCAAATTGTTTAGTTTCGGGACATAAACCTGACTTTCTGCTATTTTCTGGTTTGATACTGCCAAAAAACATTCACGACTAATCTGGGTTGTGTCACAACAAAGACTTATAGTACGTTGGTACATTTCTAGTATGTGTGTGTTTGTATATGTTTGCAAATCTGCGTTTGTGTTTGCGAGAGTGTGGGGACTCACAAGGAAGACTAATAGGTCTATTAATTTACAACTGAATAAATTCAAAATCTTTGGAAAAATCCTTGTGCGTATTCATCAAAAAACCTAAGCGTATTACGGCTCAAAAAAAGTGGTAATCACTTTTGGAGTTTAGAACCAAATAAGGCATATATTTATTTCTATGAAGGAGAGCAGGTGGGAGATAGAGAGAGAGAGAGAGAGAGAGAGAGAGAGAGAGAGAGAGAGAGAGAGATGCATATCCTTTTCTATTGCATGAAAAACTGCGACCTAATTATCGATTATTGTCACCGCTAACAAGCTCTTACTGAAACTTATCCTGTCATCTTTTGATTGGTATACTAGAATATAATTCAGTAACAAAAATAATTGACTAGTGCGTAAAGAATATCACTAATTCACAAGGGATTGTTAAATCTGACCATATTTGCCTCAGCATGACTGATGTCTTCGACATCTCAACACAGCTCACAGTACTAAAATACCTATAATTATGGAAGTACGTTAAATTTGATACCGGTATATTTATTGCTATTATATACACCTTGTACAAGAGTACGGTGGACTCGCTTGGGTTATGCTTTAAGTTTTTCGTGTTATGTTTATCTTTCACTATCTTTTTCATTTTTTCTGAACGAATAATAATTATTGGTTCATACATACACCTATATTAATACATACACTTATATTAATACATACACCTATATACCATGGTAAATTTTACCGAAATATTTATTTATAATGAAAAAATATTTAGGTAAAATTCACCATGGTATATAGGTGTATGTATTTACTTATCTCCACAGTCACAAACAGGGTATTACCCAGTTGGCTGGGGCTGTAGAATACACCGACTGCTTCTCTGCAGAGGGGTAAGACACCCCCCCAACGAGTGTCCTGGATATGACAATAAACAATATGATGGTGAGGTTCCAGCAATGCTGGAGCTTTGGGGAATGCAGAGTACCCCTTCATTGCCATCGCTCCCATGCCCACTCTAGCCCGGAGTGGTATCACCTGATAAGGGTCCTATCTATTGGTTAAATAGAACAAAACCGTGCTTCTTTCACTATACTGATTTTTGCATTTAAACTGCGTATTTATGCTAAACTGAATTGTTTAAAGTAGAACTGTTTTGACATTAAAACTGTGTACTAGTGCTGAACTGAATTGCTCGAAATAGAACTGTTTTGACATCTAAACTGCGTGCTTATGATTAACTGAATTATTCGAAATAGAACTAGTTTTTTGACATTAAAACTGTATTTACACTTAACTGAATTATTACATATAACTGCTTGAATAGTTTGAAATGGAAATGTTTTTGACAATTAAACTGTGTACTTATGCTAAACTGAACTGTTTTGAATAAAACAGATTATCTACATAAAAATGGATTTGGCGTTAAATAACCTACAATGGTTGATATGCCATAAAACCAAACAAACCAAACCAAACCAAACAAACAGGGTAGGATGTGACACAAGATCAAATTTTAAACGGAGTTTTGCTTCTCTTTGAACAATTATCATGCTTAGAGCGCAGTCTGTCCAACTATATACCTATCACTGAGAGAAAAACATTTGGATTCATACCTTTCACATTATTACCTCTGCTATGTGAAATGCGAACAGCCTATTGAGGATTTGAACCTAGGTCACCGAGTTTATTTCCAGCAGCCATAATCGTTATGTCACAGGTGCCTCTCTTGTGATATTATACAATTAAGAAAATCATGAGTTTTAGTTGGGAAAGACCCAAAATATTTTAGTTCTAAAAATGTGTACTTTGATGAAGACAACAAACCTTGAGCCAAACAGACAAATCAACAAGAGCCGTTTGAACGGACTTCTCCCATTATATTTGTATAATTGAATTACTAGTAATAAAAGCTGTGAATGTTTCGCCACCATCGCGCAAGCGGAAATCAAGGAATATTGTGTCAGTAGGCTTTAGAGCAAGCCAACAATGCCACAATTAGACACCATTATTAAATAGAAAGCGCAGACAATGGCGCATTTGCATCACGTGACTAACGCGTCTCTATTATACAGCCGCTAAACAATCTGACTTGAATGACAACTTATTCATTCTTTCATTTTTTGATAATTGGTTTCACATTCACAGGTGTTCTCAGACATCTTTATGCTCAAATGTCACAAAACATCAATGTGGTCAGTGCGGTTTCATTAGACAGGTTAAAAATAAGCATTCGTTACTCGTAGATATGCACATGATAGTTTGATATGTCTTTGATAGGTGTGTGGGTGTGTGTGTGTGTGTGTGTGTGTGTGTGTGTGTGTGTTAATATTTGATCGCTGACTACGACTACAATCAACAATAAGACTTATTAGAGCATTATCAACCCTTGTAGCTTAAAACCTAGTCGGTTAGGGTTGTAGAATAAGCTGCACTTTCTGTCCGTTTCTACACAGGGGCCGGATCTCTACCACCGAGGGGACAAAATATGACGCTAAGACTATCTGATGGTGGAGGTCCAGTCCTGGAACTTTGGCGGATATGGAGTGCTCTTCATTGCCATTACTCCCAGGTATACCTTCATCCGCAGTGTCAGTACCTCTTTGAATTATTAGTGTTACATAGCAATACTTGGAACCATTTAACAGGTGCTAATAACTGATTAATATTAAGTAGAATTCTTCGTGTTAAATTGCAATATTTGAAAAAAAATTAGCTGTATGCAAGTAAAAAATATTAATGTTAGATTGCAATACTTGAAACCATTTCCACTGTGCGTTAGTAAATTTTTTTGTTTGGTTTGGTTTTATAGCATATCAACCATTGTAGGCTATTTAATGCTAAATCTTGTTTTATATAGTCATCATCATCATATCGCGCTGGTAGCACGGATATCCCTGACCCTCTCTCGCCACTCCTCCCTATCGTTCATCGCCCTAGGTAGGTCTTCAGGACAACATCCCGTATCCTCACATAGCTTCTGAATGTACGTTCGTGCTGGTCGTCCTGCTTTTGCGCGGCCATGTGTGGGGATCCATAAGAGTACATCTCTTATGAGTTCATCTCTGCTTCTCCAGCAGTGTCCTGCATGTCTGGTTCGTCTAACTTGAATAGTTTTCGTGATAGGGGGCAGGTGGCCGAACAGTTGGTGTCTTGTGGGGTGTTGCTGCCAGGACTTGTTCAGGATTGCACGCAGCATTCTTGTGTAATTGCCATCTAGCTTCTTCTCCAGCCGTTTTGTTAGCGTCCATGTAGTGCATCCATATAGCAGTATCGATGTGACCTCTGCCTGGAAGAAACTGCGTTTCATTTTATCGGTTAGGTCTGATTTCCATATAATCGATAGCCTATTGATAGCTGTCAATGCTTTCGTTAACCTCGTTTCGATGTCCTTTTCGGTTGCAAAGTTGGCGACCGTTGTCGAGGGCGACCATAAGGCTCCCTTTTCAATAGCTACTACACCGAGGTGTAGGGAAGGGCACTACTCCTTTTTCTGGATTGCTTCACTTTACCCTTGATACTTACCTTATACTGCTGAGTGTTTAGCAAAGAGGTATCAAGTACCATTTTTAAAGTCCTTGGTATGATGCGACCTGGGATTGAACCCAGGTCTCCCGGACCATTGGCGAACACTCCACCCACCAGGCTATTGAGCCGGTTTTTGTAAACACATCATGCAGACAACATTCTTAAACGTGCCTGAGCTTATTGGGTGGGGCACACAGATGGTTTCAACTATTGGTTTAGAACAGTCACCATTTAACAGCAGCCATTTGTTTGCGCACAGTTTGCTCTATTTGACCCATAGAAACAAACCTATCAGGTGCTACCACTCAATGACACTTGTTGAGAAGAGGCTTACCCACTGCAGAAATGCAGCCAGTGTAATCTATAGCCTCAGCCGACTTGGCTCAATTGATTAGACTACGTAGAATTAATTGTATGAGATAGGAACTCTTGAGACCATTCAACTGTGTCCAAACAAATGAGCTTTGGCTTATTGAAAATGTTACCTATAAAGAATTCGTTTTTAAATTTAAAGAATTACATTATCACCAAACCCACACATACACACACAGATATATATATATATATATATATATATATATATTTCTGTGTATTTGTGAATAATATACTCCTATAAATATGAGCGTATATATAAGTTGATATTTATTAGTTTGGGAAGTCAGGGCATGAGAATATCAATTATGCTAACACAGTTCCGTCAGCCCCTTTGACCATAGCTTGTTTAGAGTGACTGAATGTCCTTTCAGTGTTCCACTCTTTTTACCAATTTATCACACGAGTCTAGTTGGCGACCGCAGTCGAGGATAACTCGAAGGCTCCCTTTTCGATAGCTACTACACCAAGGTGTAGGGAAGGGCGCAACTTTTTTTTCCTGGATTACTCAACTTTTCCAATGATATGTACCTAATAAAACTGAGTACCATTTTTTGAGTCTTTAGTATGACTCGATCTGGGAGTGAACCCAGGTCTCCCAGACGATTGCCGAACGTTCACGTTTCGTATCACATTATGGACTATGACATGCATATTCATTAGCACGTGCATACAAATGGAAACAGCACCCTAAAAACAGCAATCATACGGCCTCTTACTTCTTATCTCAAGAAATATCTAAGTAAGACGGAGAAGATACGCTAGGGAATGTTGAAGAAGTGAGTATACACATATAAGGTGTATTCTATTCTGGACACCTTCATACTGACCAACCACTGCTGATCGACCAACAAAAACTGAAGCATATCATCCCTTTGTGAACACTGGATGGCATCTAGAAGACTCACAAAGAGCTAAGACTGATGATGGGAGGATGGCGGTGAGACTCACTAAAAGTTGCGTTGTCTGAACGCTTTGATGATGATCACGGTGATGGTATATATACGCTTTTTTATACATACTCAGGCATATACGTGTGTGATATTAAAAGCAAATGGTACGGGTGCTGAATATATGATTTATCAAAAAAGTACCCGGCAACAGGAGTTAAAAAGAATTGACAACATCCAACATCTCATCCAAGAGGGTTGGTGTAACATGATATGCGCATCGGATTGTCTTTTGACGAGGTCACCAGCTTACAACCAAGTAGTGGCTTGGCGTTGTCATCCACGCAAGGTGGAAGTGGGGTAGTTGTGAAATCCAGTATAAGACGACGAATTTCTGGTCTATCTTTCTCTCTCTCTCTCTCTCTCTCTCTCTCTCTCTCTCTCTCTCTCTCTCTAACACACACACACACACACACACACACACACTCCTTGTCTCTCTCTCTCTCTCTCTCTATCTATCTATCTATCTATTTCCCTCCTGGTGGTAGGGGTATGAAAGGACAATTTTTAACGTGAACAGAGAAAGAGGAAAAATTAAAAGTACGAGAAAA
>OY757905.1:26352895-26510429 GCA_963585895.1 Sepioteuthis lessoniana
CTATGGAATTTCTAAATTCTAATCTCTATATGGATTTCTATTCGCAATGCAGATATTAGTTTTTGATATCCCTTTATTTTAGGCCCGACGCCGACTACGCCGATGACATAGCGATACTGGCAAATACACCCAACCAAGCCGAAACACTTCTGCATAGCCTGGAATGAGCAGCAGCAAGCATAGGCCTCCATGTTAATGCACACAAAACGGAATATATGTGCTATAACCAAACAGGGGACATCTCCACTCTAGAAGGAACCCCTCTTAAACTAGTAGACAAATTCACGTACCTAGGAAGCAGCGTCGAATCAATCGAAAAGGACATCGAAACGAGGTTAACGAAAGCATGGACAGCTATCAATAGGCTATCGACTATATGGAAATCAGACCTAACCGATAAAATGAAACGCAGTTTCTTCCAGGCAGAGGTCACATCGATACTGCTATATGGATGCACTACATGGACGCTAACAAGGCGGCTGGAGAAGAAACTAGATGGCAATTACACAAGAATGCTGCGTGCAATCCTGAACAAGTCCTGGCAGCAACACCCCACAAGACACCAACTGTACGGCCACCTGCCCCCTATCACGAAAACTATTCAAGTTAGGCGAACCAGACATGCAGGACATTGCTGGAGAAGCAGAGATGAACTCATAAGAGATGTACTCTTATGGATCCCCACACACGACCGCGCAAAAGCAGGACGACCAGCACGAACGTACATTCAGCAGCTATGTAAGGATACAGGTTGTTGTCCTGAAGACCTACCTAGGGCGATGAACAATAGGGAGGAGTGGCGAGAGAGGGTCAGGGATATCCGTGCTGCCAGCACGATATGATGATGATGATGACCATGATACAAACATCCGGCTATTGGTTTATGTTTGATTTGTTTTCTTTGTTCAATGGTACATCAACTTTCATGGTTTATTTAAATCTAATGTCTTTCTTTTAAAAGAACAGTAATGATGTTACTAAACTCATAGCTATGAGTATAAATGGGTTCAGAATTTTAGTCTGAAAACAAACATTAAAGTCCGACTGGTGTTCGAACTTGCTTGCTGTAATGTAGTTCAGCAAAGCCTCGGAGATTTTTGCTGCTTTAATTTTTTGTTCTAATAATCGTAAAGAATTGTCGAGTCAGATGTCATTTTACGAAACGTGTTCCAGACTTCTACTTCGTATCATTAACAGAATCCGTTTTGCGTAAGTGAAGGGCACAAAATGGCCTCAGTTCAGCTGTAGTTTTTATCCCTCTGACTAAAAATAGTATACTTAGTACTGCTGAAAGAAGTCATAATTAACATCCAATTTTGTATGTGTTACTTTGAAATGTTGAAGTATTTTCACTGCTGTCATATTAGGATTTTCTTCAATTTTATTTAAGAAAGATTAACGAAGGTAATCATTTAGATTAGGATTTCCCAACAGAAATCAAGTAAAGCATTCCTGACATTTACTGACACAAAATTCATTTCCAGAGACAGTGTGAAATCCATCATTATATATATATATATATATAGTATTCTTTGGTCCAGTTAAATCGGAGTTGGGAGTAATTCCACCAGGACAAGAAATTATTCATGAATGAATATTTAAATTTTCCTAGTAAAGAGGATGGAAATAAATTTATAATCCTATGTGACCGGTTTCGTTGTTTTTCTTAAAGTATATATATAGATATATATATAGAGAGAGAGTGAGAGAGAGAGAGTGATGTAGGGAGATATAAAAAGTAAAAATATGGATAAGGAACGGCATGCATAAATACTTCTGTGATCATTTTCCCGTATGTGCAAGTTTTATGATTGTGTAAAGTCCGATATATAACTTGAATAACGGGTGGTATTTTACGAATATTAAATCCCACGTTAAACGGCAGCACCAGCTGGTGTCTACATGTTTTACACTCAAACTGTTACACCTCTTCTAGCGCTATGATCTGTGCACATGCGCACTGATTCCATTAACACGTACAAAATTTCGCGGCAAAATAAAGATTTTGATGATAGCGTGTAAATTCACGATCATGTTTGCGAAAATATTTATCGATTACTTTCGTGTCCGTGTGTCTGTTTTAGCTTTGTGCTGGTATATTTGCTTATCTGTGTGTACACATTTCTGCATTTACACAGTGTTTTATCATTAACTGTGTGCACATCAAGAAAATACATACTTTCGGAATGAATGTCTACGTTAAAGCTCTGCGTCGTGTCGATATTTAGCCAAAGGTACCTTGTTTCAAGAAAAATGTCAGTTACAATTACAGAGTGAATAAGACGCCGGGCATACATTGTTTAAGTATAAACATTTCCTACACTGCCACTCTGTTGTGGCCATTACACCAGTGCCGATACATTTCGATCAGAGCATTTGTGTTAAATGGCCACTTAAGTAAGTTTGTTCTTGGTTACTGGTGAAAGGGAATAATTCGATGTTGTTAGTTGCTGTGAGCGAGGATAATGATGGAACAAAGGATGGCTTGGGAGTGTAAAAAGAAAGAAGATCCGTAAAAATGCAGACAAAATGCATGTAAAATAAGAAAATAATATGTGTAGAAAGAAAGTAAGAAAGAAAGAAAGAAAGAAAGGCAATATACAAACAAATCCAATTCAAACTGTAAGAAGAAAAAAGTACAAGTAGTTAAAAAGAAATATATAGATAGATAGATAGATAGATAGATACATACATACATATATACATATATACATACATACTATCTATCTATCTATCTATCTAAACATTGGAGGAAGAGGATAGATAGATAGATAGATAGATAGATAGATAGATAGATAGAATCTATATAAACTTTGGAGGAAGAAAATAGATAGATAGATAGATAGATAGATAGATACATACATACATACATATATACATACATACTATCTATCGATCTATCTAAACATTGGAGGAAGAGAATAGATAGATAGATAGATAGATAGATAGATAGATAGATAGATAGAATCTATATAAACTTTGGAGGAAGAAAATAGATAGATAGATAGATAGATAGATACATACATACATACATACATACATACATACATATTAAGTGTAGGAAAGATTTGAATTCATTCAGATAGATAGATAGATAGATAGATAGATAGTTGGAAGAGCAGAGTAAAATAGAAAGATAAAATCAAACAGCGTGAAAATAAAAGAGAGCTGAAAAAAAAAAACAAAGGAAGAAAGAAGACAGTAAAGGACGCGAATAAATAAAAGTTCACGGGTAAGAAGAATAAAAAATAACAAGATATCCTGCCAAATAGTCGACAGATTGGAAAATCAAAGAAAATGAAAAAAGAAAAAATAGACAAGTACTTAGACCTTGCTAGAGAACTAAAAAACAATGGAACATGAAAGGTACGTTGTAACCATTTGTAATCAGTGCACTCGGAACAATCCCCAAACAATTGGTAAAGGTACTGGAAGATTTAGAAATCAGAAGAAGAGCAGAGTCTATCCAGATATAGCATTACTAAGATCGGCCAGAATACTAAGAAAAGTCCTGGAGACTTGAGGAGACCTGCTGTCACACAGACTCCAGTGAAAGACTATCAGCTTGTTCTGGTGAAAGAAAAAACATGGTATTCATACAGACTACCAGCGAACGCCGGTGTGAGAAAATTTAAACAGATAAAGACGCAAAAGGAAAGAAAAGTAATTCTCAATAAAAAAAAAATGGAAATGAAGAAAGAGAAAAAGGAAAAATAATTATATTTATATTAATTATGAATATTTTCTCACTCTCTTTATATCCATCTATCGGAATATCTTTCTATTTATCATGGATTATTGATAGGTAGATAGATATGAATAATTCAAGATAGATAGATACGAAAGCATCAGGATTTACGTATATGAACAGAATGAACCAAAAGTAAAAGAAAGAAAGAAGGAAAAAAGAAAAGAGAAAGAAAATTGAGAAAGAAGAAAAGAAAATCCTTTAGAAAAGAAAATCCTTTAGAAAAAAAAAACAGGAAAGACTAAATATAGAAGTAAAAGGCAAACTAAACAGTAATGCAAAAAATAAACTGAAGTCAATTGAACTAAGAAAAAATGCAATAATATAACAAAAAATAAAACTTGCTAAAACTTTAAAAGAAAATAAATCTGCAAAGTTTGTGCGGAATAATGTTCAAATAGTAATTTACGAAGGTCTTTACTTCGATTTAGCACAAGGCCAAATGAATGGGGCACCTAATGAGACTCGAACTCACTCGTGTAGGTTTACTAGTCTAACTTGCTAACCATTACACCACCAAATAAGTAAATGCAGTATTGGAAAAAAAGAAGAAAAGAAGAAAACGGATTGAATGGAAAATGGAAGAGAAATAATCAAAAAGATGTATAATTATACATTACTTATATTTACTCATTTGAAATGATGAGAAGGAGAATCAGCAACAAGACATTCATCGTTTCTTCAAAGGATTTCCTTCCTTGTCCATCGCTAAATAATAAAGCCTTACGTAGTATCAACATCAACAATAAAAATTCTCTGTCTAGAACATTATAAATGGGTTCTTTGGGACACAATGTGGCTGGTAGGCATGATTTTTTTAAAATCCCACCAACACATTAGTATCAAGTTGGTGATATCTAATCTCTGAAGCCACAATGCAATATAGGGTTATTTCTACAGATTGTACCTCGTGAAGGATCCCCAGTTCCGAATTCGATTTTCAAAATTTTAGATTTTGTGATATGCTATGAATAAAAAGAAAATATATTCTTCCTCGAACCAATTTATTATTTATTGTCTTGTAAGCGTCAACTACATATCGTTTTGCAACTTGAATGGATATACAAAAAGCACACAAAATAAAAGCAAACACTGTGTTGGTGAAAGTTTTGAACGAAATGACTATTGGTGCTCTTCGTAGTAGTATAATTTTTATTTTGTAAAAAGATTATTGAATATTCAGTAACTAATATTAATGATTTTTAAAAAAATCAGAAATTAGGAAGCCCTTTTGTTGATCGGATTTAGTATATGCTGACTACTTCACCTACAGAGGGATAATATCCGTCCACAAAAAAATAGGGTCCTTGATATGAGACTAAAATTCATCTGGTGATGAGGCTTCACTTCTGGAGCTCTTTAGATTATTGAGAACTTTTTATTGCAATTAAATCCCTGTTCAAACCTTACCCAGGGTGCACATACAAAGGTTACATCACTTTTGAATTGATCCTACCCTAATGATGGCCCATAGTCAGGCAGAAATACTTGGGAAATTAATAATTATGGAAGATTCATCAACCAATTCCCGTCGATATTATAAAATCAATACGGTAATACGAAAGGATCAACAAAAAATATGTAGACAAAAAATGTCTACTATGCTCAATGAAATATATATATATATATATATATATATATAGTTATTTAAAATATAAGCAGGTCAGTTTGCCCTAGACTTAAACAGAGTTTGTTGATAAAATTCTGGGTAGCTGAGAAGAGCAGACTCAATGTGGAATTTACAGAAGAAATCAAAACGTTCCAAGCACAGCAGTCAATAAAGATAATTAAGACAATCTTCTTGGATTTGGGACATCAAAGGATCAGACGCTGTTGATTTCCTTGAAAAAGCTGCAACTGTAAACTATTACCAAATTCTCTGGTGAAATTCACTTCATTTATTGAATGAGCCTCATAGAGAGAGAGAGAGAGAGAGAGAGAGAGAGAGAGAGAGAGAGAGAGAGAGAGAAATTGAAAAGTATAGTAATCCAAAGGGAAGAATTTAATGTGAAAGAAAGTCGACGCAATAAATTTTCGGTTCAAATAAACCATTATCAGAACATTAGTTTTCTAAATTTTTGAGAAGCTTATTGATTTTTATCATCAAGGGTTTTCAAACTATTGTCTTCATCTTTATTGTTATTTTCACAACGTTTCGGTCGATATGTCCCCCGGCCTTCTTCAGGTGTTTGTCGAACTAAGGAACCTTCACGGAACTTCGAACTACGTCCTTTATTGAATCCACAGGGGTCGTCTGTTCTGATTCCATTAGCCATAACTGGGTACAAGTGTAAAGTATTCCTGTATTGTTACTCGCCTGCATTCAGGATTAAATCTGCAACCTCCAGATTATTGTCTCCTTGGAAGCTCAGGAAACCAAAGCCTATAACCGTTCCTCTGCTGGACATTTTAGAGTGAAATTTTGGGACAAATAAACTTAATGTTCTTACTTGACTAGGATTACTACTATTATGTATGATTTTTTTTACCTGTGCTCATATTTAGATTTTTTTTCATTTAGCCTTTTTAATTATCGGTTCCCATATTGCATTCAACTCTATACATGGCCTACTTAGCAGTTCATTGTAGCCCGACATATTTGCTGATTCCTTAAGGCGCATAATCCTCCAATGTTCAGCCATATCAATTATTTCAACGTCATCCCACGAGGACAGATGGTTTCTTTTTTCCTTACTTATATGGTCTGCCATACCCGACTTTTCAATCTCACTTCGTACTACTGCCTTCCGATATTCTTCTAGCCTTACATTTACTGGGCGACCTGTCACACCTTTTATAGTTTACCACGATTGCAAGGGATGGAGTAAACATAGTTCTTGACCATGTTTAATTCCGTTGGTGGCTTGACCCGGAAGAGATATCACCGGAGAGTTGAATCACTTGTGAATATTGTCCTGATACCATATGGACTACATATCTTTTTAGATCCTTTCGACTAGTCTTTTGACATAAGGCATACATACTGGGGTGAGTTTTCGGCGATTGTCCTCTATCGTCCTATCTAGATTGCTTGGTTCCGATGTTATGCGCTCTGGGTAAGTGTTACGACGGAGTTTGTGTCTCAGACTAATCATTTCTTCTAGATGATGTTGTAAGCAACCGACTATTCCTTTCTTTACCGTCTATGGATGATGGGCGTTGAAATTGAGGTACTGTCCAGTGAGGGGGGCTTATGGTACACAGATTACCTGAATCCTAGGTCTGTGCATGTTACTAATATATCGAGGAAGGGTAATTTGTTGTCTTGCTCTTTCTCCATAGTGAACTGTATAGATAGTCAGATTGAGTTCATGAGATCGAGTAATATCTGAGCCTCTTCCCAATGAGGCCAGAGAATGATTGTGTCATTTACGTATATAAACCACATACATGGCTTTAGCAATGTAGATCCTAATGCCATTTCTTCGAAGTATTCCATGTATATGTTAACACAAGAATGTTGCGAACGATATTGAAGAAGTCCTGGCGGCAACAACCCACGAGGCACCAATTGTACGGCCACCTGCCTCCCATCACGAAAACTATCCAAGTTAGATGAACCAGACATGCAGGACACTGCTGGAGATACAAGGACGCGCTCATAAGTGATGTACTCCTATGCTATGGGATGTAGCCGTGAAGACCTGCCAGAGGTGATGAATGAAAGGGAGAAGTGGCGAGAGAGGGTCAGGGATATCCATGCTAGCGGCATATGATGATGATGTTGGCCAACATTGGTGAAAATGGCGAACCCATAGCCAGTCCTTCTTCTTGTTGGTATATATCGGATCGCATCCCAAGGTAGGTTGTCTCCACACATTTCCATTAGATTATCTATTAGAGTACAAGTGCATTCTTCCAGCCAGGGGTCTGCAGTCAATTTATCTCGTACTACAGCAAGTGTCACATCAGTAGGTACCTTTGTAAACAGACTCACTACATCCAAACTCACCATCTGGTTAGAAATAATTGGGGCACCACTTAGAAAAGATGAGTCGTTAGATCACTAATGGATCTTTAAGGAAATACAAAACAAGGAGGGAATTATATATACAGAGAGAGTGGGCAAGCCGTTTAACAAACCTCGATATCATCTTCTCTTAGTCCTGATGATGATTTATTAAAAACCGAAACGTTTTAGCGTCGACTTTCTTCCACGTTAAATTATTCCTTTTGAATTACTTTGTTTTCTACTTTTCCTTCATATGATCAGAGTCTTTTATATTATTTTATCCAGACACACAAACACAAACACACACACACACACACACACACACATATATATATATATATATATATATATATATATATATAGTATGTTGTGTGTTGTGTGTGTGTTGGAATAAGAAATTGCTCTGCAATAGGCAGGATATGAGAGGAAGTCATATTTCAAACGGCGTAGAGATGGTTTGAATTCAGAATTATCCTTCTCATTGATTCATTGTCATATTAAGATTAAATAACCTAGTCAACCCTACTACGTAGCTATGGCTGATAGAATATCAGATGGATTCATGCCTTTCCGTAGGGCATTCGCTCAAAGAGAAATAGCTCACAGGTATGTTCAGGATTTGAACCGGATCACTGAGTCATTTCTTATGATGATAATCGTTATAGAAATCACGCACACACACATATACACTCACATAGACGTTTCTATATATTCGTATGTGAGTTTATATGTCTGTGTGCAGATATGTCAGTGTGTGTAGGTGTCTGTGTTTAAATATATAAGTGTGTGTCTAGTTAAATAGTCACATTGTATTTTATACATAAGTAATAATTTACTAAGCTTTTTGTTTAAATGTAGCATAAGGCCGTATGAATGGGGCCCCCAATGAGATTCGAACTCGCTTGTAAATATTTGCTAGTCTAGTTTGCGAATCCTTACACCACCTGAAGTGCGTACTCATGTATTTATTATTAGTATTATCATTGCTATTATTATTATTATTATTTACTCATTAGAGTTTTTCACATCAGCATAAGGTGGTGGTCTTTCGTTGGAGATTAAGTGACAGCATGCCTCCTCAAGTCTCCATGACTCTTCTCAGAATTCTAGCCGTTTTCAATAATGCTGTTGTTTGGATGGTCTCCACTGGGCCGCCAACTTCCAAATCCTCCAGGCCCTTGAATAATCCTTTAGTTACCGTGCCAAAAGCACCAATCACAATTGGTATAATTATCACCTTCATGTTCCATAGTTTTTTTCAATTCTCTAGCAAAGTCCAGGTACTTATCTCATTTTCACATTCTTTCAGATTCATTCTGTGTTCCGCCGGGACAGCAAAGTCGACAATTTTGCAAATTCTCTTTTTTTTTTTGTTGATTATTATAAGGTCTGGTCTTCTGGCCGAGATTAGGTGATCCGTGTGTATGTCAAAGTCCCATAGGAGTTTGTGTGTTTCATTTTCTAGGACAGGTGCTGGGTTGTGCATATACTATACGTTGGCATGGTCAAATGTAAATTTCTTGCAGTAGACCACCTTGCTGATCCAGTCGTGTCTAGCCTTGTACTCCTTCTGTGCCAATTTGCTGCATTCGCTTATTATGTGATTGATCGTTTCATCTCTGTCACCACATGGCCTACATTTGCTATATTTTGCGTCTTATCTATCCTCGCCTTGATATGATTGGTTCTTATGGGGCTGTTTTGTGCTGCCATTAGAAGAGATTCTGTTTCTCTTTTAAGGTTTCCGTTTCTAAGCCATGTCCAGGTTTTTTCGTGCGATATATTGTTTATTATCGTTTAAAAAGCCCATAGAGTTGTTTTACTTCCCATTTTTGTTTCCTAGTTACTGTCATTCTGTTATCTATCGTGTTGTCAGTATAGTTTCTGATGGCCATAATCAGTCCTCTTTCGTGTTTTTCAATGTAGTCTTCTAGTCATTGTATCGATGTGTCAATGCTATCTTCGATGCTGGCAAGTCTTCTCCCTCCTTTCTTGGTACATATAGTCTGTCAACATTGTCTCTGGGGTGTAATGCCTTGTATATGGTCATTAGTTTTCTAGTTCTTTGGTCCATTTGTCTAAGTTCATCTCTGGTCCACTAGAGAAAGGGTCCCAAGTATCTAACGAGGTGTACAGCCCAAGTATTAATTCCTTTGATAAGGTTTCTGCTAGAGAGCATTGTCTCGAGTTGTTTTCTAGTTCTCCTGAGATATTCTTTTTGAATTTTGTTTTTCATTTCCACTTGTTTGAGGGTGTCAGCCTCTAAGATTCGTAAGTATTTGTAGGTCTCGTTTTCGGCGAGTGTTCTGATCCTGTCTTGATTTGGTAGTTCTATTCCGTCAATTAAATGTCATTTGCCACTTTTTATGACGAGCGGGGCGCATTTTTCAATGCCAAATTCCATTCTTATATCTTGACTGTATATTCTAACTGTATGTATATGGGCTTCCAGTTCTTTTCCATTTTTTTGCAAATCGTTTTATGTCATCCATGTACATTAGGTGGTTGATCTTTTCTTGTTTGTATCCGGCCGTGCATTTTCTGAGTATATGGTTTAGTGGCATCATGGCAACTTTGAATAGTAGGGGTGACAGTGCATCTCCTTAGAAATCCCTCTTTGGATCTTTGTTTCAGCCAAGCTTTTAACTCCTGCTGTTCTTTCAACTCTCCAGATTTTCATGCTTTTTTTTATGAAGTTTTTGCCTTCATGTGATATTTTCTACATTTTGACACTTTGTATAATTCAGCTTTGTGGAACCATATCATGCTTTTTGTCTATCCAGGCCATAGCTAGAATTTTCGTCTCTTCTTGCTTTCATTATGAATGTGTTGATATATGTAGAGTAACTCCGCTGTGCCTTTGGTTCTTTTGTTCTTCGGGGAACAATCGGCACCTTGTTAGCGAGTAGTATATCTCTTCCCTTATTTGTGCTGTTAATATTTTCCACATCATCGGGAAACAAGTTATGGGTCTATGATTGCTTGGAGCAGTTCTTTTGATTGGGTCCTATTGGATTAATGTGGTCTTTTCTTAGGTCATCCAGTCAGGTACTTGTGCATCTTGTAGGCATCTGTTCATTTCTAGTGCTAGTCTGTCGTGAATGGAAGTGGATTTCTTGAACCAGAATCCATGTATTCCATCATGTCCTGGCGTTCTCGTGTTTGATATCTTTTTTAGTGTCTTTTTGAGTTGTTTGATGTGTATTTCCACTTTGGGGCCTTCCTCGAGTCCTTTTAGTTCTCTTGTCATATCGTTTATCCATTCAGCCTTTTCGTTATGCTTTTTCGGTTGCCATATTTTCGTCCAAAATTGTTCGGTTTCTTTGGCGTCTGGTTGTTGGTATGTTTTTTGTCATGCCCTCCCAGTTGTTGATAGAATTTTCTTTCGTTGTTTTGGAATGTCCTGTTTTGTCTGTATTGTTTTATCCTTTGTCGATATCTCTTTAATCTCCCTTCTTTCGCCAGAACTTTCTCGTTTATTTCCACAATTTGTACTGTTATTTTTTCTCGTGTTGTCTTTTCCATTCTCTTCCCACATATTCCAGGATCTTTCTCTTTTACCATTTTGGCCTATTTTCGTACATCTTTTATCTGGGTTTCCAGTCGAACTTCCCATCTTGGTTTTGACTGTTTCTTCGTGCTTTTCGAGGGAACCCCAATTTTCTCACACACTAATTTTGCCACTGCACAGATTAGTTCATTTAACTCACATTATTTGTTGATATGTAAGGTATTATTTGATTTATTTTGCTTGTTTCTGTTTTAAGTGTTCTCCATTTTCTGTTTAATTATTATTATAATTGTTATTATTATTATTTTTATCATTATTATTATTAATATTGTTATTACTCCTTGAGAAATTTTCACATCAGTGTTAGCTGATGTTTTTGAGTGACACCAAGTCTCCTTAAGTCTCCAGGAATCTTCTCAGTATTCTGACCGGTCTCAATAATGTTGTAGTATAGACAGTCTCCACCAGTCCTGTTTTTTTCCAAGTGCTCCAGTCCTTGTACTAATCCTTTGATGACTGTACCAAGAGCCCCCAATTACAATTGGTATAATTGTCACTTTCATGTTCCACAGTTTTTTACAATTCCCTAGAAAGATCGAGGTACTTATCCCTCTTTTTGCATTTATTCAATTTTGCTATGTGGCTCGCTGGGAGAGCTAGGTCCACACTTCAGCAAATTCTTTCCTTTTTGTTGATTAATATAAGGTCTGGTCGTCTGGCCGAGAATAGATGATCCGTTTATATCTCAAATCCCCAAAGGAGTTTACGTGTCTCCTTCTCCCGGATAAATTCAGGATCTGCAATTTTGTTGGATTTTGTCTATTCTCGTTTTGATATGGCTGATTCTAATGGCATTGTTTTGCGCTGCCATTAGAAGAAATCCAGTTTCTCTCTTAGAGTTTCCCATAGCTACGTCCACGTTTTGTCATTACTATTATTATTACAGTTTTTCACATGAGCGTTAGCGGATGGTCTTTCACTGGAGTTTGCGTGACAGCAAGACTTCACAAGTCTCTAGGATTTTTCTCAGTGTTCTGGCCGTTCTCAATAATGTAGTAGTTTGGATGGTCTCTGCTCCTCCGCCAATTTCCAAGTCCTCTTGTCCCTTTAATAAGCCTTTAGTTATTGTTCCGAAAGCACCAATCAAAATTGGTACAGTTGTCACGAGCATGTGCCACAGCTTTTTCAATTCTCTAGCAAAGTCGAAATACTTATCCTTTTTTTTTTTTTTTGCATTCTTTCAGTTGTATTCTGTCGTCAGCTGGAACAGCAAAGTCGACAATTTAGCAATTTTTTTTGTTGATTATTATAAGTTCTCGTTTTTTGGCCGACATTAGGTGATCCGAGTGTATGTAAAAGTCCCATAGGAAGCATATACTTATATTTCAGCGTGATAAAGATTTGGCTCAAACATACAAGAGCTATTAAATAAGTTTCCAGACTTATTTTGTACAGGCATTTAAAATTGTCGTAGACTTTTGAACATTCAGTATGTTATTCCTATAAGACGTATGAGATTACTGACCAATTTTTAAGATTTCAGGTTCAAATAAACAGCTACAGAATTAATTGGAATACACCCTACTAAAGCCTAATTGTCACAGCTGGTAAATTTCAAAAGTGCAATCTGGACGTGAGGACAGTTTAGAAGAACGATATGCAATATAATTCTGTTGTAAACTTGGAAGAAATGCCACAGAAACGTATGAAATTCTTCCGACTACTTTTTGACCATCTTGCATGAATTGAGCATCAGTTTTTGAGTGGTATAAGAGATTCAAGGAAGGCAGGGAGTCTGTGTGGAAGGAGTAAGGAAGTCAGAACACCAGAGTTGATTGGCCAAATAAAGAATTTCATGGATAAGGACCGTCGTGTGTCTATAGAGACAATAAGTTCACAGTTTGATGTCAGTGTAGGAACTGTACACACAGTTATTCACGAGGAATTGAAGATGTGGGAGATTTGCACGAAGTCTATCCCAAGGGTGCTCAGAGAACATCAGAAAGAAAGACGTTGTCATGAAAGCAGGGAGATGGTCGAGCTGATCAATTCAGATCCCGCAGTTCGTGATGCTCTGGTGACCTGCGATGAAAGATGGCTCTACTGCTATGACACAGTGACCAAGAGACTGAGTTCCCAGTGAAAGCATGCTGACTCTCTCAGACCTCTGAAGGCCAGACAGAGCAAATCCACCCACAATCTTTTGATGACTTTGTTTTTGCAGCACTGGCATGATCTACATGCACTGGGTTGCCACTGGACAGACAGTCAACAAGTAATACTATGTTGAGGTTTTAAGGGAATTCAGTAAGAGATTGCGTCGGAAGAGGCCAGCACTCTTCAAATCAGATCAGTGGCATTTCCACCAGGACAATGCACCAGTCCACAACTCCATCCTTGTCACAGACTATTTGAACAAGTTGGGCATCAAGACAGTTCCTCACCCCCACCCTTAGAGTCCAGACCTTGCTCCCTGTGACTTTTGGTTATTCCCTAAGCTCAAGGAAAACCTTAGAGGCTATCGTTCTGAGACATTTGAGGAAATGAAAGAGGCTGTGACGAAGGTCATTAACACGCTCACACAAGATGACTTCCATGGGGACTTCCAGAAGTTATTTGAACGGTACAACAAGTGCATTGCAGTCGGAGTAGATTACTTCGAAGGGGAGTAGTGTTCCATGTGTGTACTATCAATAAAAGTGCCCATACGAAAAAAGTCTGGAAACTCATTGAAAGTGCCTCGTATATTCTTTACCGTAAAATAAAAGATTTTTCATTCTTATGAATTAACTGTAAGAGATAAAATATATTCTAGAGTCTGCGATGAATCCTAAATAATTTCAATTCAAACCATGTAATAATACTCATTCGTGTTTCAAAAATAATAATATTACATATATAGACCAAACTACAGTATATAGGTTATACTAAACTTCTGAACCAATTCATTTATAATTCTATTTATGTATTGCACACAGCATATGGATATTCAAAGAGAAAATCTGAAGATGTACGATCGGAGAGTTTGAGGATCGAAAATATGAATCCATCTAAACGCATTGATTTGATCCTTTAAAACTGTAGAGCTAATTGTCATGCGCGAATACATAAAATCCATTTGTCAGAAACGATTCAACTTCAATAGCCATCCTCTTCCTATTCTACTTCTCTTAACACTCGTCTCTCTTTGAAACGCAAACGCAATCTGCTAGTCTTTCTTTCTCTCTCTGCCAATATATATATTTATATTTATAGTGGGTAAAGACGAACATAATTTTGTAATGTTAACCCAAAGTTTAACACTATGGAAAATCTCTCAATCGAACTTATTTCAGCTTTCACCGGCGCTCACATTTCAATAATGGCACTGAACATGGCATCACAAACTCAAGTTAGAAGACATTCTTGTTAAATTGCTAAACATCATGTGATAATATAATACAGAGAGACAGAGAGAAGAGGGGAAGAGACAGAGATAGAACTGATATTTCTGTAGAGATTTAAGTATATCTATTAATCTATCAACCTTAGAATATAACAGTTTTATATCTGAATACTATTGGTTCAATAAAAGAGAGTTTATTAGAAAATGACAAATGCTATTAAAGACAATGTATTTTTTTTTTTTTTTTGCTAAACTGCTGATATATCATGAAAAACGTATCAAGCTATTTAAAAAGATAATTCTATTGTGAAAAGAATTTAAAAAAAACTCATTTTCTCTCTGGGAAAAACATCTCAAGTACCCTTATGGAAGAAAATGCAAACTATGTTATTGGATTAATATCTATCTAGACCACTTCATATATATTTCGAGTGATCTAACTGTCATTACTTTACTGAACAAGTTACAATATACTATTTTGGATTAATACACATATATAATCAAGTATTTTTCTCAGTTAGTTAGCAAGAAAATAACTGCAAATGTAATCAGCCTGCGAGGCAATCTTGCTAAGCAGCTGAAAAATGCAAGCGCCGAATATATATATATATATATATATATATATATATATATATATAGATGTGTGTGTGTGTGTGTGTGTGTGTGTGTGAATCTATCTGTATGTCTGTCTGTTTTTATACATACACATACATGTATATATAAATGCATATGTGTGTATGCGTAAGTGAGTGTATGAGGTTTATATAGTGTCCTAGTTTGCGTTTTATATATATATATATATATATATATATATATATATGGAAAATCCACATGCATGCCCTCTCTCTCTCTCTCTCTCTCTCTCTCTCGCTTTCTCTCTCTCTCTCATTTACACACACACACACACACACAAACACATACACAGACATGTATGTATGTATGTATGTATGTATTGATAACATCTGTTTGTAATGCATTTTCAACAGCTTAATCTTATATTTGCTTTGCTAAAACGAAAATATTTTCTATGTTTTCCGCCTGAACACGTATAAAAGCAGAAAACAAAATTTATGGATGCCTGCATTCGTGACGTGCAGCTTGGAATATGCCTCTTTCTGCTTCGGGTCGAATTGTTTTGTGCTTGGTTTGTTTGCCTTTAGGCCTGTCTGCCTTTCCTGTTGAATTAGAGCCAACGATATACGTGCAGACAGAACAAATTTGTCAGAGTCTGACAACCATACAAGCTAATTAACATTTGTTTCGTTATTTACGACGGACTGTCCAGCTTCTTTTTCGATGCTCGTAAACCATTTAACGAATATAATTTATCAATCTTTCCTGATATTTCCGTAAATAAGTAATTAAGGTCAACTTTTCGAGACACAGAGAGCCTCAATCTCTGCGATATTGTGTCCAATTTATGCAAATATAAATTCATACTTCAAATGATTTTATAATGTCCAAACATTAGTTCTAGTTCTGTTTTAATACACGATGGTCATTTAATGAATGCTGTGGAATTAGCTTAAGAAATCGGAAATAGAAAGTATTCTTTACAGTTACACTATTTCAAGGAATTCAATTTTAATAGATTCTTTCATATCCCAGAAGTCTATCAGCACGACCTTTTTTACTGACCGCTGCTTCTGGAACTTTTTCTTTACGAGAGATTCAATGGGTTTTCTCACAAAGGACTTTCTTGTCGACTTAGGCAACTTGTGGCAAAGGCATGTTTATCCCTTTTGTTAACCTAATTTTACGAAAAAATTCTTCTCTATGCACTTTATACCTTCTTCTGTAAATTGCTCATGGTTTCACTTTAAACCTAACAAAAATTTGATGACAGACCTCTGTTGAAACCGACATGATCTTATTTGATTTGTCATCATTTTGAATAGAAACTAATATTTTTGTGAGATTGAAATGATATTTTCTTGAAACCCATTCCAAATAATATATATAAAAAAATTGTGAAAATATATTTTCCTTTTAAAAACAAATCTCTTTATTTGTAGAACGACTCACGTATCTTTTACGAAGGAAGTTCTTTCCATCCTGATACGGCAAAAATTTGTTATAGTGATATCATGGACGATTTTAACTGTGCTGATATAATACACTGGCTTTTATGATTGCTGAACTTCATTTGAAGTGTATTAATAATTATTTCAATCATATTATCAAAAGAAAATAGTTTGTTTTTAATCTCTTCGAATGTCTGAGATGCTGTAGGCAGTATGATCATATGGAATTAATCACTTTATGTGCTATTGCTCCAATCTAATAACCTATGAATATTTGGTTTTAATTCAAACGTACCTTTAGAAAAGACATGAGACAGTTGTATAGATAGAAGTATTGTTCGATAGTTAACTACAGTTTGCATATACTTTTTTTGGTTTGGTTTCTTTGTTTAATAGCATATCAACCTTTGTCAGCTATTTAATGCCAAAGCTAACCCTCCAGAGGAACAGTAGTGGTACTATTTAACCCATAACTGGGAGGATAAGGGGGTTAATACCTTTCCCAAGCGTATATATATATATATATATATATATATATATATATATATATATATTATTGAATTCTGTTATACAATTTTATATTATTAAATGAGTTATACATTAGTTGAACGAAATATTCTTATTATTGGGAGCTTTGTAACAGGGCACACAATACGCTGGCACTACCCATTGGAACGGGGTAAGAAAACTCCAGCGTATGAACTCCGCCTTTGGTATAGGCTGCTAAGATTTAACGCTGGTAATCCACTGCCTTTTGCGTTGAACATAATCTTATAAGTCCCATTTGCCGTCAACTATAATAGTATTCTTAAAAAACAAGTCATTTTTCTGCCATGAAAGATGACTTGTCGCTGTGCGATGGCCCTTATTCTTAACAGTAATATATGTAGAACCGAAACGCCCAGCTTGTTCGCTTTTCCTATCATTTTTAATTGTCGGTAGACCGTAAATTGTGATGTGTTGAAGTCAAGAGTTAATTCACCAGTGCTTTTGCGCGGATAGCATTTCATCAATTCTCTTAAAGTATCTTAAACGAGGGCCGATGATCGTCCTGGCCTGTGTTCAACTTTCAGTGATGTATCGCCAGAACGAAATTTTGAAAACCATTTTCGGAGTCAGCGGTCTGATATGACAACTTAGCCATAAACACAACTTTTTTTTTTGCTGTTTCTAAAGCGCTTTTGTTATTTTTTAGTCTCCTACAACATTAAACGAATGTGTACTTTCCGTTTCTCCATTTCAGGAGCAAGAGATCGTAGACTAAATTATAATACGCACTGATTCACAACTGAAATAAGAAAATCTGATGAATGCACTCTTTTATCTGGTAATTTCTATTAACTTTCAAAAACGTCGATATATATATATATATATATATATATATATATATATATATATATATATATATATATATTGTTCTTGTGTGTGTGGTATGTTAATATAAATACACCGAACGCCAAATGTTCTATAATATTATAGAAAATTTTAGGAATATTTTTGAAGTTGTATTGACTCTTTATCGTCTTTGAGATTAGTCAATTCTTGTATGGACTTTGAATGCCTTTAGCAGAATTTGTAAGGGAGTAAAATTGATTACACATGGGAATAAAATGTGCCAGGCTGCCTTTAATAAACGTATATTTCTTCACTGGTCTCAAAACCTAATCAAATATTAAGATGAAAATAGTAAACATTTCAACCTTCAAGCAAACTTTCTCGCTTTCTCTTTTCTCTACCCCCATTCACGTCCGTTCATGTATACACACATGCGCACACACACATACGCATGAAAACACGCATACACATACATAAACAGAGGCACATATTCGTATGTGGGTATACGGCACTATTTTGCAATGTTAGTTTATTTGAATTACGTATTGGAAGAGAAAATATTTTTTTCTCTTTCAGCTTGTTTATATTAAAATTTTCTTCATCTTAGCTGTGGTCTAATTTTGGAAATGCAATATAACACACAATCATATAGATTTCTAATGCAACCTATTTTACGAACCTGTCATCTACAGACTATCAGCTATTTCACTCAGAACTTTAGATACTTTAAGATATCAATTTTTATTCCTAAATTTTGCTAAAACAAAAGTGGAATCGTTCTTCTATAGTGGAATACAAAATCTGATTAAATCCTTTAGAATTTCTTTGGATATCTTGAGGACTTATTACAGTTAGCTTCCACTCGTAGTTTAGCAAGTACCTATGTAAGGGAAAATCAGGGAGAACTGAAAATAGGAGTAATTGTTTGCTCGCCAAGCTTGTTAAAAATTACGGAGCGAGAGAAACCCAAAAAGTATGTGTAGATTAGATTTGTCAGAAATACCAAAAGTAAATGGTGCCTCTGAAGAATTGAAATCATTACGAGCAGTAACTGGTCTAAGACATTAGGGAGCTAGAAATTAACTACGTTGGATATCTGCTATGAAATCAGTTTTGAAATATTGATACTATAATGATTTGTTTTTTTCTTGAAAACAAGTTAGTGATTTTACGATGAGGTATTCTTTATATTGAGTCAGTAATTCGTGCTAAAAATGGATTCAAACTGCAACGGTTCAAATAAAAAGAAATATAAGCATTTGCAATGTTTCATGTGATCGAAAGAATTAACTAATGAAAATCAATACTGAATTCTTTTTTTTTTTTTTTGTACAAATCCTGTTTGCCATGTGAACGTCCATCATTAAACATAGTCTAGTCTAATGTTGTTTCCATGTAATTTTCTGACAGAAGTAGGGTAATCTAATCGCATTACAAAAATCTTCCAATGAAAGGCATCAGGTTGATCATGAACGTTTGCATCGTTTTTTGTTTTTTTTTTGTATTTTATTGCTTTTTAACGGAGAATCATTTTCCAGTATAGTAAAAGAGGAAGAATTTATAAAAGGTAACATTCTTTTTCTTTATCCATCTAAGTTCTTACGAACAAAAGTGGATCAATAAGTTCGTAGTCGGATACGTACTTATTAGCTGAAATTTGATCTGCAATGTCCACGGTACGAAAAGTGAATTCAATATTCATCACAGAAGGAAGTGTATTGACAAGGAAGAAGGTTATGTTGAAAAATGAATAGTCCCCTTGTCGTTCAAATCCTACTTTCATCGATTTAACGATGTATCTATGAAGTGTCAATCTATCTTCTTTTCTGACTGTCTATTTATATTTTTCGTTTTGGTCAATGTCTTTCAAAGTTTTTCAAGCATTCGATTAATCTACATATGCTAAGTACCAAGAAACACATTTTTGAGTCGTCAACCTCATCTGAACGTAATCAATATCGATACATAAGTTTCTTTCTATTTTATTGTTGTTTTTATATGATTTTCTATGTCCATCTATCAGACATTTTATATGGACCAAGGAGGAAAAGTCCATGTTTTGACACCTAAATATAAACTAATGTTTCTATGCCGACAAACTGCAAATGAAATATAACACCATTGAAGCGACCGTAAAATTTCCTAAGTGCCTGTAATATATATATATATATATATATATATATATATATATATATATATATATATATATACCGATAGATTGATAGACATTGATATATATATATATATAGAGAGAGAGAGAGACAGACAGACAGATATTGCCAACAATACTCTCTAATTATCAACCAGGGATAATTATTAATACCGTATTGAAGATTTGACACAAGACCGAATGATGCTGAGAATCCTGTTCTGGAGATCTGGGGAGAATTGACTCATTGCCAATAATTCCTGGCACGTTCTACGATATGACAATGCGCAAATTATTTTTGTAGGATAGGAATACTTGATATTAGTATGTGAAAAAAACATTTAAAAGCAATTACACAATAGAAGTATGTATAAGCATATAAGGAACGCTATCCCTTTAACTTTAAGCATGAAATAAACCCAGACTGGTTGGCGTGCCGTTTCAACCAACTAATTATATTACAATCAGTATTGAGCATTAAGTACTTCTAAAACATAGCCGATGACTAAATACGTCACAGTATTTAAACAGTTCTTACGTGGAGTATTTTAGTCTGACACGCAGAAAACTTTTTCAGATCAAACGTTCATTGCACAATTTTTTTCTTAATGTAATTCAAGAATATAAAATCCTGAGTTTTAGCTTGGATGGAACATCACAGTTAATACCAGCCTCTCAGTAAGCTCTATTCTACATAGCCAGGCTTTATTATACATGATGATATTTGTATAAAAAGTAAAGTTACTCAGAAAGTATTCCGTATATTTAAATCTAGTATAAAAGACGTGACTATTCCAAGTCTACATATTTTCCTTCTGTAATTGTTATCAGATATTTTATTCTTAAATTGCTAGTACATAATACTTGTGACAGTGGCGACAACACCCCAAGAGACACCAACTATACGGACACTTGCCTCCTATCACGAAAACTATACAAGTTAGACGAACCAGACACGCGGGACACTGCTGGAGAAGCAAGGACGAGCTCATAAGCGATGTACTCCTGTGGACCCCCACATATGGATGTGCAAAAGCAGGACGACCAGCACGAACTTACATACAGCAGCTATGTGAGGACACAGGATGTAACCCTGACGTCCTGACGGAGGCGATGAATGATAGGGAGAAGTGGCGAGAAAGGGTCCGGGATATCCGTGCTGGCGGCGCGACATGATGATGATGATGATTTACATTATATGAAAAGAAAACGTGATAATGAAAATTAAAATATACGCATTTTAATCTTTTTGAAAAATTGTTGGTCGATTGTAGTTTAATAGTATATCAATCATTGTGTGATATTTATTGCCTGATCTTTTTTATGTATACGAGTTGTTAGTGAATTGTTTGGTAACTTTACTTTCACACAAGTCCTCATAGCTAATTTCACACAAGTGGTTCCAAGTATTCTAATCTAAAACCAATATTTTTTTATATTAATCTTTGCTTCCATACTCTTAAATAGTTTCAGTTATTGTTACTGATTATTAGTGATTCTGTCAATCAACATTTTCTATCTCATAAAAAATTGCACAGAGCTGTATGGTTTCCAATAGCTAACAATATTATCAATAATCCTTAGTAACTGATTGAACTGTTCTATTTTACCTAAATATTAGGCGTCCGTGGGTTCTACCTCTCTAAGCCAGAATGGACATCAGAGAAATGGCAATGAAGACATTCGATATTTTCCGAAGCTCCATAGTTTCTTTTGTTTAATGGCATATTAGCCATTGTTGGTTTTTTAATGCCAAAGCCATCCTTCAAGAAAAACAGTAGTGGTACTATTTAACCCATAGCTGGGAGGATAAGGGGGTTTATACCTTTCCCAAGGGTATTTGTCCAAATGTGAACATAATAGTTCAACTGGAATTCGAACTCGCTTACCTCGACTCCACAGTCCATCGCTTTAACCATTACACCACGAGGACACCCCATCCGAAGCTCCAGGACTAGGGCATCACTATCAGATGCAGTTTAGTGTCACACTCAGGGTACTTCTTAGGCTGGTTTTATTCCTTTCCAGAAGTGCACTTGGCGTGTTCTACTGCCTCGGCCAATTTGGATGGTTTTGAAAGATATTAAAACATTAGATTTATTTTAACGTTGTTCTTTTTCATATATAAGTATATTTTGACCAAGAACAGTATGGAAAATTATATTAAAACTAAATTGGTACAATAACAAGGTAGGAAATGTTATATATTATGAATTTTGCAAGGTTCCTGGACGTAATAATCAAAACCATTGGTTTACAAACAATTATGTTTTACTGAAATATAATCTAACATCTTGAAACATCCAATACGGCTCTGAAAGCAGACCATCGGGAAAAATGTTAGCAGATGATGGGTGTCAACTTTCCAGCGGATTATAAAGCAAAAATGAAAGAAATTAAAATACCCGTAATGTACCTGACTATTAACACATTTCAATTAGGGTGGAATATAAAGTTCAAAATTGTATTCATCCTAAGTAGAAATTTCAACTAGGTCAGTCACCAACATCTCAACATAAATGTCATCTCCTGAGGGAAATTGTCTACTATGTGGTTTTAAAAATTCTGTAGGAATACCCTCAGGCCTGTCACCTTCAGACAACCTTTAGTGAGAAATCTCTTTTCTTTTCCCTTCTTCTAGCTTTCTTTAGATCACTTTCTTTTTCTCTTCCTCTATTTCTATAGAACTCTCTTTTCTTCCCCACTACTTATTTTCTATAGAACTCTCTTTTCTTGTCACCCAACTCATTTTATGTAGAACTCTCTTTTCTTTTTCTCCCTATCTCTTTATAGAACTCTTCTTTTCCCGTTTCCCACTTTATATAGAACTCTCTTTACTTTTTTCCTTTCTTTATGTAGAACTCTCTTTTTTTCTTCTCACTTTTTCTTAAACATTATTCTCTTTTTTTATTCTTTACACTTCCTACAAAACTCTGTTTTCTTTTTTCCCTTCTTGCTTTCTATAAAAAACACATTTCTTTTCTAAGTTCATTTTCGCTCTCCATATTTCCCCTCTTTCTTCTGAAGAGAAAAGCCATTGTGCAGTAGTTAAGGTGCTGGACTTGTGATATCGATTTCGAACTTTAGTCGTGTTACTATGGACGAATACCATTTGGAAAGGTATGAACCTCTAAACCCCCAGTTAGCGGTTGAATAGTACCGCTTCTTTTCTTCTATAAGGATGACTTTGGTATTAAATAACCCAGGAAGTTTTATACGTATTTAGTAAAAGAAACCAACCAACTACTTGTTTGATTTTGGGTATCTATCCTCGATTAATCGTTACTTCAAATAATTAAAGTTACTGAATCATTCTATAAACAATTCATTAAATAAAAGCAAAAATTCTTATGTCATGATATTAAACACATTTTAGTTTGAGATGAAAAGATATTAAAAGTCAGCAAAACATTTCTCTATAAATTTGGATTAATAAAACAGATTTGGCTTGGTTCTGTGTGGTGGCATATCAACCATTGTAGGTTATTTAATGCCAAATGCTGTTCATACATATATGTTAAATATATAAGGTTTGAATCAATTTTGTAGATAAAATTTTCAATGATCCTGAATTCTTTTTGCATACTGTTAAATGGTTGCAAGCATTGTTATAAAACAGTCCCAATTTAACATCAGTCATTTTAGACACGTAGATCTATTTGACCCACAGATAGGAGCCTGTCTAGCGCTACCACTCCAGGTCGGGGTAGACCTGAAAGCAATGGCAATGAAGGAGTACTCCACATTCCCCAAGTCTCCAATACTGGAGCCTCACTATCAGATTATCTAATATCACAATCAGGACACTGGGAAAAGTCCTACCCCTCTGGAGAGATGCAGTTGGTATATTCTACATCCCAAGTCGACTGGACTTAATAAAATAGTGTACCAATGTAAAAAATTACACCTATCTCAATATCTAAATACTTTATAAATAATATTTTTATGGTTTCAATTGATTATTAATAAGTAAGTAAAGTTAGCGACCATAGTCGAGGGTGACCCGAAGGCTCCCTTTTCGATAGCTACTACACCAAGGTGTAGGGGAGGGCGCTACTCCATTCCCAGGATTGCTCCACTTTACCCTTGAACCGTACCTTATAATGCTGAGTGTTAAGCAAGGTGGTATCAAGTACCATTTTTAAAGTCTTTGGTATGACTCGACCTGGGATTGAACCCAGGTCTCCCGGGCCATTGGCGAACACTCTAACCGCTGGGCCAATCATTTCGATTAGTAACTATTCTTAATACAAAGAATTTACAGTTCTATGGCATTAGATATTCCTATCGAATATGAATAAATTTCGAAAGATCTATGTGACCCACGGATTGGACCGTATACAGATACAACCACTCCGTGTCTGAATTAACCTGGGAGTAATGGTAATGAAAAGGCAAACGATAATCTCCAGAGTTCAATAATTGGAACCCAGAAGGTGCATTTTAGTATCAGAACTCGGAGACCTCTTTTAGAGTCAATCTGAAAAGTATTCTAAGCTCCACAGACGTTTTCCTCTCACGTTTTCGTTTTAGTTCAATCTGAATTTTATTTTTTAAAATTATTTTCCGTAAATTAAAGTTTGCAAAGAGCATGTGAAAAATAATTAGGAACGTTCAGGTTGAACATAGAAAAGTATCAGCGGCGAATCAACAACGAGTTCTGATTGGCCGAAGGGAACTCAAATGAAAATACCATAAGGCAGGGGATGCAAGACATAAAAACAGGAAAGACTTCACTTGGCTGCAGGACACGACGATGTAAAGAAAGCAGGAGGAGGCAGGATGCGCAGCGATGAGGACAGACCCCCACGAGAAAACATTTGATGGAACTACCAGAGAAAATGTGGAAGATAATTCAAGTTCTGGCTCTGCCCTCTCTCTCTCTCTCTCTCTCTCAGTCTCTCTCTCTCTCTCTCTCTCTCTCTCTCTCTCTCTCTCTCACGCTCTCTCTTCCCGACGAATTCTACAATGTGTAGTAGCGAATAAACATTTGTATTAGCTAACCAAGACAGGGATTTTATCATATTACCAAACCCTCCGCTTGGGCAGGATATGACACAAGGTCAATTTTTAAGCGGAGTTTAACAGCTTTGAATTCAGAGTTTTCCTTCTCCTAACCTAGTTGCCTTACAAAGGCTGAGGAACCCAGTCTGCCCTACTATGGACCCATATCTGGAGGGAGAATTATTGGATACATACCTTCCCAAGGGTATTAGTGCTATGTGAAATGCAATCAAGGATTTGAACTCGTGTCGCCGTGTCCATTTCCTATGACGATAACCATTACACCGCAGGCACCTCCAAGACAGGGATTTTATATTTTCATCACTTTTCTCACGGTGAGGTTTTTAACAGGTCAGACTGAGATTTAAGACGTAGCCCTACGCGTATAAACCCGTGGGACATGTGGTGATAAAAATGTCTAAGCGTAGTAGTACAAGTAGTAGTACAAACGTCTATTGAGACCGTACCAGGCAAAACCTCAATTTGAACACTGTAGCATTTCAACTTTTTTTTTGTGCTGTATAATGTTACAACCATTCATTTCATTTGTAACGTTACACATGGTCAAATGGTTGGTAAGTAAACTGATTTACCTTAGAAAGAGTGCGGCATAAATATTTTATAAAGCACTAGAAATATATTTTGTATTGAAATATGTCAGACTAATCTTATCCTTCAGCAGTTTCCTGGGATGGCACCTTGGATTTGGATCCAGAATATGATGTCAAGATGATTTGTCCGGACCTGGGAGACAACTCATCCACCAAAATCCATTCAATCACACACTGTTCATAATGATGATAATAACATACTCTACATTCTGATGGGGGTGTCCTCCTCGTGGTGTAATGGTTAAAGCGAAGGACTGCGGGATCGTAGTACGTGAGTTCGTACTCCAGTCGCGCTATTACGTTCACTTTCGGGCAAATACCCTTGGGAAAGGTATGAACCCCCTTATCCTTCAAGCTATGGGTTAAATAGTAGCACTACTATTCTTCTTGGAGAATGGCTTTGGCATTAAATAACCCACAGAGGTTGATATGCCATTAAACAAATAAACCAAACCAAACTATACATTCTAAGATCATCATTAGGAAAGGATAGATATAGTCAGAACAAAATGTAAGCTAAAGAAAAACAGAATCGTGGGATGGATCTAGAAATTCAGCCTACTCTAGTGCCTGTCTATGGATCTTAGAATACGCTAAGTGTACCCCTTTAGAGAGGGGTGCACTTCGTATGACACTCAACTGCATCTAATGGTAAGGATATTGTTCTGGTCACAAGGGGAATGTGGACTAGCCTTCATTGCCATTACTCTTAGATCCACTCAAATCCTGAGTTGATGTGCCTGTTAGAGTCTCATCAATGAGTCAAATAGATTTGTTTAAAAAGTGCTTGTATTCGAAAGGACAGTGAAAAAATTCTTAAGAAATGTGCATATGAACAAACAATGAACGTGATTCTCTAACGTCTAAGTATAAGATAATCCAACATTGGTTGGCTTGCTGGTAAAATAAATTAATCAATTGGCGTACTCTGATCAGGTTTCCCGAAACTGATGAAGTAATATCACATAACTTCCAGCTCAATCAATTGATATTTCCGAATTAAACGAACTTATTCTAGAATATATATATTAGAAGGCTTAGAATATCTGCTGTTCCTATGGTGATTCAGCTGAATGAGTAGATGAGCCATCTTTCCTAAACTTCGATGATCTATCAGAAATATTTTAGATATGACTTAACTCTAAGATGTCCATGCAGACGTGGCAGCATTTAACGAACAAGCTGAATTTTGCCTTAGGATTTGTCAAGAAGCGCACATAACAAATGCAACTCTCTTACAAGGAAATCAAAAGTGATTGACCCTTTCATGTCCCACAAAACTGTCCGAGAGACCTTTTTTATCACTGTGCACGGAAATTTTCTATACCGGAGAGTTGGTATGTTTCCACTTCAAAGACTCGGGATAGTTGTCGCAAACCCATGTTTAACCAATTTGTAAACATCTTTTTACGAAAACATGTTTCTTCGTACATTGCAAAGAATCATAAAAATTTCATATGGTTTGCACTTCTCGGCCTCCAATAGTTTGATAACATACCTCTGTTCAGGCATAAAGCAATCCAATTGTTTTACCACCATTTTAAATAACCTCAAATAGAATATTTTTGAGGATTCATATTATTTCTAGTAAAACCCAATTTTCAACTACGTTTTTAATGAAAAAAACAGGAAAAAGTATTTTATTTAAAGAAATCTCCTTATTTATTGAATGGTCCACGTATATTGTGAAAAATATTTACCCATACAAATTTCCAGGTGTTTAACAATATGAAGGCATAATCGAAATGTTTTTTTGCCTAATCATATCTTAGTACATATCTTCCATCAGGAGAAGTATCTGCAAAAATTCAGCTATATCGGTCATCAGTCGTGACAAGGGATATTCTTTCATAATAGCTTTCAAATAAAAATGTATATCCCACTACAAAAGACAAAATTTCAATATTCGGTTAACAAGAGATGAAACCCTAATCATAAATTACCTAACGAGTAGCAAGCAATGTGTAAGGTTGTATTTATTCAAAGGCAAATTTTTTGGTTTCTCATATCATTATTAAACCTATTGTATGAGCCGAAAGGTTCACAACGACAGTAATTTCAATTTTTCCCTCTCCGGTATGAATTTGCATTTTGCATGAAAGGCATCATCTGTGTGTTGTTGATGTTGCAATTTTCAATCATCCTTTTTTTTTCTATTTTTGTCTCTCCTTCCAATCCCCACTCGAGCCACCATTTCAACAACGATTTGTAGAAATTGAATTATTAAGGTTGCGAGCAGTGCCTAGTCTGATCACTGATCCAATATGATAAGCCGTCGCAGTGTTTGTAGTTTTATTATTTTCATGATTGCTGTTCATAACCCAAAGATATGAAATGATGTTTGCAATTTCGCTCAGGGACAAGATTTCTCATGGGCTGTGTCATGACGTGGACTTATTTAGTAAAAGGGATCAACAGTACTAAGAGCAACGTAAATATCCAAGGATAACCAAACTAGTCATTTAGGAATTAGAAATGGTATTTTGGTATTTTTGTTATTATAAGTACTGATGGGCACGTTTGCTGATCAATTGCGGTGCAGAACAAGTTATTGTTGTTTTATATAAGATTTTCAATATTTGGAAACTTATAAAAATGATGAAAATTGTTTTAGCTTCATTAAATTAATAATACAGATTTTAAAGCTGAAAAAACATTTATTAGTACATCAAATATTATGCACTTTACGGTAAAGAAATATAACAATCTTACATCATTATTTACGTTGAAGGCACATAATTTGAAGAGACAGTATTAATTGATATTTTGAGATACAAACGGATCATCTACTCTCGGCCAGACAACCAAACCTTGTGATAATCAGTAAAAAAAGAGAACATGCCAAATAGTGGATTTTGTCGTTCCGGCTGACCACTGGGTAAAACTGAAAGAAAGTGAAAAAGAGATAAGTACTAAGACCTTGCTTGAGAACTAGAAATCTGTAGAATATGAGAGTGACGGTTATACCAAGTTTAATTGGTGAGCTCGATACAATCACCAAAGGTTGGGACAGGGACTGGAGAACTTGGAAATTAGAAGACTAGAGGAGACCATACAAACTAAAGCATCGTTACGATCGGCCAGAATAGTGTGAAGAGTCCTGGAGACTCGAGGTGACTTGTTATCACACAAACTCCTGGGAGAAAAAAACATCACTTAACACCAGTGTGAAAAACTATCAAAAGAGGAAAATAATAATAATACTCGACCTAGAGATGGAATTGAAAAATACAATGGAACATGGAGATGATAATTATACGAATTGTGATTGGTGCTTTTGCTATAATTAAAAAAGGATTACTAAAGGAACTGGAGAACGTGAAAGTTGGCGGACGAGTAGAGACCATCCAAACATAGCATTATTAAGAACGGTCAGAGTACTGAGAAAAGTCCTGGAGACTTGATGAGACTTGCTGTCACCCAAACTCTAGTGAAAGACCATTAGCTAATACTGATGTGAAAAACTCTAAAGAGTAAATAATTATAAAAATAACAAAACGAATATACATGCGACTTGCCAAAGAACAAAAAGAGATGTGAAACGTGAGAGTAATGGTGATACTAATTGAAATTAGTGCGCATGGAACGGTCTCTCAAATACTTGGAAATATAACTAGAAGAATTGAAAATTGCAGGAAGAGAAGAGACCATCCAAACTACAACATCGTTTAGATCAGCCAGAATACAGAGAAAACTTTCGGTGACCGTTAGTGACGTGCGCTCACTTAGACTCAAATGAAAGACCATAAGCAAACGCCGGTGGAGAAAACTCACTAAGAGAGAAAGACGAAACGTTGAATCATACCATAAGCAAATGTAGCAAAATACCGCAATAGGAATACCAGATAAGACATGACTGGATGGAGAAGGTGTTCCAATGGGAAATGTGTAAATGTTTGAAATTTAAGCATGCAAACAAATAGTATCAGCACAAACCGGAATCCATCATAGAAAATGTGATACATCAATTTCTCTGGGATTTTGAGATACAAATAGATCACCTAATCCAGGCTTGAAGACAAGACCAAGAGAAAATTAACATAAAAAAAGAGAATCTACCGTATAGTGGACTTTATCATTTTAACAAACCACAACTTGATAATCAAAGAAAGCAATTAAGACTGACAACTATGTAGACTTTGCCAGAAAAAAAAAAAAAGGTTTCGAATATGAAGGTGACCGAAATACTAATTGTGATAGGTGTACTTAGTACGTGGTGCTTTCAAAAAGTTCCCCTACATTTTTGTACAGGTTATTCAAAATTGGTGTAGACACTTGAAAATTCAGTATGTTATTGCTATACATCTTATGAGATGACTGACCAATTTTTATGATTTCAGGTTCAAATGAACAGGTACAGTAGGAATTGGAATACACCCTACTAAAGCCGGGTTGTCACAGCTGGTGAATTTAAAGAATGCAATCTGGACGTGAGGAAGTACGATATGCAATAAAATTCTGTTTTAAACATGGAAAAAATGCCACAGAAACGTATGGAATGCTTCAGACTGTTTTTGACCATCTTACATGAATCGAGCATCAGTTTTTGAGTGGTATAAGAAAGTCAATGATGGCAGGGAGTGTGTGAGGGACATTGATAGGCGTGGGAGCAGTAAGGAAGTCAATTCACCAGAGTTGATTGGCAAAAGGGTTAGGGTTACTATGTTGAGGTTTTAAGGGAGTTCAGGAAGAGATTCCGTCGAAAGAGGCCAGCACTCTTGCAATCGGTTCAGTGGCATTTCCACCAGGACAATGCACCAGTCTACAACCTCATCCTTGTCACAGACTATTTGACCAAGATGGGCATCAAGACAGTTCCTCAGCCTCTCTATAGTCTAGACCTTGCTACCTGTGACTTTTGCTTATTCCCTAAGCTCAGAGGCTATCGTTATAAGACAATTGACGAGATGAAAAGGGCTGTGACGAAGGTCATTGACACACTCACACAAGAGGAGTTCCATGGGGCCTTCCAGAAGTTGTTGGAACGGTACAACAAGTGCATTGCAGCCGGAGGAGATTAAATCGAAGGGGACTAGAGTTTCATGTGTGTACTGTCGATAAAAGTGCCCATACGAAAAAAGTCTGGAAACTTATTTAAAGATCCTCGTACATTATCTGACCCTTGGAAAAGGGGGATGGAGAGTAAGGCATCGAAGGACGAGCAGAAACCATCCTAACTACATTCAAACAGTTGAGATCGGCCAGAATAGTGAGAAGAGTCTTGTAGACTTGAGGAGACTTGTCACTCAGACTTAAATGATTGAAAATCAGCTGTGTGAAAGACTCACAAGAAATATAGAAAAAAAAGAGAACCGCGGAATAGTGGACTTTGCCGTTCTGGCTAACCCCAGGATAAAGTTTAAAGAAAGCGAAAAGAGACCAAAATATCAAGACCATATGAGTAAAATAATAATAATGTCTTTATTCCCTATTGGATTTTAATATACTATATATATAAAGCTTAACGGAGCAGCGACTAAAGTATAAGGTATTTCTACCACCTCCCTCACTTATTTATTCAAGTAAATAATTATACTTAAATGGAACATAAAAAACAAGCAAAAGAAAAAGCACCAATAAACCAGCAGAACAATTGACAATAAAATATAGAATAACATGTGGTAATTTTGTTAAAAAAACAATTAAGAGATACGAATACTTACATACATACCTACATACTGTATGTGGATATTAAATTTCAAATATTTTTTCTTTACTATTGGGAAGTTTTGTATGTATACGTGTATGCACACATATTTGAGACTTGTTCTTTCAACCCGGCCTTGCCAAAAAAATTAAACAAAAAAAAAATGATAGCTGGGATAAAACAATGATAAACAATGATATCAAAAATAAAATAAAAATAAAATAGAAGGTACTCATTGGCCAAAAGTAACATAAATAAAATAATAAATAAATTGATCAGTTTACTTACATTCATAAATATATACATTCATACATGTGCTAAAAACAGTCATTTTATTTAAAGGAAACGGAAAGAAATATTACAGATCTCTTCTTTCATAAAGACTTTTAAAATTTGCGCCATTATCGCAGAAAAGCTTAGCAATAACATTTGGCTTGGTTTATTTAGATTCTTTGTTTAATGACATATCAACTTTTGTAAGTTATTTGATGCCATACATTTCCTTCGAGAAGAAAAATAATGGCACTATTTAACCGATATAAAGGAGTATATAGGTTCCTACCTTCCCCAAGAGTATTAGTCCGATAGTGGACATGATAGCGCAACTGGAGCTTGAACTACAATGCTGCGGTTCTGTACGTTAACCACTACACCACAGAGACATCCCTGCGCAAATATTTAAGCATTAAATAATTTTATAAAAAATATTTTCAAAAAAAGTAAATAATTGATTAATTAATTGATATTAACAACATTTCAACTCGTCTGATATCATTCTATTGCGTTGAGGTAAGAGAATTGTTTGCTTTGTACGTTTATATTAACAGCTTTGACTGTAGCTTCCTAAGAATTATAGATATCAAACATTTCTATATAAACGAATAACTTGCACTGAGATCTCTTTGTTCCATATATTGAATTCTAGAAGGTACTACCACTCTGGCTCAGATTAGACCAAGCGTTGCATAGGTGTATGCATAATTAGTTACCAGGAACAAGTATGTCACGTGGTCACTCGGGCATACGTCGGAGAGCGCGAAAGTTGATATAGAAAAACAACCTGATAATTGTAGTATTTTTCTTTAGGGTTTTTAGCTGATTCGTTACCGTGAGTTGTCTGATTATAAACTGAATAGACAGCAAGTCTGATTGATATTTTCTATTTAAAAGGTTTTGGCTTCTCTTTGTCAAAACTTAGGCCGGACTTCGCTCCTCGTCGACCGCTTGAATTCTCTCGTTCAAAAACTAGTTGTTCCGCCTGTCGTGTCGTTGAAGGAACATATTCGTTTACAGTGGTGACTGGCTGACCTACAACAAGTGCTTTGTCCTGACTCAGAGTTCAACTGGCAGTTCGTAGATTGTCTGCTTTTTCTTTTTTATTTTTTTTTATTAATTTCTATTTTCCATGAGCTGTTCAATTACATTACACGAGGAGTAATGGCAAAGAAAACGTACTCCCACTCTCCCCTCACAACTAGATGAAATCTAGTGTGATACCCAGGACGCCCATTTTTTGTGGGGTTAAGCCTTCTGCAGAGGATAGAGTCAGTTTATTCTAAGCCCTATCGACAGCGTTGAAGAATTTTAGATGTAGTAAAGGCATTTCCTGGTAACTAAAATAACCAAGGACATACGTTGGTCGAATGTGTTAGTTCCCCATAAGTATAATCACAGACTGTTAGATATAAGAATATACCAACAAATAAAATAGGCAAATCATTTGTCTATTTATAAAAAGCAAAAAAAATATTGTTTAACATTCCTCAAACTATATAGATTAATCTTCCTTTATTTATTCATAACAATTAAAATATACGTAAATTAACAACCTTCACTTACTAATGCTTAGTAAAAAAAAAAAAAATTAATTATGAAATGTCTATTTTTAGCTTTACCCGAAAATGTGATATTATCTCTTTTACGTCAGTATTCTATAAGCTTGCCGACTGCGACATTCTTTCTCTTACCAAATCCGACATTAAACAGATACGATGTTAGTGATCACATGAATATAAACATCTCCTGTGGCATACTATGAAGAAAAGAAAAGAAAAACAATTATCTGTATTCAATCCTTCACTTTGACTTCGGTTTTCCCAATGACAATGAATGTGACAATGAATTTATAAATGTTCTGTTCTGTGTAAAAAGAACAATTTTAAAAACATTTCCGTCATTTTACTGGTAACTTATAATTTCATCCTCCTATGAATCTCAGCAAAAAAAAAAATGCATCTCCTAGCTTTTAAAATCTTCCACTTAAATTAATATTTCTATTAAGTGCGTTCAGGAAAACAAGAATAAATGCTAAACTGAAACTGAGGTATTTGGTGAATAAACTAATTAGGAAAATCAAATAATTTCTGAACACTTATATACGTGTGTGTGTGTGTGTGTGTGTGTGTGTGTGTGTGTGTGTGTGTGTGTGTGTTTGTCTCTCTGTGAGTGTTTGCATGTGTGTGTGTGTGTGAGAGAGAGAGAGAGAGAGAGAGAGAGTGTGTGTGTGTGTGTGTGTGTGTGTTTGTCTGTGTGTCTGTCTATGTGTGAGAGAGAGAGAGAGAGAGAAAGACAAAGAGAGAGAGAGAGAGAGAGAGAGAGAGTGTGTGTGTGTGTGTGTGTGTGTGTCACTGTATCTATGTCTGTCTACCTCTATCTGTTTGTAAGTGTGTATATCAATAGACAGACAGAAAGAAAGAAAGATAGAGTTGTGAATAACTTGAACAAACGCTTACAGGCAGTAATTTTGTAACCTTTATTGTGCTTTCAGATAGGGACGCTAGTTTTGCAGAAAAGTAACCACACAATCTTATTCTTTAGAATAGCTCTTAGATATCTTCAGAATTAAATTTATGGATATCATAAATTAGATTGAAAAGGGGAACTGGTATATCATTTATTAATATTTTTCTTGTGGAATTTCAAGTTTTTATTTATATTCAGTCGTACTATTACAAAAGTTTACTAAGTTCACCTATTATGTAGGCATTTAAAATGCACTTCACTTTCATCATGTGGTTCTAAAACAATTTGATCAATATGTTGAACCCAACAATCTGGTGAATCCCACTAACCGTTAAATACAAAAAGAGGTTCTTTCGTGTATTACAAGAACATAGATCGTTATATTTTACTGCTAATAAACGAATGACTTAAAACTAAAAAACAAAAAATCATGAGCAAGAATATCTCCCGGTGTTGAATCAATGATTTTGATTTTTTTGTCATTTTTTTCTGTACTGTGAAATTATATATTAAAAACTTAAAAACGACATAAACAATAAAATCATGAGCTAAAGAGATTTTTTTTATCAAAGAAAATCCAAATATTTGCAACACATTTCTGTCGTCGTTTCATAAGTTACTAACAGTTAGTTTAAGATATGAGAGAAATTACTTAATAGTTTTTTTTACTGATGGAAATTACATTTCCATCTTAGTTTCATTAGATTTTCCTCGAAAACATTAAAAGAAAAAGATTTCTTCATTCATTGCATAGAGAATTGTTCCTTCTCTGAAGTAGTAAACAAATCTATAAAAATAATTCCATGATCATATATATATATATATATATAATATATATATATATATATATATATATATATATATATATATATATATATATATGTATGTATATATATATATGTATGTATTTCTGCATTTGTTCGTGCTATTTTCCCAATTAAACGGTAAGAAATATAGATGTAATGATTGGCACGAACA
Source organism: Sepioteuthis lessoniana (assembly GCA_963585895.1). Classification (NCBI taxonomy): domain Eukaryota; kingdom Metazoa; phylum Mollusca; class Cephalopoda; order Myopsida; family Loliginidae; genus Sepioteuthis; species Sepioteuthis lessoniana. The sequence continues at coordinate 26,387,982 of OY757905.1, forward strand.
TTCTCAAAAATATCACGTCTGATTGACAATAAGAGGTTGGCACAGAAATAAATTAAAGATTACCAGAAGTCAAACATGAAAAATCACGACTCCCCCATAGTTGATAAATAATAAAATCAAATTTGTATCCAAGTTTAAACAACTGAATATATATATTTCCTGAAATTTAACCATTGATCAATCCATATGAATCCAAGTTGATTTTCGTAATTGAATTAAAATCAAAATGTAAATAGATAAAAATAATGAAATTCCCAAATGATTTGGTCAAAAGAAATATTATATCTGAGAGAGTGATATACGCTCTTTTTCTCATGATATTTTGGCAAATAAATAAGGAAGTCAAGTAAACAATAATCTTTTTTGTTTCATGATTATGTTGATTGATGTAGGAAAATCCTAGTTACGTGTGATATTAATTCAATTTCTAATTCAAAACGTTCACCACTAAAATAGCTTCGAAAATTGTTTAGTTATTTTCACACACAACATATATATATATATATATATCTATATATATATATATATATATATATATATATATATATATATATATATATATATATATATATATATACTTTAAGAAAAACAACAAACCGGTGACATTAGGATTATAAATTTATTTCCCAAAAAAAATTTAACAGGGCTTCTTAAAATCCTATGGACCTGAAGGAGTCCTGTTAAATTTTTTTCGTGTTTTTGAAATTTTCAAAAACGCGTAACAGGATGGAAATAAATCTATAATCCTAATGTGACCTGTTTGTTGTTGTTCTTAAAGAATTTATTGCTCTGTATTGTCTGTTACATTGAGTTCTTTTCCAGGAAAATTTACATATTCACTCTTGAATAGTTTTCTTGTCCTGATGGAATTACTCCCAACTCCAGTTTATATATATATATATATATATATATATATATATATATATATATATATACATATACATATATATATATATATATATATATATATATATATATATATATATATATATAATTAATTAATAAAACTGCTCAATATCAGTGTTCGACTTATATATTCAAGTTGGCAAAAGCGAGCAACTGACTGTCACCAAGCGCTGTTGTTTACTCTTTCTAAACTTACACACACACACACACACACACACACACACACACACACACATATATATATATATATATATATATATATATATATATATATATATATAGTGAGAGTAAACAAGTAGGTATCTAAATATATGTGTGTATGTTTCTCTCTCTTTCTGTTTCTCTCTTTTTTCTCTCAATTTCTCTCTCAATGCGCGTGCGCGCGTGTGTGTGTGTGTGTTTGTTTTTTATGCCGAACTGGATTTTATGCTTCTGTTATTTAATGTGATCGCTTGTGACTAAAGGGATAAATTTGCTTGATATGCTTTTTTCCCTGCATGCTAATTTACGGCAAATGTCTTAATAGATGAAACTTACTTTGTTTCTTGGTTGATTTCTTTTCTCAATTGAACAATATGTCTACTCTTTTGTTATCTAAGTGAATCCAATAACTTGCTTAACGAATATTCGTATAAGCAAAAAAAAAAAAGCTTTGCACTGAGAGATATATTTCGATAAATGGTTATATCTTTTCAATGAGTTCTCGGCACTCACATTTAAAAATAAACCAAGGCGAAAAGATAAAAATTAAAAAAATAGAGAATTCATATAAGTAATAAAACCTAAAAATGTATGAAAAAATACAATTCAATTATTCAAGGCGTTTTTACTGCTGAGGCAAACAGAATATTGGAAAACATTTATTTACGCGCAAGTTCTTCATAAATGAATATTGATTAATTACAACTTCTCTATTGATTATACATTGAAATTAATAATCCTGCATTATGAATGAGAAATGAAACGTAATTTGGCGTTTATATGAAAGAGAGGCAACATGACGTTTTATGGGGCAAATCCTAAAGAAAAAAATAGAGTAACGGCCAGAAAAAGAAAACCAAAACAAATATTTTTATTAAAGATGGAAAATAAATCGACAAAGCAAAATAATATGATTTTTTAATAACAATCTCTCCCACTATGCCAAAAACTAGTATATATATATATATATATATATATATATATATATATATATATATATATATATATATATATATATATATGTCATTTGTGGTATTTTTTGTATATTTACAAGTTTGTCAAATGAAATGAATAACACGAGTAATGAATTAACTGTTGTTATATCTTTATTATTTCCATTCAGATCATATTGCTTTATTGATCAGATATTTTATGTATCAGTTCAAAACTATATATATATATATATATATATATATATATATATATATATATATATATATATATATATATATATATATATATATATATTCTACCTTTTAAGATCTTCCACTTTTATAGGTATTTTGGTTAAGTGAATTCTGGAAAAAAAGAATAAATGCTAAACTAAAATTAAGGTATTTGGTGAATAAACTAATTAGAAAAATCAAACAATTCCTGAACCCATATATACATGTGTGTGTGTGTGTGTGTGTGTGTGTGTGTGTGTGTGTGTGTGTGTGTGTGAGTGTGTGTGTGTGTGTGTTCGCAAGTTTTTCATCAGGCAAATTCGCAATCCATTGCTTATTTACCAAAGAAAAACTTACATATTTTTCTGCGATTCCTGAAATGCGTCTAGAGCCCAACACTTGCACACTGATAATAAAAATAAAAACTTAATCAATATTTCCAAATCGTGTGAAACTGTTTATATTGTATCCACAGAAGTTTCTATTCAAGTTTTTCAACATTCGAATAAACACTCTCCATACGCATCGTAAGTGGTATTTTGTTACATTAAGTTAATTTTAGGAAATACCGATATATATATATATATATATATATATATATATATATATATATATATATCAGATAGAGGAAAATCGGATATCATATACACTCATATGTGTTCGTGATTGCACACAAAGATTCGAAGTACGATACATCTTTTATCACAAAAAACGTTAAAAACATTTATCTTACGAACGTATTCTCTCTATTGTTATCTCTCTCTCTCTTTCTCTCTTTCTCCCCCTCCTCTCTCTCTCTTTATATATATATATATATATATATATATATAAATATATATATATATATATATATATATATATATATATATATATATATATATATATATATATACGCCTATGTGGCTTATTACAGCGCTTTTTTAAGAGATGAATATTAATCACACGAAGCAAATATTACACCTTGAAACTTTCAGATACTTCTAAGATTACAAATACCTGGAATTCTTTATGTATTCTCATATATATATATATATATATATATATATATATAATCAACTGATTTTCATTTTTTTTTAATTTAGTTTTTGTGCAAAATTTAGGCTCGTATAGCTGTAATTTTGTATCACTATATTTGCGTTTATTTATTATTTCAAAATCTCATTTAGATTTGTAAACTACTATATTTGTCTTGGAACGTAAAATTTGAAACATCAAAACCCAAAATGCTTCAAGAAATTATTTCCTTCCCAGAACGAAAAAAATGCATTTTTTAATCAATCAAAATCATAGATAAAGTATCAACTTTTTTATCTAATTTTGAACCGACATCTTTCTTATAAATAATCCGATAAATAGTTTAAATATTCAATAGGTTTATGGATACATTCTTACATCTTCATTTCTTTTCAGTGAAAAACTTTTCGCTTCATTTGTTTTGAGTGAATATATATCATTCTGTTCTTTCAATATTGCATTTAATTTCAAGATCACTTAATTATTCTAAATTGAATGAGAATATTGTTTATATCAATTTATTCCTACAGCTATTACAATCTTTCCTCATCTGATGAAAATTCTAACAACATACGTGTAAAAATTAAGGCATAAATATACTTTTTCTCACTCCTTGTGACATACTCACTCAAAGATATTTAACGCACACAAAATATGTATAATAGAGTTACACAATCACTAACTGCAACAATTCACGCGTGAAATTTACTTCAACTCTTAAAATGTGTTTTTCGACGAATAAAGGTATAAACACTGAGTTAAAGAAGTAATGACCTGAGAAGAATCGGTCTCATTTTCTGAATAAGCTGACAATGAAAGAATTGTTCCCCAAAATACCATCGACGAATATATATATATATATATATATATATATATATATATATATATATATATATATATATATATGCATGGCTCTTCATATGAATTGAGCTCTCGGTAGCCGTTAAGCGGATGTATACAAACAATAGTAATTGTGATTCATAAACGTTTAAAATTTACTTCGCTGCTGCTGGTTTCCCCGTGGCTGAGGAGTAGGGTCTTGGATTGGCGTTTGAGTCAACCGGGTTTCGATCCCAGCTTCGGGAATCTAGCATGTCTAGCCACACTGATGAGTTCTGATAGAACGAAACAGATGTGGATGACAATATATATATATATATATATATATATATGTTGGGAGTGATGAAGTAAAGTACTTTAAGTACTTTGCTTCATTTATAAATAAACAATACTGAAGACGAAGGCGTATATAGCAAAGTTAGAATAGCGCAGCCATAGTGTTGACAGCGTTTCGTGATTGCGTCTGCACTATCCTAACTGTAATATTAAAAAGAATATTGCCCACATATCAACTCAGTTCGGTGGAATCTTTGACCACTCAAGTTTCCTGCAATACCAAGAATACAAATTATAGTTTAAACTTCTGTAAGTACAACTTGTCATTTTTGCTCAAATACATTTTCTAAAAATTTGATTTTTTATTTAATGTTATATCAACATTCGTGATCTTATTAAAACCGAATGATATTAATGTACTATCTCTGGAGTAAATTTTTAATATCAATTCACTCTGTTTACGATCTATTTTATATAGCTCTAACTTGATGATTAGCTGGCATCTATCTTCTCACTGCAGTCGTTTGTTGTTCACATCCTATCTCTTTTTGTTCCGACATCTTTATTCTTGTTTGTTGTCTTCTGTCGTCATCTCCCGTAGTTCCAAGTTCATCTCTGCTTAGATGATGGATAACAACGCGACCAGATTTCCTGCGCATATATTACTTGCATTTCTTCGCAACTTTTCCTTTCGTCATCCGTCTGACTAAAGTGAATGACATGGAGTAAATTCGAGCATTCAAAAACTTGTTTCGAGTGTTTCTCAATAAATGACGAATACAAAACGTTAGAAATCTTTTGGGTTCCGAACTGAAACCATCCAATAAGTGCAGTATTCTTCGATTATCCTCGAGTTCAATTGCTGTCAATCATAATGACTTAAACTATTGTGTTTTTTCACGCATTTCATGGCTCAGGGCAAATGTTGAAGATTACACATAGATCTCACTAATCTAGTATGTAACACTGTTACAAATAATTTGTTGTTACTTCAACCGTATTTCCTGTCTCCCATTGAGTCGATTACGCTGACATTGACTTTGTAGTTTAAATCATTGGTTTCTCTGCTTCTCAATCGGTCTCTACCACTGAAACTTTGGTAAAGAGAATACTGCCCAACATTATTCTAAGAAAATCACACTATTTAACGATCATTAAAGAAATAGACCACCGTTAAATAAAATGGTAGAAAGTTACCGTAAAGTAGCTGTAAGTATAATCTTTATTATTCAATTATCCAACACAAAACGTTTTCACTAAAAAAAAAGCAAGTAGTAAACGATATTCCGCAGAAACTAATGCAGACGACGCAGATAATCCAGCACAGCTTGTAAATAAACCAGATCAAGTTGAATCTCAACTGCGTAGCCTGGAACAAGCAACAAGAGGCATTGGTGCAATCTCCTCATTTAATATCATGTCTCTGAAATTTGTAGACCAGTTCATATAACTCGATAGCAGTATCACATTTACTGAACCGGAAGTCGACATACGCATTGGTAAAACATAGTGTTTTATTGACAAGATATCGACCAGATGGAAATATTCCTCTAACAAGATAAAAGCGGAAATATTCCACGTTGTTGTCAGGTTTGTACTACTGTATAGCGGCACCGCTTAGACTTGAACGAAATGCTATGGTTAAAAGCTTGCTGGTTTCTACACAAACATACTACGTGCAGTTTGGAACATATTTTTGGAACAGCATCATAAACAGTAGTTTTACGGCCACTTACCTCTAATCGCACTAACCATCCATTTTATGTCTAACAAGATATGCTGAGTCCTGCTAGTAAAATAAAACCAAACTCACAAGTAACATTTCCCAATGTACTCCAATACATGGACACTCTTGTATTGGCCGATCAGTAAAAACTTACATTCATCAGCTCTGTGCAGAAAACTGATGCCGTCTCGATGAGTTTCAAAGAGCAAATGTTGATAGGAACAGGTTTCGAAAGAGTCAAAGTAATCCATGCTACCTGGTCTCGTTTGCTTCGTTTGGGTTTGTTTTATGGCATATTAACCATTTTAGGTTACTTAATGCCGAATCCATCTCATATATATAATCAGTTCTATTTTAAACAATTCTGTTTAGCATAAGCATACAGTTTATATATCAAAACAGTTTTATTTCAAATAATTCAGTTTAGCATACATACCCAGTTAAGTTCTATTTTACCCAAAGCTAAAACATTATCAGGTGCTACCACTTCAGGCCACAGTTGAGCTAGGAGCGATGGTAATAAAGAGGTACTCCGTTTTTCTAAAAGTTCCATCATAACTGAGGCCTCGCCATCAGATTTTATATTGTCATATCCGGGATACTCATTGGGGTAGTCTTATCCCACTGCAAAGATGCAGTCGTTGTATTCTGCAGCCCTAGCTGACTGGGCCATCCGTGCTGTCGGTAAGTCTTGATGATGATGAGGAAAATGATGATGCATCTCTTATAGATATTACTTCAGTTAAATTCACTAAACAGAAAGCATTTAAGAAGCACTCTTATTGATTACTGAAATTCTTTGCAATTTACTGGCAATATTCACATCGAAACTAATAGAAACGTATGAATGTATACTTAAATATTGTATTCATATGTGATAAATTTTTAGTGTCACACATAAAGATAAAAACGTTTCACCGTGAAATAAGATACAACATATATGTTTGTGTTCTTTAAATAGGGTACTGATAATAAAATAATTTGCTTCTTTTTTCCTTATTCGTTGGATTCTAATTTACATTCGCATTCTGAAATCACCTTGGGAACAAGAAATTTCTTCGATCAGTTCGATTCAAAACGTAAGTTGATACTTTTCACACCAATAAGCAGTTCATATTTTATATAACACTTCAAACTACTGGGAAATTAATATCGTACAGAAGAGTCTTTATAATTAAATTTCGACCTATATATATATATATATATATATATATATATATATATATATATATATATATATTAATGTATGAATGTATGTATGTATGTGGAGGTTGCATTGATCAAATACGTATATACACAAAAAGTATAAAATATATTTTCGTGAACAGAAATGCATATATTTAAAACAAAACCCCAACCAGGAAATAAACGATAAAAATCTTTTCAGTTAGGAATTTAAAGAAATATTAATCTTACTGAATTGGCTATTTGAAAAGCGTTGAGGGGTTTCCTGGTTAAAACAGTTAAAATGTTTGAAGATTTGGTGGAGGGGTTTTCTTCTATTCATGTTACTGAAATGCCAATCCTTGGTTTGCCCTTCACTTTTGTATTTCAGTAATTTTCTGTCCCTCCTTTTTCTACTTTTTACATTACTCTTAATAGTTGTGTTTTATTTACTCTTCTGTTTTCAATTCTTTGTTCACCATCTTTCATCTGATTCTGACTGTTTCATTCCTACACTGGAATTGAATTCCTTGTAGATTTTGTGTGGGGTGATTTATGACGTCAAAGCCAGGCCAGAATTTCAAAAATAACAACAAACTAGGATATGGTCAGAGAATTAATTTTTATTTATTGCGGACTTTTTGTCCTCATCTTGGTAGGTTTTTTTTTGTGTTGTTTCTTCTTTCACTAAATTTCGGCCAAATTTCACCTCTGGCCTTCTTCAGGTGATTTTTACCGCGACCTCGGATAGGAATGATGAGTCTTGTAACCGTATTCTCAGTAATTACTGCCTTCCATAGCTGTTGTCTATCGCACCAGAGGTGAAATTTGGCCGAAACGTAGTAAAAGAAGAAACAACACACACAAAAAAAACTCCCAAGATGAAGACAAAAAGTCCGCAATAAACAAAAATTAATTCTCAGATTAAGAAGCCTCATCTCAAAATGATCCAATTAAAGACAAAACTGGGATATTATTCCCTCTTTCATCTCTGCTTACTTATATATATATATATATATATATATATATATATATATATATATATATATGTGTGTGTGTGTGTGTGTGTGTGGAGAAATGTTAGATTGTGTCAAATCTGACAAGATGAGTAAAATAAGAGGAAAAGCAGATAAACCAGATACTGACAACGGATTCAGCCATGATATTTCGTCTTTATCTAAAAAAGGACTTCCTCAGAATTACGGGGTTTTCTAAAGTTCAGCATTGGAGGAAATAGATAAATAAAGATAAATATAAAGATAAAAGGAGAAGAGGGGTCATAAGAAGGAGAAAATGAAAAGAAAGAAAGAAAGGGGAGATAGATATGTATGTCAAAGTGGTGGCGGTAGGGCTTAATGACTGTGACAGTGAATATGTTGGCAATGACTACAGCTGGGTGGGTAGGGCGAGACTATAACCACCGATGTTTTCTGTCTCTTCATCTTATGACCCCTCCCTCCTTTTATTTTATCTTTATTTTTAATAATCTATTTCTTTCAATACTGAACTTTAAAAAAAAACGTAATTCGTAAGAGATCTTTTTAAAAGAAAGACGAAATATCATTCCTAAATCTGTTGTGAGTGTCTGTTTTATCAATTTTACCGCTAATTTTTTTCATATATATATATATATAGATGATTTCTTATCGTCTCTATTTCCCTTCCATTTCTACATTGTCCCTGATGTAATTTTAACAAATACATGTTTTTTATAACGCATAATGACTTTCAAATGCTATGCCTAACAAATAAATTTCATGGAATCTTTTAGGATAATGAGGACTACTTGATGGTTACCATCTTCCCTGGCTGCAACATGTACTAGATTGAATGAAACCTGTATCTAGGAACGATCCCTGATGGAACGTATTGAGCTCGTAACCACTAATGACAAAATCCATACCATTCACCGTATGGTTTAGGACGATGGATCCCTTACTGATCAGCTGTTAGATTCTTCAATAGATAATAGTTCTGATTCGGTTTACACTGTTTTAAATGAGATCGAGTGGATTCGCAAACTATTTCCAAGATGGGTCTCAAGTATGCTGACAATAGAGCTCAAGCTGAAAAATGTTGAATTTTCCGGGAACTTTTCACACGCTTCCTAAGTTTTACACTGCAGATAAGTAACCCTAGATGAAATCTCGGTTCACCACTTTGAAACTGCATAAAAAATTCAAAGAAAACAGTTGACTGACTCTTTTGACAAGTTGATGTCTTCTGGGGCTTTCTTTTAAGGTGTAATGACTACCTGGGAAAAAGGAAAAACTAATAATATACAGTATTTTTCCAGAAAAATGAAATAACAGAAGGAAGTAATGAAAGGTGTGTTCTCGCTCAAGGAAAACCCACCCATTCACACTTCCAAGGTTGCCCTATCTGAAGTAACTAAGCGTTACTTTGAATTGCTACTACATCCTGTTTGCTCATCAAACAGATTTCTATCCGTCTTCTTCCGGTTTTCTTATGCTCAAATCCCACTTGCATGATCACCATTTTGGAAACAATGAAGAAGTAATGTTTGCTATTTGGGGGTTTCTGAAAGACCAGGATGCCACCTACTTCCATGATGGAATTGCAAGTCTTGAACATCACTCGAACAAGTTCGTTAATGGCAAGGAAGACTTCATGGAAAATAATGAAAACTGTTTTGTTTCTCCGACTCCTTCTGGATAAGGCATAGAATATTTTGAACGTTCTTCGCATGTTGTTTTTATAAAGCTACGTAAATGGTTTCAATTGTCTTATTTTTTATCCTAGCTTCAGGGAAATTTGGGTACATGTCATCTCCAACAGCATAAAGGTGAGATTAACATTTATAGATCAGTCGTTGTTTGAATTCGGTTCACTAATGTTATTGTCGAAACTGTTAACATTAATTAAATCTGTACCTCCATCTTAATTTATGTCTTTTCATCGCAGTCTCTCTCTCTTTCTCTCTCTCTCTCTCTCTCCGGTTTATTCTTCTGTTTTGCTTTCTTCCTCTTGTTATTTCTTCTTACCTTTCACTAGTTCAATTTCATGTCGATTTTTCGATTATTCGCCTCCTTTGTCGATTGCCTAATGTTTCGCTTGCTCTCCCAGGATCTTCTTCTTGTTTTGCTCTTCATATCACATCTTTCATGTTAATGTTATCTCTAATTAGTTCACGCTTCCTCTCTCTTATTCCTTCCTGTCACAATTTCCCACTTCGTCATATCTTTCTCCTTATCTAATAGGCTTTCATTCTGATCGTTCTACCATAAATTTCTCAAAGACTTTCAGTGGGCTTTTTACCGCTTAATTTGTTTCTCTCCACTATACTCGCCTCTAAAATTATTGACGACTTTCTCTGATTCGCTTCTTCTGTCTCTGAAAATCTATTCCTTTTTTATTTAATTTTTTTTTTTTTAACATGGAACATTTTAAACATTATTTCTATTTTTGGTATAATTTATCAGCTTCTTTTTACACACTTTTTTAAAAATATATTTATCCGAATTGGCTAATGTGTATAATGTTCACCAATAGCCCAGGAGACAGGGGTTCAATCCCAGGACAAGTCATGCCAATTACAGAAAAAATGGTACTCGATGCCGCCTAGCTTAACACTCAGATTTATAAGGAACGGATCAAGGGTAAAGTGAAGCAATCCAACGAAAGGAGTCGCAAATTCCCTTACACCTCAGTGTAGTAGCTTATGAAAAGGGAGCTTAGCCGTCGCCCTCGACTACGATCATCAACTTTAACTACTTACATATATTCTCATTCTTCTTTTCTTCCGTATGTTATGCCTCTTCTCTTTCTTCCTTGATTCATAATATAAGTGTTTATTACAATTTTCTCAAATATACAGCACATGCCCTCATGTATGAAAAAAATTGTTTTCACCTTTATCTTAATCTGCTTTTTTATTACACTATGTTTCTTGATATCATTTTCCTCTTTTTGTCTTAGTTTATTAGATTTCTGTCAGCTTTATTTTATATCTTTAATCGCATATTAACCTTCGTGGGTTAGTTAATACCAAAGCCATTCTTGTATAATAACAAATAGCTTGTATATAAGGGAGTTCATGCTTTTTTTTAACGGTATTCGTCCTAAAAGACATAAAATAGTGTAATTGGATTTCTACATCGATTAGTAGATTCTTGCGGTCCAGCTTGTTACCCACTACCATTTGGGGACTTCCCCTCGGGGACTACCCAGTTGTGGTCTGTGCTATTTAGGCGCGTTGAATTTTTTAACGTTACTATTTTCAATGGTTACAAACTGCAATGAAACTAGTTTATTTTATTGTTTCTAGTAGACCATGAACTAGAAAGCAAAAAGTAACTTACTTGGTTGCAAACAGTTTGTGATTGGTACTTTTCTTCACGATAGATTTACGGTGTTTATTGCCGTGAGAAAAGTTTTAAAGAGATTAAGAAATATCATTGAAGACTGTTGGATAATTATCAATACTTTCATTCAAATTAATTAGAGGAATTATTTCATATTGTTTCAGAAATTTCTGACGATCCGCAGATTATTTAAAACTCTGATACAACACAGAGCGTTCACAACCACACTGTCAGTACCGCAAAGACTGCACCAACTGCATTCCTGTTGAGGGGTAAGACGCCTTGAAAAAACGGGGCGGGGGGAATTTGTGTAAGACACTAAACAACAGATGGTGATGGGGTCCTGTTTTAGAGTTCTAGGCAGTGTGGAATACCCTTTCATTGTAATTGTTCCAAGATACACCATGACTGGAGTGCAGGTATTAATTGTGGGTCTTATATCAATTTGAAATTATTCATATTGGATAGATATGTTAAAGCATGTAATTGTGTGAAATTAGTTTTATAATATGGGAATAGTTCATATCGTAAACTGTGTGCAAAAATACTGGGAAAAGAACTATACAAAAACTGTAAATATAAAAACACAACTTACGTAATGTGTTAAAGAGCCGTGACGAAAGAAGAAAACAAAACACTTCGTTATAAAAATATAACTCTCTTTATTCTTCCTGGAGTCAATGGTTCAGTGATGTGAGAGAGAGACAGACGGACGTAAGAAGACGAATATAGACAGCCATATTGACCCATAACTTTTTTTTTTACTTTACCACGCTTTATTATCTTCAAGGTCATACTTAGCACTTCTACTGCTTCTCGGCCGGGTGTATTTGTGGGTTTTTCTGTGGGATGCTGCCTTAGCAAGGCGCCCAGCTACTTGCTGGTGCTCCTGTCACCGAGGGCTGAGACTCAGAATGCCATATCTCACGTGGGTATCTGTATATATCATTTCATAACACCCACATATTTCCATGAAGACGCAGACAGAGAAGGGTCTCGAGAGACAGGATGGCCTCGTTGACAGATAACGCAGTACGAAGAAGTGGTGAAGTGATGACCGGCGATGTTGGGAGTTTCACAAGGCGCGTGTAATAGCCAAATGCATACACACTCACAAAGTACCAGAAAAATGCCATAGACCTGACTTTCTTATAATGTGTTGTATCATATTTCGCGTTTTGGCTTTTCTTCCTTCTTAGCTATTTTGTTTTTTATTGTTATTTTTTGTTCAACTTGTGAAATGCCCACTCGGCCGTGTGAAAGGTTTAAGAACGGGGTCATCAGTAAATGAACGATCAAAGGCCAACCAACCCATCGTCTGAGTTATTTAATTGATGCAACAGATACCTAAATTAATTACTGTCCCGACGAATAATTTGTTTGTTTCTATCTGTGGCAGTGTAAAAGTATATTGTTTGTGTGCCTTTTTCAAAGATCAATCCTTAATCATATAACACTCTAAATGGACTCAAATTCAGTAATATTTACATCTAAACAGAAATTCTACACATATGAAAGCATCCATATACCAATTTCCTTTAAGTTAACTTTTAATATTGACCAGATAAATCCATCTTATGAAAGAAATCTTGTTCATTGTAAAACTCTAGTTTTTAAGGTGAATCTAAATTCAAATTAACCAGGCAAACATAAAAATATATAAAATGTTTTAATGAAATGTAAAGGCTTCAACGTTCTTCAGAGGAAAATCACAAGTGTAGTGTTGCAGGCATCTCGAAAGAAGTTGGCAGAAAAAAGTACGAAAGAATGAATCAAAGAAAAACCAGTCTCATGGTTAGAGAAAAAGAAAACACTCTCTTAATTGATTTCTAGTACTATAACCTCCCTCTGGGCTGATCTCAAAAAGACTAGACGTGCAGTAATATTTCGACATCGGTCAAACGAACATCTATTCTTTGACAAATCCTTACTTGCCCTTTGCCGGTAACTGACTCTTTTTTTTAATTCACATCTCTCGTGTGTGAGCAATTATCGCAATTACTGCGAGAGTTCTCATAAATGACTTTTCGTTGACTGTCACACAGTTGACAATCATGTTCACGGGCGGTGAAAGGCATTGGCTACATTACATAGATAACATGTTTTAACTTTTGGCATTAATATGTTTTACATAGAAATATAGACAAAATCAGCCAAAATATTTGCCTAAATATGTAAATTTAAAAATAGTCTAATACCCAAAAATATTGATTAACATAGAGTATTAACGTAATACAGTTATATCTTAAAGCAGTATATATATATACATACAGATAAGAAATGGTTTTAGTTGTTTTCTACCTTTTACAAATGTTGATGAAGTGCTGTTCATGTTTAAGCGGAAAATAATATTTCTGAAAGAATAAAATTCATCATTTCGCATAATAGCAAAGCAAATAGACAAAAAAAAAACACTCTTAAATTATTATATAATTTACTTTCACTGTTAAATTAGTAACTCTTTACTTTAGTAAGTCTTACAAAGACTAAATTATTACCATATACTAAATTATTACCATATACTAAATTATTACCATAAATTTTGTATATTATTACCATAAATTATTACCATAAATTTAGTATATTACCATATACTAAATTATTACCATATACTAAATTATTACCATAAATTATTACCATATTTTACTTTACTTTAGTAAGTCTTACAAAGACTAAATTATTACCATATTTTTCCATTGAAGTTTTATGTGTGGAAACTTGAAAATTATACATGTCTAAAACTTCTGATATAACAGCATTACATGATATTGATCTGATTGTAGTTTTAGTTGTATTTCAGTAGCATTATGTGAAAGAAATGTGATAATAAGTTGATATTATTGGGTTGAAATCTATTTATTTTGATATTTAATGGCAGAAAAATTCCTTAAAGGAAGTACATTAATTAGCACAAATATCAATAATGAACACAATTCAGGTATTCCGTTCTGAATTTATTTGTGGAATGCGAATTACACTGAGGCACTTCCAATGTTTTAGAAGCAGTTGTGAATACCAATATTTTTTCAATACCAATAAAAGCTGTCTTTTATGTCTTAGAAGACAAAATCAAATAATAATTATTACAAATATAGGTTATTCAGAGTAATTGTATTGAATAGAATGTAAGAGAGAACAAAATGTAAATCTTAACTTTTGTTATACGTTGGCTGATTTCTTGGGTTCTAAACTTTATTGGTTATTTAACGCCAAATTATATTTTTACAAATGTTATTGTTATATATGTACGTACTTTTCCTGTCATCGTTTAATAACACTGTACGTTTCGTTTGTTTGAAGGTATAGTTTCGGTCCATAGACCAAGTAGTGTAGTGGTACGTTATGTCAGACTAGATAATGAAGGGAGTTACTCTTAAAACAATGACAATTACAAATTCCGGATTCTTTAGAAAAGAAAGCGGATATTATGAAATGATTTAACTCAGAAAAAGGATAAAAGAAACAAGTAAAAGAAACAAAGCATTCTCTTATTCATTTAATATTTGTACTTGTTATCAGACCGTTTCAATTGTTTTTCTTCCGTTGAATTTTGGCTCAGGTATTGAACAGACATTTTTTAATAGACTCTAAATAAGAGTTTTCAACAAACGCTTTTAGTTACTCTCATTGTTGTATAAACAATAGTGATACTGAAACGTTGTGAGTATAACATACAAGACGGATAAATATAGGCAATATAAGTAATAACAATTCTGTATCTCAGAATTTTACAGAGACCTTTTTTCCAAATTCCTCAAAGTTTTCCAGACACGTTATGCACGCAAGAAAAATAATATAGAACATCTAAGATCAGTTAAAATTCCAAAAGGTTTATACGTCTTGTATCCTTGAAGAGGGTTACAATATACAAGGTTGTTACTAGAGTGGCAGGAACAATCAGCTACATAGTAGATGAACAAAAGAAAGGTTTTTTGGAACAGAGAGTACAATAAGTGAATAGACAGAGATTACTAAGACATCACTGATCTCCGAAGCAAGACGCCGGTGAATGCGGTGTTCATTATACATCGTTCTCTGTATAAGTAAGTCCACATAAAAAAATGGAAGTGTAGGATATTTTATTACAACAATACAATTACATGATTGATGTTAACGTCATCACAACTCATCAAGGAGTATGTTTTGCCTTGATGTTAGGGAAGTATGTTCACGGTGCATTTATACTTGTATTTTTTGTGTAAGTTCTCATGATATTTTTTTTTGGCACAAAGTCATACGATATCAAGTATTTCCATCTAACACAACAGAATTGCAAATAGTTATAGGGTTTCAAGTATTTCTGCCTAATATTGATCATTATATGTCTTTGAAAAATTAGTTCTCATTGACTGATGCCGTTTGTACAAAGTTATGATATTCTTAAGTAAACAATTACAGCTTTAAGTAAGTATTCTTAATACGAGTAATTTACAGTTATTTGGTTTAAAGTAACCATAGCAAAAAAATTCTGACAGACCTATTTGATCCATATATAGAACAGTAACAGTTGCTATCACTCTCGATTATAGTAGTCCAGAGAATTATGGCAATGAACTAAATCCCGACCATCGTATGCAGTTCAGTATCATAATGAGGACCACCCCTTCTTTTTGGGTAGGAGTCTTACTGCTATGCAAACGATACTCTCATCAATTTTTTTCCCGCTGAAAGAGCGAGAAAATGTCATAGGAGTGACACGTATTTCTATGAGTGTCATGTCTGTTATACTTTTACAGCGGTTGTGATATATAAATAGACATTTCTCATACTAATGTATTGTAGAAAAAAGTAGAGTTTTCTAGAACCAAATTGTATGTTTTAATTTTTGTCTTAATCTTTCTTGTTGAAAATTATAATGTATTCCATAGTAAGTTGTACAATAGGAAATAGCTTTCATATAAGAATCGAATTATAACCTAAAAGAGATTTTGTCATTGGATTAAGTAGATGTATTTGATTGCGATCCTTTTTGCTTGGGTGTAATAATGCTATTAATTATTTTACAGTAAAAACTAGTGTCCCTGAGTCTATCGTTCCTCGAAAATCTATTCAGCTTTTACTTGAATTAAAGACAGTTTTATTGTTTGTCAAGGGACTTGAAAAAATAAATGCCGATAGCAGATATGTCAAGAAATAAAGGAGCTGAGGAGGAACTTCGATTGCCAAACAGTTTACTTTCTTATGTGTCAACATTGACACATGAAAACGAGCACCGCTTAGGCATTTGCGATCGTTTAAACCGGGTCGTTTTTTGCAAATTTTTATGCATTTTTCCAACTGCTGACAGATCTTCTCAACTGTGAGTTTTCTAAAATAAACGATGCAGCAAAGTATTTATTCTTTTTTGCATTTATCTTCCCATATGTATTACGGAAAACATAAACAGACACACCTACAATCAACTATATATATATATATATATATATATATATATATATATATATATGCTGCAAGAACAGATATCATTGAGCCATTAAAACATCGTATATATTTATGTCTCAGAAAAGGAATAAAGCCTACAAGAGAATGCTGACTCAATAAAAAATGTCATACACGCACACACACACACACACACACACACACACACACACACACACACACACACACACAAATATATATATATATATATATATATATATTTCGCATGCATATGTATGACTTTAGATGTAGTATATATTTTATAAAAATTACATAAGAGTATACATTAATGTAATAGAAAATTGAGGGGAATGTACTATGCGTGGCAGAATATGCAAGCAGAAACTCACGCACACGCACATATCCACATAAGCTCACGTGAGCATGCACAAACCATATATAACCAAATGCACACATATACTCATGCATACATGCAAACAAATAGTTATATTGCTCTCACGTCGAGCACAAAGTATGACTGACCCTCCATTCAGTTAAAGAAATGAACCACTTTGCAGTTTACACAGGTGATTTGTTTTTTGTGGTTAAGTCTCCTATAGGACCACCAACACTTATTGAATGAGCTGATTACAAAATAAATGCTACACAAGCGTGCCAAACATTCTTCACAAAACACTTCTAAGGTTTTGAATCGATAGTTTTCTTTTTGCTAGACTGGCTACCTTATCAAGTTTTAGCCCGTTTGTCTTGACTATTTTATCCATAGTTGTAAGGGGGTAGAAAAAGATTCAGCCGTTTCTAAAGAGTATTTATAGGACGCAATCAGCCTTCTCCAGGGATTAATATATTCTTGTCGAGAGGATTTCTGTACTATAACTCTTTTCCACTGTCACCGACATCGTATCTCTCTCTCTCTCTCTCTCTCTCTCTCTCTCTCTCTCTCTCTCTCTCTCTCTCTCTCTCTCTCTCTCTGTATATATAGGGGTGCCAACACGAGAATTAAAGCATCGTCAATATTAATGTCCCAGAAAATGAACGCCGTCTTCCGGGGATGACTGATCTTATGAATACTCTAACTATTCATGCATCTCAAAGTAGGTCTGAGGTTTATCATTGAGGTCTGAGGTTTATCATTGAGAATCAGTCAATTTTTAATTAATTTAGCATTTTTTTGCAGCTCATTTCATTTCACTCACTACTAAAACTACTTATGGAATAATGGAATGCAGCAGCTATCAAAGACCTGTTACCGTGTCAATGATAAGGACGAACTTATTGAGTTATATATATATATATATATATATTAGAAGTCAGACCTGACCGATACAATGAAATACAGTTTCTTCCAACCAGTGGTTGTGTCGACACTGCTATATGGATGCACTACATGGACGCTAACTAAAGGGATGGAGAAAAAGGTGGACGGCAACTACACCAGAATGATGTGAGCAATATTGAACAAGTCCTGTCGGCAACACTCCACAGCAGCAGCTATACGGCCACCTACAACCCATCACGAAAACTATCCAAGTTAGACGAACCAGGCATGCAGGACACTGCTGGAGAAGCAGGGACGAGCTCATAAGGGGCATTCTTCTATGACCCCCCTCACATGGCCAAACAAAACCATGGCGACCAGCTCAAACCTACATACAGCAGCTATATGAGGATACGGAAAGTAGCCCTGTGGACCTGCCAGACGCGATGAACGTTAGGGAGGAGTGACGAGAGAGGGTCAGGGATATCCGTGCTTGTGGCAGGACAAGATGATATATATATATATATATATGTTACAAGACGAGATCTTGCCTTGATTTGAAAAAACAAAAAGAAAGAAGAAAAGAAAAAAAAAAAAAAAAAAACGGAAGTTACCACTTCGAGTTCTCAACTCAAAAGGAAAAATAAGTCGCTCACGCATCGGCTCCGCGCAGAACTTCCGTTTGCAATAAATTAACAAAAATAAATACATTAATAAATATCCAATCGGAACGCTTCCCGCGGGGCACAAAAATTGCCGTTTCTGAGCCTACGAAAAATATATAAATAGACGCACCAAATAATTATCAGTTAGACTCGCTCCTTCACACTGCTCGTGCTAACAATTCTACGCCACTGGCTGGCAACTGTCATCCGATACTTCAAACGATCGCCGCCGTTAGGAACGCTGCCCTAATTCCGAGAAAACGATACCTTCACCACGAGACAAGGACAGTACATGAACTTTGTAACTACTACCACTGAATTCATTCTTTAACTGTGAACATATTTCTCCATTCTATTCTCTGTACTTAATCTATTTATAAAAATGTTCTATAACATCATTACTGTGTTATTGTGAGTATCTATACGTTCTTTGTTTTGCAACCATACGCATTTCTCGCCCACAACATTCATATCACAGATATCAACAACTCAGAATATAACACACACACACACACATACATATATATATATATATATATATATATATCGAATATAGACACAATTACCAACATTAGTTATTACAGTGTCTTTTAGATTGATTACTTATGATTTACTTTCTAAAAAGACTAAATCCTGATTTTTTAATCATGAAGTGATAGATCAATTCTAAAATCTGGAAATATATCAAATTGGACGTTTACGAGATTTTGCTAAATTTCCTTAAATAGTCTCTGAATCACCTCAATTCCTTTTACAACTCCTCCTTAGTTAATATTTAATGTATTTACATTTTTAGAATTGTTACTATAATGTATTGAAATTTTCAAAATTCCTTGTATATGCATTTACACAAAGCCGCAATAACGAGCTGGATGTCTAAAAGGGCTTTTTTGTCAAGTGGGATGCAGTTTTCCTTCCCATAGTGTGGTTACTTTATCAATGCTAAAGAACCCAGTTTACACAACCGTTTACCAAAAATGAGGGAGATAAGAAATGAAGTCATAGTTTCTCCAAACGCATTAGCGTGAAGCAAAATGCAAACAACCTCACATACAACAGGATTTGAAATCGGGTGGCAAATTCCATTTTCAATGAAAATAAATTTCTTTTCAATGTATATTTAAAATGTCCGCTTTATTAAAATATTCCCAAGAAGTTCAAATGATAAATATTAAAATAACTTAAATTCCATTAATATATTTTATAAATCCAAAAGAGGGTTTTGATATGATGTTTGAAATTCAGTTTGACAATGTTAGTAAATATTTATAGCAACCTATTCAATTTTATGCATCAATAAAAAAAAAACCTTTGTTACTAACACCAATACATGGCTTAATAATTCTGCTAAGATGCATAATTATTCCATCAACATCTTTTAATTTATCCTACACCCATCGAAGACTGTATCAACGAACAAATCCCAAAGAGACCACATATTTTGGAATTGGTTTCGGTTTCTTTGTTTAATGACATATTAACCTTTTTTGTTCATTTAATGCTTATGCCATTGTTTTTAAAGAACAGTAATATTAGGGTTCAATTCATAGCTGAGGGCTAAGAGGGTTCAGGCCTTTACCAAGGATATTATTCCGAAAGTAAACGTAATAGCATAACTAGAGTTTGAGCTCACTTACTACAATGTCCCAATCCAACATATCAACTACAACGTCATGGGGAAAACACAAGGGATTTTCTTTAACAAAAATATTTTTTTTATCAAAAATATTCTTGAAAATCATGGAAATGAAGTTTTAGTTTTGTGGAAAAAATACCATTAAGTCAAGTAGTTTTCTTTCACAAATATAGAAAGTTCATTTAGCTTTCCTTGATAAATAAAAAGATAATTTGAATGATTACATACACACACACATGGACAAATACACACACATACAAACGCACACACACACGCATACCACACACACCACACACACACACACACACACATATATATATATATATATATAGAGAGAGAGAGATATTGAATTTCAACAATTATCTGAAGCGGTGTTATAAATGGTTATACACACACATAAACGCGCGCGCGGACGCACACACACACATAAACGCGCGTTCGCACACACACAAAAGCATATATATATATATATGTGTGTGTGTGTGTGTGTTTGTGCATATATATATAGTCAAATGTCACTTCGTTTTGCATTATTTCAACGATTAATTTCAGAGATGATGTAAATGAACACACACACACACACGCACACACACATACAAATATATATATATATATATATATATATATATATATATATATATATATATATATATATATATATATATATATATATATAAAATCAGCTCACTATGGATCAGACATTACAATATTTCACATTCGTTCTTTGATTTTTGGTGTACAAGATTCAAATTATTCTTCATTCGGTCTAAACCTCATTGATTTTTTTTTGCATAATGATTGACTATGACCATCTAATGAGGTTGTCGCAAGCGTTTTCGGATTGACTGCTGAGATCATATCAACGTTAGTTTTGTCAAATTAAGGCGAATCATAAGAAGTAATTAACTTAATAAAAGACCGATCAGTAATTAAACAGTTAGCATGAGATATAAGAAATGTCTGTGAAATATATTTGGTCAATAGAAAGATTATCAGAACAATGACTTTGAGCATGACGGGAACATATGACTTCCCATTGATTAAAACAATTTATTCTTTACCTAAAAAAATCCTTTTAAAGTCAAGCTTTCTGGTGCGTTACATTTTGAATCTCATTTATTCAAAGATGAAAGGGAAAATAATAGAAGGAAGAGGAGGGCTGTTATATATATATATATATATATATATATATATATATGTAGAAAAATTGATAACAATGATCCAAGTGGAAGGAGAGATTTATTGAGGTCGACACTATACCGTTTCGGTTCTACTGAATTATCATCAGGACCATGAGGAGTGATATTAACGATTTTAAGTCAACGAAGGATGTTTAAAAATGAAAAAAAAAAAAAAAAAAACTTGAATATACCGGCGAAACATCACGGAACCTTCACGCCCGCTTGAAAGAAGACAAAAGAGACATAAGAATTGGCAACTCAAACAATGCATCATTCCTACATATTTCTCAATCTAATCACAACTTCGACTTTAATTATGCTAAGATGCTCATTTACATCCACAATAAAAGTCTAAGACGAATTTTCGAAACCGCTGCTATCTTATTCTTTAATTCCCTAAATGCTCGTCCTGGCTTTTATAATATTTCTCCTTACTTGAGAAACTCAAATTTAAATAGCGACAATATATTCCATCTTTAGTTAATATTTTCACATATATCATAATTTTTATGCTTTGTATTTTTCTTTTTGTTTATGTTTTTTTGTTTTTATTTGTGTTTTTCTTTTTTCTTTTTTCTTTTTCTTCCTTATAACTCGAAATCTTTCTCAATAAACAAACGTAACATAAATTCTATACAATATTCCTAATAAATGAAATGACGTAATTTAAAAAAACAAACGCTGATTCACCAATTAAACGGCCAACGTTTTCTTATTATACAAATTTTCCACTAGGTTTTTGTATTTTGCATTTTTAAACAGCCATCGTTGATTCAAAATCACTAATATCACCCCTCATGGTCCTGATGATGGTTCAGTAGAACCGAAACGCTATAGTGTCGACCTCAATAAATATGTCCTTCCTCTTTGATCGTTGTTATCTATTTTTCTACATATTATCGCATTACAATCCTTTATTTATAAATAATTTCCTCCTTAGTTTTGTTTTGTATTTCGTTAAGCATCCCTCGGTGATCTAATGACACTTTTGACGTCTTTTATAAGTTCTGATGATGGTTTATTGCAATAGAAAAATTATAAGGTCGACTTTCTTTCGTATTAAATTCTTCACTGTGCATTACTCTATTTTTCAATATTTTTCCACACACACACACACACACACACATATATATATATATATATATTATTTTACTCATCGAGAGTTTTCACTCCAACGTTAACCGATGGTTTTCCACCAGAGTCTGAGTGACAGAAACTCTCATAAAAAATCCTGGAATGCAAAAGACCTCAATTTGGTAGGTTCTCTTTTTTTAATTATCACTGTGTCTGGTCTTCTAGCCAAGATTAAATGATTCGTTTATATCTCAAAGCGAGCAAAATGTCGCAAATGCGAATGAAGACTGTTTTAACATTGTCCGAAATGTTTGATTTCATACCCCGATTACCTATTATTTCGATCGTCTTTGGTTAATCTCGAGGATGTGTGTACAGTTATGATATAAAGACGTTTTGCTCGACATATGTTTTTTTTTTAAATATTAGCATTTATCCAATATTTTGACGTCATATCATCATCATCATCATCATCATCATGTCGTGCCGCTAGCACAGATATCTCTGACCCTCTCTCGCCACTTCTCTCTATCGTTCATCGCCTCTGGTAGGTCTTCAAGGCTACATACCGTATCCTCACATAACTGCTGAATGTATGTTCGTGCTGGTCGTCCTGCTTTTGCCCGGCCATATGTGGGGGTCCATAGGATTACATTACTTATGAGCTCGTCCCTGCTTCTCCTGCAGTGTCCTGCATGTCTGGTTCGTCTAACTTGGATAGTTTTCGTGATGGGGGACAGGTGGCCGAATAGTTGGTGTCTTGTTGGGTGTTTCCGCCAGGAGTTGTTCAATGTTGCTCGCAGCATTCTTGTGTAATTGCCGTCTAGCTTCTTCTCCAGCCGTTTTGTTAGCGTCCATGTAGTGTAGCCATACAGCAGTATCGATACGACAGCTGCCTGGAATAAACTGCGTTTCATTTTATCGGTTAGGTCTGCTTTCCATATGATCCATCACACACACACACACACACACACACACACACACACACACACACACACACACACACACACACACACACACATATATATATATATATATATATATCGAAAAGGACATCGATATATATATATATATATATGTGTGTGTGTGTGTGTGTGTGTGTGTGGATAGTTAGATAGATAGATATCACCTTTAAGTAAATCGATATTTGTTATACTGAGGAGAAAATAACGTTCCCAATAAATGTTGACATTCTCCTATTCGAGTTTACAGATGATCTTGAAACTATATAATCTGAATAGAGCGTTTAAATACTTCGTACGTTAGGTCCGGTGTCAGGTTATCTGGACCACAAATTGTCGAAATATACATGCCCCAATAATTTTTTTGTCTTATAAAAATATCAAACAACATAACTCATTATAGAAATACGGGGGGAATTATATATATATATATATATATATATATATATATATATATATATATATATATATATATATATATATATATTCACCAATAGACACTTACCACAACACGCACATTATCTTTATCATCAAATCAGGCCGATCGAACAGAGGGTTTACATTTTATCTCACTAAAATTCCATATCTACCATCGCTCCTAGAGAGTGTCACCATAAAGTGTCGGCGCA
Organism: Sepioteuthis lessoniana; assembly: GCA_963585895.1. NCBI lineage: Eukaryota > Metazoa > Mollusca > Cephalopoda > Myopsida > Loliginidae > Sepioteuthis > Sepioteuthis lessoniana. The sequence goes on from OY757905.1 coordinate 26,412,384, forward strand.
ATAGTGCTGATTAAGTTTTCTCGGTCTGAAAACAATGCCGTAATTATGTGTCTTGCTTTTAAATTAATCCCTACTTCTCCAGTAGTGCTCAGCATGTCGTTATCGTCTTAATTGGATTGTTTGTAAAATGGGGGATAAGTGGCCCTACAGCTAAGTTTTACCTGTTGGTTCATGGAATAGCTCAAAAGAAGTCGCATCATTCTTATCCAATTCCCAAGTAGCCTTTTTCTTCCAACCTTTCGTCGATGGCGACGTGGTACAGCCATAAAATAGTACTTGCATGGTTACAGTTCGGATTAATGCCCGTTTCTTTTATCAAGGGGATGGGATTTCTTTTCGTTCGCTAACCTCTCGATAACAGCCCATATCTTTCTTATGAATATGTTGATATCGCTTTTAATACATAAGATATTGCAACCGAGGCATTTAAAGTGTCTACTCATTTCCTTGGCTTACCATTTAATGCAGAAATGGTTCCATCGTTTTTAAAACAGATGCACAATATTTTGAGTTCCTGTGGAGACCATTGCCTCTTGCTGCCTATTCCAGACAATACAGCAAATATTTGGCTTAATGAGGTGCATTTAAGAGAAGAGCTAGATTATATACATCATAGTTTCTCGAAGATATCATCAGCTTCTAACATGTTTTTTTTTTCAGTGTGAAAACGTCTTCTTTTATTAGATTTGCTGACGTTCGTAGAACGTAATCAAGGAAGATGATAAATATAAATGGTTCTAACATATCTCTAGTGAAAATGTTAAAAAAATCAGTGTCACAATCGTTTGAGAGAACCACTGCTTTGGAGTTTGGCAGAGATAAAAATAGTGATAATAGTTTCTTTGGGGAGGCCATATGCTAGAAGTATTTATTCCATATTTAATCAGTGTATGGAAACAAGCGTCTTTGCGGAATTTTCAAACAAAGGAATTGCCTAGAGTTTTTAACACATACTCCAAAGATTTCATCAATAGTTAGGATCTGAAAATTTGAGGATCATTTTCTCTGAAAAGTGCTCCGATTTTTCCAAAGAATTTACGGTCGGTTACGATTGAGAAACAGAGCGTTTTGAAAGGTACAGCTGAGGGAAACAGACAGACACAGACGGATATGTCTTCCTCTTGATTCAATATTGATAGGCCTCTCTTGATATGTAGTGTTCTGTTTATATTTGAAAAATTCTATCTTTACGATAAGGATGACGTTTTGACTTATCATATAGTCATTCCAAATATTTGTAAAATTTTCAGATTTTAATTTCTTCGCGTTTAAACACCATGTAAAAAAACGATAGATTCCATTTGCACATACATTGACACATATGTGTGGGTGTGTATGTGTTGTGCATTTGTTTTCTCTGTGTGTGTGTGTGTGTGTGTGTGTGTGTGTGTGTGTGTGTGTGAACATAAAAGTTTGAAAAAAAGTTTTTTAATAAGGTCTTATTCAGAGATATTCACTAATGTTAAACATTTCGTTTTTTACATCAAACCATAATTAGAGCATTTAAATATGTGATGTTGTATTTTCGTAGTTATATTCAATTTATTTCTTAATACTTAAAAATGAAAGTAAAAATGAGTAGGTTTTTAATTTTCTATTTCCGTTGCTGATGTTCTATTTAAAACTTTTCTGGCCTAATTAGATGATAAAATGAACAATAATTCAAACGATACAGCGTCGTATATTTGATTCCTGAAACGATGGCTTAATATGAAACCCAAAAAATTTAACAATGACAAATAATTCAACTATGAATAAAATAATTCTCTGTGTAACTAGTTCTTTATATCTGCGCTTTTAGATGACGTCGGATTTAATTCTATTTAGCATATATATATATATATATATATATATATATATATATATATATAAATATTTCAACAGTGTATCGTTGTTAATATCTCAATTGGTGGGTTTGTGGAGAGTGCTCAATATCTGTGATAGAGCTATTATTCAATGATAATGAATTTTTCAATTTTTTTCAAGTTCCTCAAAATTTTTCTTTTTCTGCCTGATAATTGTCGTATAAAACGGCATGAAACCAGTGGTCATAGATAAGCAACAATAAATATATATAAAAACTAATATATATATACATTAGAAGTCAGGAATGTTTCACGCAGCAATCAAAGCAAAATCTTTAATTCCTCTCTTGTGTATTTAAGGTTATATATATATATATATATATACTACGAATCCCTACAGCTTTGAATCACTATAAGCAAAATTATAAATATATAGTAATCACTAAATAACTACCCCTTACACATATTTATGCAATTTTATCATAATAACAAAAGGACTGTATCTTTTTTATTTATTTTTACCAACATTATTCAAGTAATGTAGCATTTAGTACAAAAAGAACACCAAATAAATCCGTTTTGATTGCATTATTCTTATCATAAATAAACTCTCGATATCTTTTGCTTAGAAAAACCTTTTGTAAAATATATGTTGGGATTCACTACTTTTCCAAGTTTTACAGCACACACTCACACTCAATCACACAGACACACACACATATAAATATATATATATGTGTGTGTGTGTGTGTGTGTGTATTTGTGTGTGTGTGTGTGTGTGTGGGTGTGCGTGTCTGTGTGTCTGGGTGTGTGTCTGTTTGTTCACATGTGCGTTGTGTTAGTGCACACGTAGGTATACGTGTATTTTATTAGCCCGTAGACCATTTATACATATTTATTGTATATTGACTAAATCTGAAATTAGTATGTATCTATTTCTATGCATATATATGTATGCATAACAGTGAAAAATTATGTACATGCATTATTAATATCCATATCTTGCTTCCTCTATTAGCACAAAGTACCTAATACTTAGCTCCTATTTCTGCAACGAAATATAATCTCATGCCCAAAACCTGCAGCTCAGCCCAATACAATAAATAACCGTGCTTATTCTGGCCAGTGCATATTCAGTTACATATGAACAATCTTTAATCTTGGTAGAATTTTCTTTGATTCCTGATACCAAAGAGAATCAGAAAATCCGATTCCTGGGAATCTTAAAAGACACTGCCACCCTGTGATAACCCAGCTATAATTCTTTCCGTTAAGAGAATTCTATGACTTATTTTAAGCATTGGGAAACGATAAAAAAACGAAAATCTTCATGAGCTCGGTTGATAAATCTGTTTTCTGTTTATGTACAGAGGGCACTTTAGCGAAAATTCTCGAACGCACTGACAATTTCCTTTCTTTTTTTTTTTTTTTTTTTTTGTTGTATTTCTAACTATCTCGAAAAAAGGTGTTTTTCAGTAACTACTAATATATCAGACTCGAATCTTTTATTCTTCTTTCATACAAACTTGTATTTATTAATATACAGTGAATAACGATCACAGTTCTAAGAAAAGAGAGAAATGTTTACCATTATCTTCTTTGCTGTTTGATTAAGATTTGTCCTCTTCTGAAATGTCTTCCAAGTAGTTTAATTCATAAAACAATTAGCAACGTAATTTTAGCCATATTAAGAAAAAGATAGTTTTGTCATTTCACCAAAAGGCATTACTTTAAACTAAAAGTGAATGTTAACTTGTTTTATTTTAATTGCTACTGTATTTATATATTGAAACGGCGTGGTTTCGTTAGTATTTGAGTAAAATATTGATTGCTGTTTTAAAATAATGCATGATAACAAATTACGATACAACAAATTAAAAGTCTGATACGAGTAATACGATGCATTTGATGTGGGGTAATGAAATTTGGCACTTGACTCCAAGGTCAAGAAGTAAAGACTGAAATTTTTCACAAAAATACGTTTTATATTGGATGTTATGTTTTCAACCGGAAAAGAAAGAATGCGTCGAGTGGTTTTCTTAGTTGATAAAAGAATGACTTTCATTCTTAATCTAACATCACCCAATTTGTGTATGTTGTCTATTAGCCCAAAAGTCTATGACTTAGATGTACCGGTACCAACTTGTACTTTTTGAATATCAGAAATTTAAATGCAATGCCTTACGTTCCTGAACGAGATTTTATGCTTTCCCCACAACAATTCCAGTGTATATTGACATTTTCACCACTCACTGTCAGTCACGTTTCCTATAACCAGGGCTGATGACGTTGGTGATGGAGGCCATCGTATAACATTTCTCCCTTTCATCATTTTCAATGGCATATATATTTTTCTTTGACTAATTCTATGAAAATTATCTATATGACTAAATTCATCATCATTAACACTGTTACAACAATGATTATTATATATTTACTTCCTTCTTTTTCCTTCTTTTTTTGACAGCAAAAAAACAAACAAACTATATCTCCAGGCCTCGAGGTACTCATAAATTTCTCCATCATAGAGGTTTTCAAAATGTGAAATATGAAAAATATCAAAATATTTACAATATTCAATTACCTATTTCACTATTTCGAAAGAAAAAGTCACTTGATTCGTGAAAACAAGAAATTTCGACATCTGAATTTACAGTCGGAATTCGATGTTATACATCAAAAAAAGATATCATCTTAGAGTCAAAAAAAACTTATCTGATCTTTTTCCATCATAAAAAAAAACTGTCTTCTTATACATTAAAAATGTATGCCATTCTCTTTGGTAACTTTGAATACTTACAAGCTGTTAGCATTAACATTTGCAAAACTGGGACTAAAACAAGTGACAAAATCTCAAGATCATTTTCCATATACGCCATTTAAAGAAAAAAAGGCATTCATCAATAATTTCTGTACAGTGGAATAATAGCGATATTTAATTCCCTCCACTTGAGCCCTTTTGCTTTATTTTTCTTCATTTTATAAGACGATTCACAGAAATGATTTCCCTTCGTTTAACTTTAGAATTACTTATCGTAAATACTCTTATCTTTACATTATTCGAAAACTTAACATTTTTCTTACCATTAACATTAATAGTGGGCCCTATCGATACAAAATATATTTTATTCTTCCATCTTAAACCAACTATTTCGCTCTCAGCGCAAAAATACCACCAAATCACATTTTCACTTAATTCGCCAAACAATATTTACAATAAAATTAAGCCATACATCAGCTCCCCACGCCATATTTAGTCAAACTTTGACTATTTAACCACTTGACTTATTCACGGCTTTAATACCCAATCTCTTTCTTCATTCATAGATTTCAACGTAACCACAACAATATACATCTTGATAAAATTTCCTTCGGATTCCCATAAATTTCACAGCAAAAATATTCAGAGATAAAAAAATAGGTTTACAGCATAAAATGACCCGGCCAATCGCAATGCATAATGAGCTGCACCGGAGAGACTCGCACAAATATTAGTACGACCAATTATCATTTAATCAAATCACGCCTTACAAAAAATCATCTTGAGAAACGATTCAAGATTAATACAATGTTGAAGCTCCACCCTGAATTGATCATAGTAGTGTTTTATTTCAATAAAGCTTCAGGTCAAACTATTTCCTTATTCGTTTTTCATTACAAATTCCGATGAGGTGTACCAGAATTTTCCCACGCCTGGTTACGGTTTCTGTGTTTAATGACATATCAACCTTCTTACTTTATTTAATGTCAAAATATCCTTGAGAAGGACAGCAGTAGTACTATTTAACCCATGTTAGGTGTATAAGAGAGTTTAGTCATTTCCCCAAGAGCAAGAGTCCAAATTCGAACGTAATAGTGCGACTAGAGTTTGAAATTGCTTGCTAGGATATCACTGTTAGCACGTTAACCACTACACAAGATATATAACCATTTCTCCTGCTTTTTATGTCTATTCACTTGAATTTCTCACACTGAAACCAACTGAATCTTATAAATTTAACTGAATTGTCATTCAAAGTTATATTTGCCCAGTCGGATGGGGCTGTAGAATACAATGACAGTACCTCTACACAGGGGTAAGACCCCGCAAACGAGTGCCCTGTTAATGACACTAAACAATCTGATGTTGAAGCTCCAGTGATGCTGAAGCTTTGGGGAATGTTGAGATCCCCCTTCATTGCCATTGGTCCCAGGCCCAGTCTGGTTTGTAGTGGTAGCTCCTGATAAGGCCCTATCTATGAGTCAAATAGAACTAAACTGCGTTCTTATGCTAAACTAAATTACTTTAAATAGAACTGTTTTGATATTTAAACTGCGTACTTACGCTAAATTGAACAAATTAAATTAAATAACTAAATTAAATAAAACAGTTGGACTAAACTGAACAGCTTGAAATAGAAATGTTTTTGACAATTAAACCCTGTACTTACATTTAAATTGCGTATTTCTGATAAACTGAATTATTTGAAATGGAACTTTTTTGACATTAAAACTGTACTAACGCTAAACTATTTTGATATTTAACTGTGTGTTAACAAAATCTCGACTTATACTAAACGGAATTGGTTAAATTAGAACAGTTTGACTAAACTGAATAGCTTGAAAGAGAAATGGTTTTGACACACTTTCTACTCATGCTAAATTGAATTGTTTCAAATAGAACTGATTATTTGTATAAAAATAGATTTGGCATTAGATAACCTACAAACATTATGATATACCATAAATTCAAACCAACCAACCAACAATCGAAATCATATAATTCACTGCCTAAGAAAATCAAATCTTATAAATATGCTTGATGAAATAGATTTTCATTTATACAACGTTCTGCTAAAAAGTTGCTATATATATATATATATATATATATATATATGTGTGTGTGTGTGTGTGTGTGTGTGCTCTTTCATTCATACTTAGCACTATTTAATGTTTCTGTAGGCATCCGTATTCATGAGTTAAAATATATCTATCCAACATTTTAGGTTTTTTTAAATGGATGCAGTGTAAACACTGATGATTTTAATGGTGTTGATGAATTATCATCGAATTAGAGTATAAAAACACAAATAGTAGTTTGTTTTAGGACATCGATTGAATTATTTTTCCGCTCAATTTCTGGTAAATATGGATAATGAACACAATCTGCGGTGGAGTTTCTTTTTTCTAGATTGAACCGACTCTTTCCGTATCTTTAAAGGTTTCTTCGCACACAAGAATGCTTATATCTTCGGACCCCAACAACCAATTTATTACGCACTGAGAAATGTCATCGTCTTTTATTCGGATTCACAGTAAAAAAGCACCTCTAATTCTACCTTGTGTTTGCAGCATTATCCGGTCAAGACCCGACACTACTTAGATAAATGATCAAGTCTGGTGACCACTGCAAGTCCTAGTTAACCCTCGATTATAGTCTGGTGTGTTAGCGCAAGCATATCTTGATACATTTAAAATATTGAAACAGTTGTTTAACTTTTGTTAGTTAGTCTTTATTTTGACTGATGTATTTTCTTAATGACTTATCTAATCACACTCCTGTACCATTAATTCACGATGTTACATGAAAAAAAAAAGATTTAAGTCAAACAATATAACAATATAACTGGTCTTTGCTTGCCGAGATTGATATAAGCAATGAATAAAGGTAACTGTAATAAAAGAGTTTGATACTCTTCTGGAGGGATCTAAATGACATACTACGAATGAGAATAGTGAAGATTTTGTTTCATAGAAGCAGCAGTCGAGTGAATACCAAGTAAGCCAAGAGCCATATCCCGAGTTCGCAGGAAGGTATTAAGATTTTGGAAAAACTAAATAACTATGCGTAGAAACATAACAAAGCCTAAAGAAGACAAAAACATACCGAGAAGTAACATCTAGAATGCATCCAAAGCCAAATAAATCAAAGTATAAATTCAGTGGAAGATAAAAAATCACGATTAGAAGAGCAGACAGAAAATCAACTGAGAGGGAACAAAAGCACCTCGAGAGCAAAGCGAAAAGCTGTCAGCTAAGAAGAAAGACTTTAGAAATGCAAAGAACATGTCGAGAATCTGCCTAGAAGCCGTCCTAAAAACAGATAAACTTACTGAAAATTTTATTGATAACAAACTAAACATCAAACTAGGAATGTTTACAGAGGAAAAACTTGATAGAAAAGCTGCTGGCCTCACCGAGATATATCTTAAAAGACAAGGAAATTTGACTCAATAATTCCTCAATAATGCAACTCTGTCTACAAACAAAATACATTAGAGAATTAAACAGAAGAGTGTATTCACCTTTTCATCCAAAAAAGCAATACCTAAATCACAAAGAACTTCATATGGAGTTGGGCATATAAACCTTAATAAATAGACCAGCAAGTCTATTTATTAAGGTTTATATGCCCAACTCCTTATTTTATCCGATTTGAAGTTGACAAAATTCTTTGGGAAAATCGAACGGATGTTGGAGAAATCGATCGACAACTTCACATATTCTGTCTCTGAATCATAGAAAGACTACGAACAAATAAATATTGAGGCAACACTATTGATCATGTATTCGAACTGTTATCGTTTACTCACCTGAGGGTAACGGCTACTTCTTTGGCATTGTCGATGGAGTTTTGCAAGGTGGTACATTGTAACAATACCTGTTTATTATCTGCCTGATGTACAAGGTATGTCAGTATAATAGAAAATGGTTTCACTTTCTTAAAAAAGTCGATGCAGATCAGTTAAATGATAAAGCACTTCTCGCAAATACACCTGCTAAGGACGAATCCCTAATACATTAACTGGAACAATCAGAAAGAAGCATTGACCTTTATGCCAACGGAAATAAAGCAAATTTCAGGATTGACACAAGATGGAGCCATATCGGCATTAAATAAGTAGCCTCTGAAATTAGCCAACCAGTTAATAAAACTCAGCCCCTCAACTACAGAAAGGGATGTTAACATAGGCATAGAGAAAGTGTTATGGTACATGGTAATAGACTATTTCTCCACAATGTATACCGACTCTACTTAAAACATGTGGACGTAACCTCCAAGCAGAGTCGAGCGGATGCGCTACTCTCTGGGAGGCCCAGGTGGCTACCTGCCTCCGAATGTGCTTGTCTTTAAATGACAGGGCGGAGGTGTAGGCCGTGTAGATCTTCCCCTTCATCCTTTACCGATTGTATGTACTTCTTCTGCAGGCGCTTAAACGATCTCGCTTCAAATTACTTAGGGGAGGCCGAAGGCCAATGTTCGGCAGAATTGTCAGTTGTCAACGTCCGAGCAATTGGAGTCAAGGTATTCCTGATCTGGCGAACTACTGATTCGCTGAAATACTGGCTTACTTGGGCTGATCCTTGTCGACGGACGCGCTGTGGAGGCGAAAGGCGAGAGATAACTTTCCTTCCCATAAGTCAGACCCCACGGCCGAAGGTCGACGTAAGCCGAGGGGCAAAGCTCCATTTGCCCGAGACTGCCATAAGGCCCTTTGCAACCTCCCTGCATCTAGTGACCCTTCTCGGTCTCGAAAGGAGCTGTATCGCGAACTAGTGGTGGGTTCTGCTTTGGATCCTCTCATGGATCGGCTCCGGTGGTCGATGAAGGAAGTTCGCTTGCACTGGAATTGGGTACTAGGTTCGGGCTTTTTGAGGAATTGCGAGTTCTTGTTCACCTGGTATCTTGCACAGAACGCGTTGCCCTTTTTCGGCCTGAATTACAAAGCGGGCCTGGCAGACATGCCCAATTGTTCTCGCTGCGGCAGTGGTTTAGGAATAACGGCCGAGCACGCCTTCTACTACTGCGAGTGACTTCGTAAGTTTTGTGATCATGTCAGAGAGTGGACGGCCCACATCCAATCCTGACAGTTCGTGCTGCTCGATGTTAGTCAAGACGTGGACAACATTTTACCTCGGTTTAAAAGTGAGAAGCGTGTGATGTTTCTCGCGATCCTCGCTATAGCAAGAATGGTGATTTAAATGAAACGAAAGAAGGGGTTGTATGACGATGCAAATTTTTCACATTGTGATCTGATTTTGTTCTTTAGGCATCAGATTAGGGTCAAAATCTGATACGATTGAAAACGCTTGGATCACGTAACATTCGACCGAAGGTGGGTGCAGGCGTCGAGCCTGGTCATACGAAAGGGGGCAACGTTGAGTCATCCTTCCTCTTCCTGCTCATGGTGACAACGGACCGGGTCCTTCCAGACCCCACCCACGGTAAATCGTTTGCTTGTTCCTTTTTTCCCAAGTTAGCAGTATGTTGTGAGTCATTTTCTCCGTCATCTTGTTGTTAGTTTTTAAGTTCTTCTCCGCCCCCATTCCTCCAACCCCATTTTTCTGAAGATATTGGAATTCATATCTATATTCTCATTCCTGTAGCCTGCATAAACCTCCCACACCTCACCCTTCCCCGCACTTATTTTGTCCCTTTAGCTTAATATCTCTTACCCACTAGTAAACGTCCGGTTTGTTTTCAGTCCCCTCGGAGACCGGAAAACAGTCGGCCTCCATTTTATAAATGGGAGATGGGAGGGAAACCAAACGGGTGCTTATTTTGTTTTATTTTTTATTTTCTTTCGGGGTTTTTCTCCCATCCCATCATTTTCATAAATTGTACATAAGCCATTCATTGTAAATAAAATACATTTTTCATCCAGTTTTTTTTAAGTAGCACTCTTCTCATAGAGTAAATACGGTATTTTGGTGGCTGTAGGTCGCTCAGTGAAGAATGAATGGCCAATTGTATTGTTTAATGTTTCAGCGAATGTGGCTAGCAAGGGCTCCTTAGTTCTCATAGACCAGCACCCCTAGCCCTATCCCTGAAAACTTTCAGCCTTATACTCCCTAAAACTGGGTACACTACACATTTAGAAATAAAACCTCCAAGCTGCCTGACAATACCGGAAGGAAATTCCTAACTGTTATATAACACCTGAATTCCGTACATTTGTTCTCTTATTGTAATATATTTGTTTCAACCTAATATGCTGGTCTGCGTGTCTTCATTTTGAATCCTAAACACCACAACAGAAGGCATGATCTGCTATTGGTAGTTGGTCGATTCTATTTTAATCTGATCTCTGATAAAACAAAACAGGATTTCTTCCAAGATTTCGACGAGTTAGTACTACTGTATGGTCGAACCACATGGATTCTAAAAAAAACGCTTAAAGAAAAAGCTAAACATAAAGTACGCAAGAATACTACGTGTAGTTCTGAACAAATCCTGGAAACAACACCCCACAAAAGAGCAGCAGTGCGGCCACTTATGTCCCATCTCACAAGTTATCCAAATAAGACAAAGACGTTCTTGGAACTGCTTGGGATGACAGGAGAAACTCGTAAAAAAAAACGACTTTTGTACGGACTCCGACAATGGACACAAGGCACACCAGCAAAGACATACATCAGTGCTGTATGGAGTCTAGATACAGTTTAGAGGGCCAACCAGAAGTTCCGGACGATAGGGATGGCTGGTGAGAAAGAGTCAAGGAACTCCGTCCTACTAAAACGAATTGATGATGATGATGATGATGGTGATTCACTTTATCATCATTTGGTTCATATTTTCTATAATCGCCGCGGAAATACAATACACAGCTAAGTAAAAAGTCTCATTTAATATCCCATGAATATTTACTAAGACATAATAAAATAGGGGGTAAAAGAGAATATATTGGTGTTTTACTTGGTTATAATAGTTCTATATTGAAATAGCAAAAGGAAAAACTTTTAATAACAGTTATTGGAAATTGTTTTTATTTGAATTTGCCTTTCAAACTTTTTCATTATCCGCACACTTTCTTTCCATTTAAAAAAAAAGATCGATAGCATCCATTACCATCTCTTGATGTCTTTTTAAAGTTATACGCAGACAATTTTGCACAGGAATACATTTAGTCGAACTTTTAGCTAACTGCAAGTAGACATCTGTTCATTAAAACAATATTTCTACACTGGCTATCTGCCAAAAAAGTTAAAATAATTGTAATTCGGGCTTTATGTAGATTTCCTGGCATATTTTCTTTGGTAAATTTGAAATTTCCTTCTAAAACTAATACCAAAATACTTAAAGGTATCAGTTTACTTATATTACAGGAGATTGTATTGAAGTTTACCTTTAAAACAAATCGTTGTTTTGCGGGTAATAGGCAAACATTTATTTTCATCAGAAGTTGTTTTTTTCAAAAGACAGACATTCTTTTTTATTTTTTTCCTTTTAAATTCCAATATTTATTAATACGTAATCATTATCAAGAGGTGCTCTCGGTGTAACAGTTATCGTCATCAGGAGTGGTCTCCGTTTCGTGAGTTCAAATCCTGAATGAGTCAGTCTCCGTTTCTCATAGAGCTAACAACCTAGGGATATGTATGAATTCAACTATCCCAACTACCCCACCGGTAAATAGTAAGATTGACTTGGCTCTTCACTCTCCGCACAGCTATACAGGTTTAAGACGAAAAAACTGTAAATTCAAGCCAGTTGTAGAGTTGGGAAAGGATGTTTCACGCAAGGTTGTTCGTCTCCAAAACAGGCTAAATGAGTACCGCCCAAATGAGATTAATGAACAAGTGAAGTTGACGTTGTAAATGTTAATAAAAATGTTAGATAAATTTCCGGTGCCATAAAACATAAAATTAAATGATTTACGTTGTTGTTTATTTTTCCTTTATTTTTAACAGTTTAAATTTCTACTTCGATTTTAGATTTTCTATTCGAGTTAATAAACCTTAATTTTATTACAAGAGTATGTGAGTCCGCGATAGGGCTCAAAAGTTGAAGTAAAGGCTTTTACTTGTCACATTTGTGGCAGAGCTTACAAGGAATAAAATAGCCTGAGGAGCTTTCCTATGAGCCCTTTTTACGGGATAGAGGAAATGATCTTATTCTGTAAAGAATTAACAATAACAATCTAAACTAAAAGCAAATTTCTACTTCGAGTTTAGACTTTCTATTCGAGTTAAGAAACCTTAATTTCATTTCAAAAGACTGTTTATAAGCTGCTTGTTTACTATCTCTAAGACACGAAAGAGAAAGAAAATATGTATGTATATAAATTAACTCCAGGTTTATTCATCAATTAAATGGTTAAGGAGAGTTGGAGAAAGTTCATTAGCTATAAACTAAAAGAATAAATAATAATCATCATTCAAATGTCTCATTAAACAAAAATAGAGTAGATTATTCTTTTTAAAAATGCCCACTTATCTCAGAACGTTACTGATCAAGAATCATGTATTGTTAAGATACAGTTATATAAACGATGACTGGTGTCACAATAAACTATTTTTTTTTTCATTACTCACAATGAATAGTAATGGATCCTTATCATATCAAACATTTTTTAGAGATTGATATTTGGTTTACTTAATCCATACACATTCGTACATCAACATATATACACACACACACACACATACACACACATATATATATATATATATATATATTTCCCCTTTTTTTGCTATTGAGATCCCATGAAAGAAAACTGTCACAGAAGGATTTTACACAAGTACTTGCATAGCAAGCTACATGTAATTTTAATCTATTCTTTGACTGATTATGTCAGTCTGCGTCAGGGCTCAGAAGCTGTACGAGTTAAAATAAAGCCTTTTACTCGTCACATTTGTGGCAGGGCTTGCAAGGAATAAGATGGCCTGAAGAGCTTTCCTTCGAGCTCTTTTTACGGGATAGAGGAAATGACCTTATTCTGTAAAGAATTAACAATAACAATCTAAACTAAAAGTAAACTTGTAAAATTGTAATTTCGCTCTAGTTCGCCTTCCATGCAGTTGCATGATCAACGAAATCTGCGGAAAATACATCAAAGAAAGAAATTCAAATATATACATATATATGTGTATGTATGTGGGGGTATGTTTAAGGATACATTTTGTGATTTTATAGATATATACTGTTTATTTACATTATTTATATAATATAAATAAGCGATGAGTCATGATGATTAGAGTGTTCATCATTGTGCCCAGAGAGAGGGGTTCAATCCCAGGTCGAGTCATACCATAGACTCAAAAAACCCGACGATGACTCCTTGCTTAACACTCATCATTACAAGATACAGATCAAGGGTAAAGTAAACAAATCCAGGGAAAGAAGTAGTGCCCTCCCATACACCAATGTGTATTACCTATTAAGAATGAAGCCGTAGGGTCATATTATATGTATTCACTTTGTTTATTTACATTGTATATCTAGATAAGGTAAAGAAACATTGAATATCTATATATATATATATATATATATATATATATATATATATATATATACGCTCCAATACTCGGGTTGAGCAGTCTAGCAAAGGAATTTATGGCTGCCACTAGCATAATGCAAAGCTCTTCGAACGAACTAAGCACTTTCGTATCGGGTAAGGTATAAATGTAAACAAACGAAAACTTCCATTTAAGGCTTTATAATCCCCGAGCTGATAAGGTTCGCTTGTTGGTTGAGTGGTATGAGACTAAGTCTAATGTAAAATTGGTCGGGTTTCGTTCCCAGCTTCAAAAGTCCAACGTGAAGAGTTGTTATACAACAAAACACTCTGTCTGAGGATGACAATATACATATATATATATATATATATATATATATATATATATATATATATATATATGTATATAGAGCGAGCGAGAGAGAGAGGCATCTCATTTATATTATATATATATATATATATATATATAATGTTTATTTACGAGATCATAAATGTCGTCTTTTCATAAAACCCTTTTGTCAATCAACTATTTTTTTTTATATTTCTATTTGACATTCTTTACATCCACCCACTAAAAAGCCGATTTAATTTGTCTTTGTAGCATGCCTGTTTCCTCTTATTTTCATGTAAAATATTGTTTTACTTTTTAAGCTTTTTACCTCCATACGCTTTGTTCTTGATTATATTTCTTTCAAGTACCTTTTGTTTCTTTTGTGTTATCTCTCTGTCATGTGATGTCTCTTTCTTTTGACTTTATTCTTTCGGTCACCTATCTTCCCCTTTGTTTTCAGCTTTTTCTTTTCTTTATTTTAACTGTATTTTTAATTTATATTTCAAATTCTTTCTTTTTATATTATTTTTATTCATGACTCTTTGATTAGTTTTTTTTTTTTTTTCGTTTATTTTACTTTGTTCATTTTCCTTCAGCATGTGTTATTTCCCTCTGACTTTATTTCTATTACCTATGACATATGTTTACATACATTTGTCCTCTTTCACTATGATACAGTTTTCGTTCAATATCTATTCCTTCTAACTAAACATATTCCACTTCCTTTTCCTATTCTGACTCTTCTTTTCTTATATACAAACTTTTTATTCTCTATTCTCTGTTCTCTATTCCTTTGTCATTTACAGAAGTTCAGTAATCAATCGAAGTCCTGTATGTTTCTGTATTGTATTTGTAGCCCTTTATAATCATTTTTACGTCTATAATCATATATGCTCTGACTGCTGTGGGTTTATATACATAACTATAGTCAACAGTATGCTTGCACTCTAAGCTAATATGTGTGACCAGTAGAAACACCATATGCATCAATGTATGTGTACATGCATTTTTATGTTTATGTTCATGGGTGTATAAGTGTATATATGTACATATATATATATATAGATATATATATATATATCTATATATTAAACCCGAATATTAATTTATATAAATAGGTATATTGTAGAAAGGATAAATAAAATGCTCATACGCATTTATTCACGCAAAATAGTTGACTAAATATAGATATATCTATAATAAAAATGCGTTCTTCTTTATTTATTGCCACTCGTATGGCATTATAATTATAAATAAAAATATTTATTCAATTGTTATACGTACGTTTACATTCATATGTGTAAATATTTGTCAAACGTGTATTTATTTTTGCTTTTGCAAAAGTTTTCTCCCAAAATATATTTCGTACATATGCTGACAAACATGCTTTTATATACACATTCACAGTCACACACACACACACACACACACACACATGCAATCATATATGTATAATCTTCTCTCTGAATGTCGCGTGTATTGGACTAGACGTAAACATTGAGAAAATGAAATCTCTCCGCTGGTTCAAATATCGCATTCTAACATGTTTTCGACTTTTCGACTTTCTTCTATCTCCAACCAACAAGCGCACCTGACATACATCAAAACAAGGACGATATAGATTAACCGTCAGGAGGACATATTGATTCCGATTAGATTCAGTGTGTTCTTTTGCAGATAAGACGAAAAACAATCATACGCACCCACGTACATACACTCATTCCCGGCCACAGAGATAAACATTCACACTAACAAATCAAACATTATGTCTCAAAAAGAGAAAACACACATCGTGATCAAAGATTTTAAATGTACCAGAATTTCTTTTTTTGCACGGAATTGACAGCGAAGTATATGCTAAATGAATATGAACTCAAAAAATGTGAATGAGAATAGTTGAGTAGGTGTGGATTCTGTAAGTTTCGAAACTTTTTCGCTAACATCAATTTTCACTGAATTATTTTTATTTTAGTTCTACCAACGGGAGCCATCAACTGGGCCCTGGTCAGATTCTACACTCTGTTACCAGAGTTTACTGTACCCTATTCCTAGAAAGGGCGTAAGGCCCCCTTAAAAGTGTCTGCCCTCGGTATAAAAGTAAATTCTATCTGGGGGTGAAGCTGCAGTTCAGAATCTCTGTAGAGTGTAAAGTACCTTTTAATGACCATTACTCCCAAGACAATCCTTGAGTGACGTGGTAGGGCCTCCTAGGACACCATCAATAGATCAAATTGATATGTTAGCTAATTATTTATATGAATGGGAATAGCTGATATTATATAACCATATGCAAAAAATACTTAAGAAACTACAATGAAATGTAAATATGAACTGTTTAAATTCTTCAGATATAAAATAATCCTTAGAGGTTAACATACCAAGTAAACGGATTCTTAACTTAGCTTAGTGAGTAATGAATGTACTCCTTGACAGCTGTATTCACGCAGGTGGTTTGCGATACCAATACAAAACTCTTACAATGTCTGTAGAAGTAAGTCTAGAAATTTGTTAGTTTTGTTGAAGTACTAGCTTGTTTATTTGTTTTCGGCCTTTTATTTTTTGGTATATATATATATGTGTGTGTGTGTGTGTGTAATGCAACTTACTCCACTTTGAATTTAAAGCAGCTCAGCTCTCCAAAAGCAAACTATTTTTGATTACACTTGCCTGCGTTAAACTTTTTTCTCCTAAGTTCAAAGGTTTATAAAGTGATATATGATTGCAATTTTATGCGGAATTAAAAAACACCATTCATTGTGTTTGTTCAGGTCTGGTTTTTAAGATGGGCTTGAATACTTCACAATAATGTGTACAGAACAATAACAGTTATTCAAAAGCCTGTTGATTCTAATAGTCACAGCTGATTGTGGTTTCCTTATGTTTAGTCTCTCGTCTTAACGGGCACTCTCTTTATTTTTTCTGTGTCTCTGGGATAGCTGATCTAACAACTACCACACTCGCATGTGGTGGTACAAATGGCAATGCGTACACGTGGCGGTATAACCGTGTACATTTGGTGTGCAACGGTACCACGTCCTATTTAGGGCAGTGACATTACAACCTTCATTTTGAGACCAGTAGTGGTACAAAACCACTTTACCGCATATACAACGGAATTTTTCAGAATTGTTCTTACACTTGTGATCCATTCTTACAGGAATTAAAATATCAAGCTGAAAAGAAGAAATAATAATTCAGCACTCAACTCGTCGTTGACACTTGACACAGTAAATAAATATCATGTTAAGCTAAAGGATAAAGCCTGCTCCCTCTAGGTTTGTGAGTGTAAGCGATTAGGGTGGTACACTGTAGTTAGGGACACATACAGCTTTATATGCAAAAGTAAAGGCAGCCACGATCAGCAGTGACCTACAGGTTTTATTATGAAGTCACTCAAATTTATTTTGAAGGGATATCGTAGGCATCCCGGATGGAATCATTCAGTGAGTTAGATGTGATGGTGATAGATTCCCTAGTCTCTTCATCATGTGGGAAGGTGGTCAGAAGTACTGCTTTGTAGATAATCATTTTAGTCCCCATCCTGATGTAATTGAATTTCCAAAGGCGCTTGCTAAGTCCCTAGATTGCGCTACTTGCCTACGTACGTCAATTTTCACCATCTTCTTTGTCGTGACATGAGAAGTTATGCTATTCAAATAGGTGAAATTTTAAAATGACTTCTAGTTGTGTCTGTCCGATAAAAACAGTAAGAGAGTATTAGCTGTCTTGTGCTTTCAGTTGGCTGGAGAAACTCTGCCAACTTAGTTTACTCCGAGATCAAAACCATTAGAAGCATCTGCAAAAATGAATGTATTTACCTCGGTCCTCCTCTACGGATATGATGTGACGCAAGGTTTATTTTTAAGCTGAGTAAAGCTGGTTTTAATTCAGATTTCATATTCTTCTAGACTTATGGCCTTACTCCTTCAAAAAAACCTACTTTTTCTACCTATTTACCCACAGTTAGGTGGAGAATATATGGATTCATGCCGTTCTGAAGTACGTTAGCGCGAAATGAAACGCAAAGGGTCTCATACAAAATCTAAAATTATCATATTTACCAACCCCTCCGCTCGGGCAGGATATGACACAAGGTCAATTTTTAAGAGGGGTTTAACAGGTTTGATTTCAGAGTTTGCCTTCTCCTACACTAGTTGCCTCACCAAGGGTGAAGAACCTAGTCTGCCCTACTATTTTACCAATAGCTGGAGGGAGAATAATTGGATTCGTACCTTTCCCAAGGGTATTAGTGCTATGTGAAATGCAACCAGTCTCGTCCTGGATTTGAACTCGTGCTGCCGTGTCCATTTCCTACGACGATAACCATTACACCACGGGCACCGCCAAAATCTAAAATTATTTTCAGGTCTATATCCCATGACGTTAACCTTTACACTATGCATACCGGCAGAGATTATTGTAATGTAGAATGTGGACATCAGAATCAGGGAACATCCGTTCTTCGACATTTTTCCCAAATTATGAAGTGGCACTGCATTTGTCTGAGGGTAAAGAGACTCATATCAGTACAGAAATGGATACATACAATGTCTTCGTTGTCCACATTTTAACTTATTTGTTAAATAACATCCTGAGAAAACGGAGGACCAAAGACACTCTCCTGTCTTACCCCTATCAAAATAGGAAATAGCTGTGATATGTTGGTATCGTTTCTGACTTGATCAAGCTAGTCCTCCTCTTAAAACCGTTGAGATTCCAAGCTTGTTTAGCCTGTCAAATGCTTTGGTCAAATTGTGGCAAGTGGCATATATCCCAGTTTCTTTATTGCAATTTTCGTGAACTTGACTCAGAACAAAGATCATGTTCCTGGTTCTGCACACTTTAAGTAGCCAAACTTCTATATATACTTGCACGGTCCAGTGCTGGAATGTGCATGGGATGCATATTCTCACAAAATTGGCGGATCCCAAAACATGACAGCACTTCAAAAAAAATGTATATGCTTCCTGTTAAACACAGATGAATTTTCACAAAATGAGAAATATATTTGCTACTTGACAAAATGTATATAAATCATTTGGCATGGTTTGATTTCTTTGTTTAATGGCATATTAACTCTCATGAGTTATTTCATTCTAAAGCCATGCTTGTACAAAAGAAAAATGATACTAAATATTTTTTGGGGTACGCAATAGGAACATTGAGTTCGTTGCTTAATTCAGTAATAATAATAATAATAATTATTATTATTATTATTATTAGAGTTTTTCACATCAGCGTTACTTTATGGTCTTTCACAAAAGTTTGAGTGACAGCAAGTCGCCTCAAGTCTCCAGGACTCTTCCCAGTATTCTGGTCATTCTCAATAATGCTGTAGTTTGGATAGTCTTCACTCGTGCGCCAACGTCCAAATCCTCCAGTCCCTTTAATAATCCTTTAGTTACTGTACTAAAAGCACCAATCACAATAGGTATAATTGTCGCCTTCACGTTCCATAATTTTTTTTTTCTATTCCTTTGCAAGATCGAGGTACTTATCCTTCTTTTCGCATTCATTCGCATTTCAGTTTTATTCTGTGGTCAGCCGGGACAGCAAAGTTGATAATTTTGCTAATTCCCTTTGTTGTTGATTATTATTATTATTATTATTATTATTATTATTATTATTATTATTAAACTCCTGGTTATTTTTCACACGAGCTAATGCTAGTTGTCTTTCTCGGGAATCTGAGTGACAGCAAGTCTCCTTAGGTATCCAGGACTTTTCCCAGAATTCTAGATGATGTTAATAATGATGTGGTTTGAATAATCTTGGTTCTTCCACTGATTTCCAATATCCTCGTATAATTTTCCATATATTTTGGGATCGAGTCTTGTGATACATCCATAGAATGCATACAGGATGGTCATCAGTGATACACAACTCTCATCGCCAATTTCGGGTTCTTGTACATCAAATTAGCTCAAGTAGCAACCACAACCAGGATCCGGAATCTCTGGTCGCCACCCAAATTGTATAGGATGAACAAGAAAAAAAACCGAAGGCACAATATCCCAAGCTTTGTGCAACTGTTGAGACTACTTTATTAATTTATATATGGTGGAATCTGAGTTTAGAAGCACTTTGAACATAGAACTTGGTGATTTGCAGCTTAAACTTAGAAATCAGCAACCGAATATTTGTGGTCTCTTCGGTGCTCAGTAAAACCATCCTTATTTAATGGCATAGCTACGTGCTACTCGTCTGAACCTAAGAACTAAAAAGAAAACTCCAAAAATCCCGAGCGTTTATATGGTGAAATCCCAGTCAGTATCAGCCAAGGAGATATCTCAAACTGCCATATTCTTTGTATAAATTACGAAATTAGATTCTTCCAGTTTCTTACTTTCATACAGCCTCTACTCTACTACAATTGTTAATACTGGTCCACAGCTTTTTCTGTTCTCTTCCATATTCAAAGTATTTGTCAATCGTTTCACTGTCTTTCATTTTCACTCTTTGGTCTGCTGGAACGGAAAAATCTTCTAGATGACTAGATGTAAAACTTCACCTGTTTGTTTCTTATTTCTGCGTAACCTCAAGCAAATCTTTGCTGGGACTTTTCTGTCATCGGAAGATACTCCTTTAAAAAAGGAACATGTCTCACAGTTAAAAGCGTTGTTTATCAAAAGCTTCTTTATAAATACGAGGATCATTAAGTAAATTTCCAGACTTTTTTGGTCGGGACACTTTTATTGATAGTACACACATGAAACTCAAGTCCCATTCGAAGTGATCTCCTCCGGCTACAATGCACTTGTACCGTTCCAACAATTTCTGGGAGGCCCCATCGAAGTCCTCTTATGTGAGCGTGTCAATGACCTTCGTCACAGCCTCTTTCATCTCCTCAATTATCTCATAATGACTGCCTCTGAGCTTAGGGAATAACCAATATTCACAGGGAGCAAGGTCTGGTCTGGTCTGGTCTATATGGAGAGTGAGGAACTGTCTTTATGCCCATCTTGGTCAAATAGTCTGTGACAAGGATGGAGTTGTGGACTGGTGCATGGACCTGGTGGAAAGGCTTTTGACCCGCTTTGCAGAGTGCTGGACTCTTCCGACGGAATCTTTTCCTGAACTCCCTTAAAACCTCAACATAGTAACCCTAACCCTGTCCCTTTGGCCAATCAACTCTGGTCTATTGACTTTCTTACTTTTTCCACACCTCTCATTATCCCTCACAGACTCGCTGCTTTCCTTGAATCTCTTATGCCACTCAAAAAATGATGTTCGATTCATGCAAGATGGTCCAAAATCACTCTGAAGTATTCCATACGTTTCTGTGGCATTTTATCCATGTTTAAAACATAATCTTATTGCATATCCTTCTTCTAAAGTGTCCTCACAACCAGATAGCATTTTTGAAATTCACCAGCTGTGACAATCAGGCTGTGTTCCAATTCCTGCTGTAGGTGTTTATTTGAACCTGAAATCATAAAAATTGGTCAGTCATCTCATAAGATGTACGGCAATAACATACTGAATTATCAAGAGTTTACGACAATTTCAAGTGCCGGTACAAAAAAAAGTCTGGAAACTTATTGAATTCCCCACATATATATAATCGAACTTTGCTTTTGAATTATCAGAGTAGGTAGTGTAGATTGTCATTATTCTATTAAGTTATTTTAGCCACGAGTGATTGAAAAGCATTCCTACGCTTCCAGTTGTGGAGTTTTTCCTTGATGATGCCGACATGAATGTCTATCCATAACAGGATTGAGGTGGTCAACATAAGTATAGAATAGTCGTTGGCTGATATTATGAAGTTGTTGATCATATGGAAAGATGATTTTTCTGATAAAAAATGGGATTTCTTCAACGGTATAGCCGTGTTAGAACTACTGTATGGTTGCAGCATCTGTATTCTAACGATATACTTGGAGAGAAATGACATAAAAATGCTAAGTGCTGTTTCAAACAAATACTGGATAAAAGCAAGTCACAAAAAGTTGTTGTACAGCTACTTTATTCCCATCATAAAAGCGATCTTATTAAGACGAACAAGATATACCGAACTCTACGGAGTATATATGGACAAAGTCATCAGTAACGTTCCCCAAACATGGAAACCCTTATACTGGATCACCTGTAAATACTTATATACATTAGCTCAGTGAAAACACCAGATTAAATTGAGAGGACTAGCCAGTAGCAATGAACGCTAGCGACGGATGAAGAGCGTCAAGTGTTGTGCTATCAATCCAACTTTATTATTATTATTATTAGCAGGAGTAGATGTAGAGTATATTCACACCATTGAAAAATGCTCTTTTCAAATCCAAGACATATTACATTATAAGCTTCGCATATCGGAGCACTATCTTAATCGGGACGTTGTCAATTTTTGGTTGAATATTTATGCATCACTCCAGTGTGTTGGTATTGTTCTGATTGTTCTAAATTTCAAATGAAAAACATTATGTATTTTCGAATATACCTTCAATAATCAGACGAGATTTGGTAGTTTAAAATTTTTCTGTCGCCGTCCTCTTATGGCATATTTTCATTTTCTTGCTCATGACAATGTGGATTTGTTGTATAACAGAGAAAGATGACCACACTCATATATAAAATATAATCTGCTTCTATTTTTACGTACCTAAAATCAGCGGCGGGTGGAAGAGAAAAATAGGGTCGAAGATGTTTGAGCTGCATGTAAGGGCCAACAGGTACGGATATTCGGTGGACCTTCGGATCAAAATAT
The DNA here is from genome assembly GCA_963585895.1 of Sepioteuthis lessoniana. Classification (NCBI taxonomy): domain Eukaryota; kingdom Metazoa; phylum Mollusca; class Cephalopoda; order Myopsida; family Loliginidae; genus Sepioteuthis; species Sepioteuthis lessoniana. Next base: position 26,435,445 of record OY757905.1, read on the forward strand.
TCCTGGTTATATAACATCCCAAACACCCAGGCAATTAATGTGGCCATGCATCGCTCCGGCATATAACCCGCGCAAATTCTCGTGGTTACATATCATCCAGCCTACACAATGCACATAGATACGCTTCCTGTAAGCTAACCACGCAATTTACGTGGCTTTTCCACCGAGGACATCTCCTTGTTTACTTTAGATACCAGGTGAATTTTCTGTTATTTTTTTCGACCAGGGTCCGAATTTCACCACAACATCGACGTATGTCAAAGGAGTCTTCAAGTCAATATCCATCAGTTTTATCTCTTGCCTCAATAGATAACTGGATCAAGATTTGTTAATCCTAGCCTGATTTTTTTCTGTCTTTTGTGTATTAAAATGGTAAGCTAGATTCTTGATGCTGTTTTTAAAATTTGTTTACGAGATCAAGTGAGCATTTCGCAAATATATTTAAAAAAAATATAATCCTTTTAAAAGTCATTATACTCACCACACTATACCGCTTCTTCAAAATTTAGTGATCCTGTAATTTGTGTTTCTACCTTATGCAAAAAAAAACTTCGATTTTAAATTAAAATCAATTATTTAATGAATTTGATGCTTTATTCATAATAAGAGAATCGTTGATTTTCAAATCGAATCGGTTTTGTTTCGAATTTTTGATTACTTTAGTTTCATAGGTTCAAATTTACAGAAAAAAGTTTTAAAGAGTTTTTAAATGTTTTTTTATTCATCAAGTGTTGTTTGAACTCAACTGAACATTTTGTTTAGTACTATAATTACTGCAACAGACTCTAGAATTATTATCGATATTCACTGATTGCATAATATTTGTGACTTCTATGCTATTGTAGTAAAAAATTAATCAACGTTAATACATCTGAATACATATATACTCAAATTCTGAAAGTTAACCAACACACACTTAGTAACTCATTAAGAAAACTTTTTGTTCTAAATGCATGTTGGTTGAACATATACATATCTATATATATATATATATATATGTGTGTGTGTGTGTGTGTGTGTGTGTGTGTACTTGTATATTTGTGTTGTCTAAACTTTTCTATACACGTGTGCACATATACATATCTATATATATATATATATATGTGTGTGTGTGTGTGTGTGTGTGTGTGTGTGTGTACTTGTATATTTGTGTTGTCTAAACTTTTCTATACACGTGTGCACATATATGTATGTACACATTTCGTTCTCTCTCTCTCTCTCTCTCTCTCTCTCTCTCTCTCTCTCTCTCTCTCTCTCTCACACACACACACACTTTATATATATATATATCTGTATGTATATATATATATATGTGGGGGTGTGGGGGGTTGTATTCAAATAATAGTAAGACAGTGTAGGTTTGTTTTTGTGTCTCTGTGTGTATGCCCACATTAGGAAATGTTATATCAAAGTTGACATTTTGCATTTTTTTCATAGTACATACAACTTCCATTGACTTTAATCCTGATTTGATGAGGGGTTATACGTTTGTGGACTTGTGCTGTATTAAACTTTACCCTGCTGTTTCACAGAGAATGAAACCGGGTAATATATAAAATAGCAAGACCTACATTTTGATTTTGTGCAAATTTCGGGTATATTAAAAAATTACCATAGTGGTTGTTAAGGTTTAATTCTTTATCATTTAAAACAATTTATCTCAACAATTATATATTGATTTTAATTTCATTTGCCACGATCATTTGATAAATTTTTAAATCCTGTAAGTATTTTTAATGATCTGAGCAAAAAAAGAAAAAAAAAAGGATTTATTTACACTCATATTCTTTTTTGTCGTAATCTACCTAAATGAGAACATCCACTTCACTGTTAAATCTTAATTAGATTGGTGAATATTTTGATACTTAAACTTTCGGATCATAATATAAAAAAACCCAGGTTTCTCATAAAGGATTTTGATTAATCTTTGTATCTCTCAACTTTATCGCGTTCGACTTGGTTATTCGAAATGTTATTTCAAATCAGATTTACACCGAAGCATTTATTTTCAAATACGACAACTGATAATTAACACAACGTCTTTATATTTTAAACTTTTATTCATAAAGAATTGTTAATTTTATTCTATTTATGTTTTAAAATTTACTTTCATGTAAACTTTTCCACTTATAAAGTAAATACATGTATATTCTCTCTCGCACACACACACACACACACACACACACACACACACACACACACACACACACACACATATATATATATATATATATATTTGTGCGTTTATTCATATATGTTATCCATGTACTTTTTTTTTCTTGTCATGCCATTTGACAATCGGAAACTCCGATATTTTAGAATCCAAGACATGAACTGACTTGCAAATAAGTTTCGTTAACGTTTTATCGATGTATTGCACGAAGCAGTAGAAGTGGAGCAGTCTATAAAATTGGGAACAAAAACAGAAAAATATGTCCTTGTGTAGCAGAGGAAAGAAATCAGCAGTAAAGTGAACGAATACTATTCTGGACTTGTCCTTTTGGTATTTGATTGTTTTTTGTTCTCTCTCTCTCTCTCTCTCTCTCTCTCTCTCTCTCTCTCTCTCTCTCTCTCTCTCTCTCACTCTCTCTCTCTCACTCTCATTGTGCGTGTGCTTATATATATATATATATATATATATATATATATATATATATATATATATATATATATCTGTGTGTGTGTGTGTGTGTGTAACGTCAAGAAAGACGACACATCCGGACGCCCCAAAACCCAATAGCATCATTTTCTTTATGAAACCAAAAAGTGTAAATGTTCTGGCACACGTTGTGTGTGTGTGTGTGTGTGTGTGTGTGAATTCAACTCTGTATTGTATCTATATTTGCAACAATGTAATACTTTAACGTTTCAAAAACACAGCCGAAAGGCAGGGATTTGCAGAAATCCAACGCACGTTTCTTTATATGCTTATGATATCTTTTTTATATTCTTAAATAAGCTATCACATCAAAAAGAAAAATAGATTAAAGAAATACAACTAAAGACGCAGAGAATAACAAACAATGATGAATGCTGTGTATAGACGACGACGTAGGCATTTGTAAAATATGTTAAAAAAAATCGTCTTCAGCAATGAACAGAGAAACGAAACGAAATATTTTTTATATAAGTCGAGCGCGTTTAAACTCGCTCGAGAAAAACAAAAAGATGGGACCAGAAACTTGGATATCGGAGTTGTTGCTTACAAAACAATATAACAAAGAAATGAATAACTGAATGTGAAAGTTTCTCCGAAGATGATATATTATGGGTCAAATGAAATGAAAGGCATATATACATATTCTAATTAAAGATTTATTTTAAAAGTACATATTTACTATTAGTTTAAAATGTCTCTAAACATGGTAAGGAATATATATATAATTATACCATGCTTCAGTTGAAGACTACATAGTTTTCTTTTTATTTTATTTTTCTTACTCAAACTTTCTTGATAAATTCTTTATGTCAGTGTCCAGTTTGTAGTTAAGGGACCTTTACTCTCAAGCACTTTCAATTTTGAACTTCGATCGACTTTGGGGGGATGTTTTTCTTGTAAGTATTATATTCTTTTAATTTATTAGGTTGATTATTCTGAGCGAAGGCTTCTTATTGGAAAGTTTGGACCGGGTTTGCGTGTCAGTTTTTGAAAATGACTAATATGTAGGTGCTGGTTTTATGCTATTTTAATAGGTTGTTTATTTTTAAATTCTGATCGTTAAATGGCACTTTTGCATTTTTTTTATATATATGTATTTCGTGTAATTAAAGAACATTTTCCTAATTTCACTTGCCCAGTCACCTGGGACTGTAGAATACACCGACTGCACTTCAGCAGAGGGTTGAGACCCCCCACCGAGTGTCCTGTATATGACACTAAACAATCTGATGGTCAGGTTCAAGTAATGCTGGAGCTTTGGGGAATGGGGAGTACCCCTTTATTGTCATCGCTCCCATGTCCACCTTGTTCCGGAGTGATAGCACCTGATATGGGTCCTATCTATAGGATAAATAGAACTAAACCGTGCTTCCTTCATTATACTGATTTTTGCTTTCAAACTGCGTATTTATGCTAAATTGAATTGTTTAAAATAGAACTGTTTTGACATTTAAACTTCGTACATTTGCAAAACTGAATTGCTCGAAATAGAACTGTTTTGACTTCTAAAATGTGTACTTATGCTAAACTGGATTATCTGAAATGAAACTTTTTTTTGACATTGAAACTGTATTTACGCTAAACTGAATTGTTTAACATAGAACTGTTTGACATGTTACTGAGTGTAAACAAAATCTGTACTTATAGTACTAAAATGTAATAAGGTGAATAAGAACTGCTGGGCTAAACTGAACAGCTCGAAATAGAAATGTTTTTTCACAATTAAACTGTACTTACATTAAATTTTGCGTGCTTATGCTAAATATTTATTTGAAATTGAACTGTTTTGGAAATTGAAACTATACTCACACTAAACTGAATTGTTATATATAACTGCTTGAATAGTTTGAAATAGAAATGTTTTTGACAACTAAACTGTGTACTCATGCTAAACTGAATTGTTTTAAATATAAGTGATTATTTACATAAAGAGGGATTTGGCGTTAAATAACACACACAGGTTGATATGACATAAAACCCAACAAACCAAACCAAGCCTAATTTTTCGTGGGTGTGAATTTTTTCATTATTGTTGCTATGTGTTGTTGTATGATGTTCTTTGGAGTGTTATTGCAGAGGTGGTTAGGTAACATGAGAAGGCTTTTGTTAGATGTAGGGATCATGTGTCATTAAGTTACTTTAGAGACACACTACTGAAATGTCATTGTGAACTTGTATACTACATTTGTTTGGTTTGAGGTGGATTTAATTTCTATTATTTTCAACAAAGAGATTTAATGTTTGAAAATTTCGTGTAGTAAATGACAAGTTTAATTTGTTTGATGTGTTTGGTGGGTTTAGGGTGTCAATGTATTAAATTGTAACGCTACGACAACAAATAGACCCTTGCACCTCTACGGCGCCTCATAGATATTTGTAGCAGTACGGTTCTAAAAGGTCTATAAATGTAATACTACGCCCTAAATTTCAGTTGGGCCTCCGTTGTAAACTTGCCGAAAGAAAAAGTGACGCTCACCATTGGCTGTTGGTTCGTTTGATACGAAATTTATTCGGTAATACCCTTCATTCATAGTCACCCAGAAGAGATAAACAGAGTATGAAAAATAAGTGAATTGCTATTGATAGTCAGATAGAAATAAAACATCGCAAAGCGAGAGAAGCAGATTCGGACGTTGATAGTATCTGTCTTTTTTTCTGTTGTATTTCTCTTTCGTCACTTCTCTGGGTCCCGTGTTCACATCTTCCCAGAATTCATACCTAATTGTGTGCCGTAATTTTTGGTCTATCTTCACATCTCCACCGTTAGTGTCCAAATAACTTTCTTTTTCTATCCGGTGAACACTCAATGGATCTTCCGTTTTGATCTTCTTTCAGCCAATCACAACCAGCAGTCGATTTGCTGCTGGTGCATTTCTATTCTAAACGTGTGCTGCAGCTGCTATCCTCATCTAGATTTCGGGAACTTGCCACCTACTTTTCAATTCGTTTCTCACTTGTCATAGTGCCTCTTTCTCTCTCTCCTCTTTTCAACTGCCTCGAATCTCTTTCCCATGTATGTACCTCCTTTTTTCACTGTCCTCTGGTTGTACCCAAATCAAGTTAAGAAACAACTTACTTCTACAACCAAAATCCCTAATTATATTACAAATATGCTTACCGCTTGTTCTTTTTTATCAGTTTTATCCATTTGATTCCTGTAATATAAACTAATATCATTTATTTGTTTTTGTTTTGTTTTGTGCTTATTTTGTTATTTTTATCGATGGTATTAAGACATATCTTTTTTATTGGTCGACTTCTTTGTAGGGGAAATTGTAAATATATATGTTTTATATTGAATATTGTCCGTGATAAAGAGATGTAAATGGATCAATGGATTCAGAGTTTACTTGTTTTTTTTTTTATCATGGCTATTTCATATTTTATAGATATTCACTATGATGGTTGAGTTGACTGCTTTTGTTACTGGTTGTTTTTCCTTCATACACACACACACACACACACGCGCGCGCGCGTGCGCACACGCACACAGACACACACACAGAGACACACATACACAAACACACACACACACACATATATATATATATATATATAGGGATGTACCAAATTGGCTATCATTGCTGAAGTCAGTCAATACGTTTAGGAGTGTATTTCTTAGTTGATTTTGAATAAGATGGTGAACGTAAGTACTGAATTTTCTTCTAGAGTTTAAGTTTCTTTATTTTATCGTGAGATTGTGTCGCGAAAAAGATATCGACGTATTTGATATGTAATGTGGGCTCAGTTATTTCAGAGGTGATATTATATTTTCTCTGAATGTTTGCAGAATTCTGAGAATATATATATATATATATGTGTGTGTGTGTGTGTGTGTGTGTGTGTGTGTGTGTACGTTTATCAGTAATATCCAGTCGGCGTCAGAATACCATGGTTGTGGATTATTCATGTATAGAATGTATGAGGTATTTCATATAAATCTGTCGGAGTGCTCGATGCATGGTAATTCTTAGATATATATATATATGTGTGTGTGTGTGTGTGTGTGTGTGGTGCATTCAATAAGTTTCCAGATTTATTTTGTACAAGCATTTCAAATTGTCGTAGACCCTTGCACATTCAGTATGTTATTACTATGCATATTATGAGATGACTGACCAGTTTATATAATTTTAAGTTCAAATAATCAGCTACAGTCGGAATTGGAATACACCTTACTAAAGCCTGATTGTCACAGCTGGTGGATTTCGAAAATGCAATCTGGATGTGAGGACATTTTAGAAGAGATGCAATAAAATTCTTCTTTTAAACTTGGAAAACATGCCACGGAAACGTATGGAATGATTCAGACAGTTTTTCGACCATCTTGCATGAATCGAGCATCAGTTTTTGAGTGGCATAAGGGATTCAAGGTAGCTAGGGAATCTATGAGGGATGATGAGAGTTTTTGTCGCATTAATGAAGTCAATAGACCAGAGTTCATTGGCCAAAGGGTTAGGGTTAGGGTTATAGTTACTATGTTGAGGTTTTAAGGGAGTTCAGGGAGATATTTCTTTCGGAAAAGGCCAGCACTCTTCAAATCGGGTCAGTGGCATTTCCACCAGGACAGTGCTCCAGTCCACAACTCCATCCTTGTCATAGACTATTTGACTAAGATGGACATCAAGATAGTTCCTCACCGTCCCTATAGTCCAGACCTTGCTCCCTGTGACTTTTGGTTATTCCCTAAGCTCAGAGGCTGTCGTTATGAGACTATTGAGGAGATGAAAGAGGCTCTGACGAAAGTCATTGACACGCTCACACAAGAGGACTTCCATGGGGTCTTCCAGAAGTTGTTGGAAGGGTACAACTAGTGCACTGCAGCCGGAGGATATGCTATAAAATTCTTCTTTTAAACTTGGAAAAAATTCCACAGCAACGTAAGGAATGCTTCTGACATTTTTTCGACCATCTTGCATGAATCGAGCATCAGTTTTTGAGTGGCATAAGATATTCAAGGTAGCCAGGGAATTTTTGAGGGATTATGAGAGTTGTTGGAGGATTAAGGAAGTCAATAAAGCAGAGTTGATTGGCCAAAGGGTTAGTGTTAGGATTATGGTTAGTATGTTGACGTTTTAAGTGAGTTCATGAAGAGATTCCGTCGGAAGAGGCCAGCACCCTGCAAATCGGGTCAAAGGCATTTCCACCAGGACAATGCACAAGTCCACAACTCCATCCTTGTCACAGACTATTTGACGAAGATGCGCATCTAGACAGTTCCCCATCGTCCCAATAGTCCAGACCTTGCTCCCTGTGACTTTTGGTTATTCCTTATGCTCAGAGGCTGTCATTATGAGACAATTGAGGAGATTAAAGAGGCTGTGACGAAGGTCATTGACACACTCAGACAAGAGGGCTTTCATTGGGCCTCCCAGAAGTTATTGTAACGGTACAACATGTGCATTGAAGCCTAAGGAGATACCTTCGAAGTGGACTAGAGTTTCATGTGTGTACTATCAATAAAAGTGGCCATACGAAAAAAGTCTGGAAACTTATTCAATGATCATCATATATATATATATATATATATATATATATATATATATATATATATATATTTATATATATATATATTATGAAATATTTTTTATATAAAAATTTAAAAAAAAATCAATTCTTTGCCGTTAGTATTTCTTCGAGCTATATATATATATATATATATATATATATATATTTGTGTGTGTGTGTGTGTGTGCGATTTAATGGCTATCATCAGAGATACAGTGACCCAATTTAACATCCTGGGGAGGCTGCTTCCATATCACATACCACTAATAGCCTATGAATCAAATGTTTCTCTCCCCAGTTACGTGTAAATAATAGAGCAGCCTGGCACTTTAAACTTGGTATGCAAAACGATCATAGAGAAGCAAAACTCTAAAATCAAACCTGTTTTGACCTTGTGTTAGATACTTTTCGTTTCGAGGGTTTCAGTAAATATATATATGTATGTGTCAGTGTATGGGTATGTATTCAATTGCGTTTGTCTATGACTGTGTAATTGTGATTAAGATTAATAAACATATGATTTACATGTCTAGTTTATTTAGAGTTATCGCACGCTAATGTCAACTAACTTTTTACGAATATATATTTTGAATTGCATTTCACACAACACTAATGCTCTTGGGAAAGCTATGAATCCAATTATTCTCCCTCCTGATATAGGTAAAAAGTAGGACAGACTATGTTCTTCAGCCTTGGTGAGGCAACTAGTCTAGGAGAAGGAAAACTCTGAATTGAAACCTGTTAAACTCCGCTTAAAAAATTGATCTTGCGTCATATCCTGCCCGAGTGGAGGAGTTGGTAATTATGGATATTTTAAAACATCATAAATAAATATTTGAAAAATTTTTGAAAAAAAACATTGTGGAAACAATTTCCCCGCTGATATTTAAATAAATAAATGGACTGTTACTGTTAATCAGATTTTCTAAAAATTATGCAAATGTTCTTAAACGGCTACGCGAAAACGTTTTAATGTCTTTAGAATGGAAAATAACAAATCCCTTCCGGTAATTCGGGATACGAGCAGCCCATCGTAACTTTATCAATATACGTCTATTCCGTCAGTTCTTTTAAAATATAGTGGATTTAATTCCCGTTGAATTTTACATGTTTTTTGGATAGTATTGTTATTGCTATTTTATTGATTTTTTGTCTTGTATTTAAAAGCCATCTCTATGGCGGAAAAGACCAATCTAGCCAATGACGCTAAGGAGAGTGTATTCATGTCTTTCTATAGTGCATGATAAATTCTAACGGTTTCAATTGTAATTCATTAACGCCTATTAACGTTAAGAGTTCATGATAGTTATATTATAATGGATCTCCCTTTGAACTAAAATCTATAGAAACTGTATATGGCGTCGATGAATAAGCCTTATCATTGTTTGATATGTATATTTATACATAAAAGTAGAGACTCTTCGTTATATAAGCACCCAAGTCATAAATCTGTAAAAATACTATGGTCAGGTTATTCGTGCCATTGATACACCTGCCAGTTTCAGGTTTGAAAACTAGATAATGTTTGCTCTTGTTCTTAGTTTTGTTTCGGTTAGTTTTGTTGTTTTTTTTATTCTTTATAGAATATTTTTAAAAAAATGAATTGGCTTATTTTTCTAAAACAGATTGATTGTATGCAAAACCTTATAAGTATTCTTGTCAGGTTGAGGTTTCTATTTTGTCTCCGGCGTCAACGTATCCCTTATAGCCTGGCGCAAAATGAATCATTTTGTATTTATTTTCATTTTGGTGAAAATAGTTATTTCTATTTTTCTCTTTTTCTTCTATTCTTTTGAGTTTAAGAGAAAAAATCCTGACCTTTTTTTTTCGTTTACAAACGTTGCCTGAAGTGACAACATGTAGTTTGAATCAGACATTACAATTCACCAAATGCACTTATTCACAAAATTCATGATCATTTCCCCAGGTTAAATAAAAGAATTGTTTGACTACAGCCATTAACAATGAACATGTGATTTTTTTTAGGAGATGATAGAAATAATAAAGCGAATGTCTTTTACCTCCTGCTTTTTATTCCTTTTTCTCCTTTTTCGGCTTTGCTATTCAATAGGCGTTCACATAGTACGAAAGACTTAAAACATTGAACATATTTGTAGAAGATTATGATGGATGAAGTTGGCTATGAAATATTTAAGCAATACTCGATGACTGTCTGTGTGAATATAAATATATTCATGTGTCTGTAATCATGTGTCGTGATTAAAGGATGCAACGATACCATTTACAGTCTGTGGACACACACACACACACACACACACATTATATATATATATATATATATATATATATATATATATATATATTGTATACATATTCATCGATACGAATATATATATATATATATATATATATATGTTTGTATACATATTCATCGATACGAATATATATATATATATATATATACGTTTGTATACATATTCATAGATACGAATATATATATATATATATATATATATATATATATATATATATATATATATATATAGTTATTGGGTATATAGTTTTTACTTATGTAGTGGATAATTCTAACTATCAAGGATATAGCGTAAATAGATATAAAAAATGTGTAGACACAGAATTCAACGCAGCATTTTGACTTTACTACCTTTTTGTAATCTACAAGAAAAAGTTTGTTTGAAGCTCGCAAAAAGCGCGAAAGTGAAAAGCACCATGCAGTGTTTACTTCTGTGCACACACACACACACACACCCACACACATACACACACACACACACACACACAACTGAGTGTGAAAAACAATATATTGTTTTATCTTAGTTTATATCTTCGCAATACCAGACTGGTTATAAGACATATGAATGATTTCTCAGGTATACGACTCGAACATATGCAATGGAAATGTATATAGGAATATGAATATATAATTTCATGAGGTAAAGAAATATGATATATTAGTTATGTAAGTATTTATATACATTTTGTATATTTCAAATGTTCTTATTCTTGTAATGCAATGGCCGATGGATTTCGTTTTATATATCTTGCCTTTGGGTTTAGTTTGGCTGAGAACCTTTCGGCTCAGTCCATGGGTGCAAACATGAGCGCAGGTGTTCACGCGCGTGCGGAGCGGACCTGTCATTCAGAGATGTCACAATAAAAATCACAGATAGGGTTTGTGACCAGGGATGTGGGTGACGTCACACACCGGAAGCGTGGGCTGAGATTTAATAAAACTCAGTGAGTTGAATTTTAGCGTCCGAGGAAGACGGTTGACTTTCGGGGCTCGCCGATGCCTTGTGGCAGGTGTTGTGCGTGATGGTGGGGTGTGTGGAAAGTCGTCATAGAAAGATTGTGCCTCTCTCTTCCTGATGTCGAAAAACCTTTAAACTCAAAGGTAATAAAATGTTTCGTACCTGAACTAAGAAGTCGTAAGTGTTTTTGTGTTTCGGGATTCCTATGTTATCTATATATGAGTTATGAACATTCTATGTCTATTTCACATATTCATGTATGGCTATGTAACATTCTTAAGGAAATTGAATATATAAAGATGTGTTTATCTTTTACATATTTGGCAATTTGATGTATTCGATGGTATTCTAAAACATTCCTTAAAAAGAATTAAATATTTTGATCAATAAACTAGTCCTAAAATGTTGTATTAATATTCACTTAGAGAAACAGGGGGACTTCTAAATAAGTAGATATTCTCTTACTATTTGTTGGATAGAATTCACGTAACGTCAAGTATATGTTTTGTTTTATTTGTTTCTTAGCGAAACATATATAGACTAAAATGTTCTGTAAATAGAAAAGTTTAAATTATACAAGTTTCCTTATCTACAATAAGATCTTTCTGACTTTAACCCTTGAGTGATATCATCTAATGCTGGTATAAAAATCATACTCAGCTAGATTTTTTGTAGAATACTTCCGTTTAAAATTCATGACTTCACGCCATGTTTCATAACTTCAGTGAAAACTGTGTTCACCTTCAATTGCCTGATTTTGACAATAAAGTAGCAATTATAAAATACGCTGGCACATAACTAAAGAAGGATGAAAAATATGTTTCACTGAAAGTTGTATTATATTAAATAGTGTATTGGAACAGTGTATTTATAAAATAAAAAATAAAAAAACATTTCTTTTAAATATAAAAGAATTTCATTGTCAAAGATAGCATTTCCAGGAAAAATACCGTTATCAAAATATTATCATCATCATCATGTCGTGCTGCCAGCCTCTCTCGCCACTCCTCCCCATCGTTCATCGCTTCTGGCAGGTCTTCAGGGCTACATCCACTATCCTCACAGAGCTGCTGTATGTATGTTCGAGCTGGCCATCCTGCTTTTGCTCGGCCATATATGGGGACCCATAGGAGTACATCACTTATGAGCTCGCTCCCTTCTCTCTCCTCTCTCTCTCTCTCTCTCTCTATATATATATATATATATATATATATATATATATATAAATGTATATATATATATTCACATATGAAGAAACTGATAAATTTGTTTGTTTGTTTTGGTTCTATGGCATTTCAACCTTTGTAGCTTATTTAATGACAAATCCTTTTTTATTCAAATAAATAATTCTGTTTCAAGCAATTGAGTTTAGCCTGGGTACACAGTTTTCAAAAACATTTCTATTTCAAGCTATTCAGTTTAGTCAAACAGTCTAAATTCAAACGATCCAGTTTAGTATAAGTATAGTTTTTGTTTATAAACAGTTATATGTCAAAGCAGTTCTATTTCAAATAATTTAGTTTAGCATAAATACGAAGTTTTCATATCATAGCAATTCTATTTCAAGCAATTCAGCTTAGCATATGTACGCAGTTTAAATGTCAAAGAGTTACATTTGAAGCAATTCAGTTTAGCATAAGTACGCAGTTTATTTCGATTCGACCCATCTATAGGACCCTATCAGGTGCTATCACTCTGGACAAGAGTGGACCTTGGAGCGATGGCAATGAAGGGGTACCCTGCATCTACCACAGCTTCAGTATTACTGGAACCTCAGCTTCAGATTTTTTAGTGTCATACCAAATCTTTAACCTCTGCAGAGATGCAATCAGTGTATTTAAACAGCCCCAGTCGACTGGGCAATAAGCTGATAAAATAGATGCTGTCACAATACACTTACATATCACTATTAAGTATATTTTATATATCTAACAAACAAATCTTACTGAAGTCACTCTGGACTTTTCAAAACACATAATTAATGTAATTTGAGTAGAGTTTCTGCAGGGTAAACATCTCGCTTTATTGTAACCTGTAATTTTTGTATGGGATTGAGAACTGTGCCTTTTCTGGAACAGGACTAGAAAAAGAATGATCCCAAGTACAAGATTGCATCTATGAAAGAGTGTACATGCTAATAAGGGTAATAAAGATTAACTTCAATCAAGTTACCTTAAACATGAACGTTATTAACTAGTGTTTCCCGAAAGTGCGTAACCCATGCTAACATACTAATCTCGTCAAATTCCGTCATTGTGCCATTGCTTCAATAAGATAACGGTACATAAGTATTTTACAGTTAATTCATGTCAATATAGCAGTTGAATATATTTCATTCGTAAAAAGTCCCGTTCAGACCTCTACTTTCTGGGGCGATTTTGGTTAATTTCATTACCCTACGCTTCCAGAAACGATGTTCTTTTTATATTCCTTTATCAATCTTCATTAAACTCTATGATTTGTGCCTTAATAGTTCTTGTTAGCTCATATTTGCCAAGAAAGCTAGTTAATTTGCCGATTATAATCGTTAAAGCTGCTCAATGCTTTGTGATGATCAGTGATTTTCACAACTCGGACAATTTTAACAGTTGCACTGCAAATCCGTACATCAGTTTCCCATAAACGCTTCGAAAAAACTCCAACCGTGTTTTCTGACCATAAACCTCTCCTTTATAAATGCTAGTACCATTTTTCATCTTACCTATAACTGTCAAATTCAATACAAAAAATGAAGTTCGCAATACAGCTTGCTTACTTATATGCCTTTGAGCTTGAAACGCACATTTTTTAAAAGACAGTAAATGTCACTGCCGTCTTATGTTGTCAAATATGGTATATATATATATATATATATATATATATATATATATATATATATATATATATATAAAGTGCTATTATAAGGAAACTCAAACCTGGTTAAATTGCCATTATAAATTCATTTAGCCAGAGAATATCATTATACTCTCCATCACATCAGATGACTGTACATGTTTAACTTGAGGTTGATAAAATTTGCTATTTTTCAACCTCAAGTTAAACATGTAGTCACCTGATGAGACGGAGAGTATTATGATATTTTACATGGAAAATAAATTTATAAGGACGATCTAACAAGGTTTCAGTTTCCTTCTTATTGTACTGTATACACTCTACATGTGAGGTTTTTTTTTATATAAACCTGAAGAGAAAAATATATAACAATAGCCATACATCGAGCACTCCCATAGATTTATATGAAATTCTTCATATATTCAATACACAAATAATCCACACCCACTATCTTCGGACGCTGACTGGATATATATATATATATATATATATATATATATATATATATATATATATATATATATATATATATATTTGTTGACTGTTTCAAATATTGAAGTTCATGTTTTCTATTTATGTGCGAAAATTGTTTTCAAACATATACAGACTAAACATAATTTACTTATAAAGTTATCAATTGAGAAAGTAAAGTTGCTAAAACAAATTGATAAATAATTATTATACATGATGAAATAAAATTACATTTTATTTTGGAAGGAGTAGGTTATATGTGTGTATAACAAGCAAACACAACTGAACGAATAGAACATTTCTATTTAGAAACTTGGTCAAAATTCTGAATAAGAATTTGAAAATTAAAATGAACAAATTTCTCTAACTAATAAGCTATGTTTGGGTTTTTTTGTTTATTAATAATAATTAGACGGTATTTTGTGGATTATGGAGTTCCTCTTCAAGCCATTACTACCAGGTCAACTCTGAACTGAAATAATTATACCTGTCTCTCATTTATGGGTAAGATAGACTGTTTAATCATTTACTGTACTTGAAAGTATTTAAATGCGGGCAAAAATGATTAATATTAAGATGAATTATTAGTATTGGTCAAAACCATTGATTCAGTTTAATATTAGTTAATATTAATTAGGATTAGGAGTGTCTGATAACAATAGTAAAAGCTATTTAGAATGATTAATATGAGCAAATCTGGAAACCATTTAACTCTGTGCAAATAAATGATCAATATTTAATAGAATAATTCTTGTTTGATGACAAAACTTGAAATAAACTGGGTATGTGCAAATTAACGAGTTCTGGTTGGTTTCAAAGTAGAAATACCTAACAGGATGAAAATTAATTTATTATCCTAAAAAAACCGTTCATTGGTTTTTTCTTTTAAGAAAGTATATATATATATATATATATATATATATATATATATATATATATATATATATATATATATATATATGTGTGTGTGTGTGTGTGTGTGTGTGATGCATTAAAAAATGATCCTCGTATTTTTATATACGAGGATCATAAAGTAAGTTTCCAGACTTTTTTCGTATGACCACTTTTATTGATAGTACACTCATATAAACTCTAGTCCCCATTGAAGTAAGCTCCTCCCGCTGCAATGCACTTGTTTTACCGTTCCAACAACTTCTGGAAGGCCCCATGGAAGTCCTCTTGTGTGAGCGTGTCAATGACCTTCGTCACAGCTTCTTTCATCTCCTCAGTTGTCTCATAACGACAGCCTCTGAGCTTAGGGAATAACCAAAAGTCACAGGGAGCAAGGTCTGGACTATAGGGAGGGTGAGGAAGTGTCTTGATGCCCATCTTGGTCAAATAGTCTGTGACAAGGATTGAGTTGTAGACTGGTGCACTGTCCTGGTGGAAATCCCACTGATCCGATTTAAAGAATGCTGGCCTCTTCCGACGGAATCCCTTCCTGAACTCCCTTAAAACCTCAACATAATAACCCTAACCCTATCCCTTTGGCCAATTGACTCTGGTCTGTTGACTTCCTTACTCCTCCCACACCTCTCATCATCCCTCACTGACTCCCTGCCTTCCTTGAATCTCTTATGCCACTCAAAAACTGATGCTTGATTCATGCAAGATGGTCCAAAGGCAGTCTAAAGCATTCCATACGTTTCTGTGGCATGTTTTCCAAGTTTAAAAGAAGAATTTTATTGCATATTGTTCTTCTAAAGTTTCCTCACGTCCATATTGCATTTTTGAAATTCACCAGCTGTGTCAATCCGGCTTTAGTAGGGTATATTCCAATTCCTACTGTAGCTGTTAATTTGAACCTAAAATCATAAGAATTGGTCAGTCATTTCATAAGATATATAGCAATAACATATTGAATGTTCAAGAGTCCACGTCAATTTTAAATGCCTGTACAATAAAAAGTATGGAAATTTATTGAATGCATCACGAATGATTTGACATCAAATAACAATCATGAGTTGATATGCGAGCCAATCAAGTAACCTAACATAACCTAGTCAGTATAAGTGATCGAAGATCTTAGTTATTTTTTTTCTTTTCACGTGCTATTCAAAGATCTTATCTTAGTTGTAACGGTGTGCTAGGTATGATACGACCCACATTTGACGCTGACGTTTCAGTTCAGAAGTTCTGGAAAAATAATGAGTAATCCTTTCATTGCCACTACTAGCTGGTCTACTGTGACCTAGAATGACAGTGCTTGTTGGGATACCACCTACCTTTATAATTATATTAAACTACGTAAATACAAGGGTTCTAAATCATTAGTGCAGGAACTTTGAATGTAGTGTTTACCAGTTTAAAATGATTGTTTAAATACATATTTGCACCATTTACACCTGGAGACAGTTATTGTAAAACTGGATTTAGCATGATATAACCCAAGAGTTTACATGTAGTGAAGCCTATCAATATTAAATTTTTTTATACATCATGGGAATACATTAACCATATAACTTCGAGCAAGTAATTTGCATTAAGAATAGTCACCTGAAGCTATATATATTATCATGACGGTTACACTGACTGCATCTTTGCAGATGGGTAAGATTCCCCAAACGAATGCACGGGATATGTTGCTAAACAATCTGTAATGGCAGAGTTTTGAGGAATGCAGAGTACCCCTCTATTGCCATCGCTTCCAGGTCCACTCTGATCTGGACAGCTAGCACCTGACAGGGTCCTATCAATAGCTTAAATAGAATTAAACTGTGTACTTACGCTAAACTGATTTGCCATATTTAGCAACCACTCCGCTCGGACAGGATATGACAAAAAGACAATTTTTAAACGGAGTTTAACAGGTGTGAATTCAAAGTTTTCCTCCTCCTAGACTACTTCCCTTACCAAGGCTAAAGAAACCAGTCTGCCCTACTATTTACCCATAGCTGGAGGGAGAACAATTGGATTCATACTTTCCCCAAGGATATTAGTGCTATGTGAAATGCAGTCAGTCTCGTCCAGGATTTGAACTGATTCACTTGTAATAGAACATTTTTGATATGTAAATTGCCTACTTATGTTAAACTGAACTACCTGAAATAGAACTGTTTTGATGAGTAAACTGCTTACTTATGCAAAACTGGATTGTTTGATATAGAACTGTTTTGACATTTACATGTGCGTGGGCAAAAACTATACGTACACTAATCTGAATTTTTAAAATTAGAATTGTTTGAAAAAAAATGATTAGCTTCAAAGAGAAATGTTTTTTGACAATTAAACTACGTACTTATATTAAAACTGTGTACTTTTGCTTGACTGAATTGTTTGAAATGGAACTTTTTCTTACATTGAAACTGTACTTCCTTTAAACTGAAGTTTTTGAAATAGAACTGTTTTAACATTTAAGTGTGTGTAAACAAAATCTATACGCATACTGACTGAGTTGGTTTGGATTAGAACTGTTTGACTTAACTGAATAGCTTTAAATAGAAAGATTCTTGACAATTAAACTGTGTACTCAGGTTAAATAGAACTGATTATTTGCATAAAAACTGATTTGGCATTAAATAACCAACAAAGGTTGATATGCCATAAAACCGAAACAACAACTGTTGCTCTAAAACTGGTTGCGAAAATGTCTTCGGCATAAAATGACAAAACATGGGTGAATTGCCGTAAAACCAAGCATTCAATCTATTAGTTGTAATTCAAACTTACTATTCATTTGTAACGAATTCCTAAACAAGGTTACTAACTATTGCATCAGGAGGCGCTATAGAAAGATGACTACATTTTCCAGTGGAAACTATTGCCTGAAACAGTTACCAAGCATATAATGCTGTTTACTGTGGTTAATTTATTTAGACAAAAAGACAAATCTAAGCTGCACAGAGTGAATATCCGTTTCAGAATAATAATATCCTGCGATATAAGTTGGTTAACGATGTCTTCCGGGTAAAGCGTCATCAAATCAGCCACATATCGCTAAAGCTTCGCTGAAACTATTTTCTAGATTTAAGATCACAGAAACGAGGTTGTAAAAAAAAAAAAAAACAACAGCGAATAAGGGTATCGGCAAATTATTCATGAATCACGTTCAACATACAGTTTTTTTTTTCTAGATATTGCACTTCTACCCGCCCCACCGACTGCGAAATATGTGTTACATAAGTTTTTTAGAAAATTCTGGAATATTTCATCACTTTCATGAAACTCCTATTTTAGTTTTAAATGTGTTCTCAAATAAGATTTGCACGCTTAACTGTTCAGACCATCGACTTCTACTTTAGACACATATCTATGTATACATTAATAGCGCAATGATTTATTCATGACTTTTCAAATGAACCCTGGTGAGGAAGACCAAACTTACACGGGGGTCCTAAGATATTGAATATCTCTGCAATCCTTTTCACCAATTTATAATATGAGAAACCCCTTGTTACAGCTCCATCGTTGAGGATATATTCAACTTGTAACGATGTAATATGGGAATAGTTTAACTTGCACATAATCCAAACTAGAGTCAAGGAATCCATTTAGTCAATAAATTAGATTACAATATTCTTCTTTAAAGTTTGAAAATCTAATTTCACGTCCTTTTCGGATTAATCATAGATTCAAAACAACTCGACCGGGAATTTCGATTTATATCTTCACGCGTACATACACAAATTATTATGAAACAACGCTTGCTTTAAAACATTTTGAACATTATATTTTTAAGACAATAGTTTCATCAATGGCTACGTATTTATCTTCTTTTATTGTCACCAACTTTTTTTTTGTTTTGCAAACTTATCAATAGTTTTTATACTTTAGCATATAATTATAAAAGATATGATGTTCTATCAAAAGAAGCATATTTGTCTTGCGTTGAATAAGTTTTTTTTTTATGTCGTTCCTAAAATTGAATCTTTTATGAGGTGGCCGATAATCTTTAGTAAAACCGCATGCACAAACACAAGAATTGACGCTTTCAATCCAGTTTTATCATTCGTTCCAATCCAATATGAATCCTTTTGAGCTAAAATTTGACAGCATCACTTCAATTCAGAGAACGACATTGTTTTTGGTTTCATAGTGAAAAAAGCAAAGAGCAGTTAATATCCAGCATAAAACTATGGCTGGTGCAGATTACTTAGAAAGGCTCGTTAGTACACATGTTATTATATCATATGACATGGATTTTCGGTTCATTACTAGTGGCCTTGTATGCTTTGACAAGCTGTCACGTTGTGATTAGTAAACAGGGGGGTTACAGCGCGTCATGGGAGTCGGGGCCAACATGTGTGTAACTGGAAGAACACGTGATAACCACGCGGCCAGATTTAGACAGAAGCAAAGAATCGGGAGTCGAGCCAGGGACACGCAGCCGATCAGAGGCGTCTTGGACCGCTCTTACTACACGGTTTGCAAGGGAGAGCAAGCGTTGGCACCCCTAGCTCCTGGAAGAAGATATGGGACAAGAAAAAGTCCCCTCTCTGAGTATATGTCTCTCCATCTATCTCTCAACTAAAAACAAACCGTGGGCCCCTTTCGAGAATAAAATGAGAGATATATTTTTATAAAGAAAAGTGTTTCGTTCGTTCATTGAATTTCGTAAATCATGTATAAGAGTAAACGACACACAAGCGAATTCCTACTGCAGAGCTTTGGGCAAAGTGCAAGAGGAATAGGCCACTAAGTTAACAAATAAAACAGTAGTTTAAATAAAGAGCGATCTCCAGTCAGTGTGGCAAACCTCTAAAATTAGTAGGCCAGTTCACATGCATCGACAAGGACATCTCATCTACTGAAATGTATTGATTGATTGAGAGTCAGAGAACACCATGCAGTCAGCGCGATTTGATGATATGATGATTTGAATTAAATGGAAAAAATCATATAATCGATATCATATTTACCAACCCCTCCGCTCAGGCAGGATATGAAACAAGGTCAATTTTTAAGCGGAGTTTAACAGGTTTGAATTCAGAGTTTCCTAGACTAGTTGCTACATCAAGGCTGAAGAACCTAGTCTACCCTACTATTTACCCATAGCTGGAGGGAGAATAATTGGATTCATACTTTTCCCAAGGGTATTAGTGCTATAAGAAATGCAATCAGTCTCGTCCAGCATTTGAACTCGTGTTGCCGTGTCCATTTCCTACGACGATAACCATTACACCACGGTCACCTCCACCAATCATATAATCGATATACATGCAGAATAAAATGAATACAAGTTAAGTCCGGGAATTATCCAACCATTTTTCATCATTCGTGACTTAGTCGATGAATCAAAGAAGACGTTAAAGAAAATTTCTGAATTCTCTCTTCAATTGATTAAAAAAAAGCGACTTTCAGTTAAAATTTGCTATTAGCGGAGAGGCTTAGTAAATAACGTGCTTAGTAACTGGTTTTGAAACCAAACACCTTTCACGTTTCATGTGACTTGTATGGCCACTATATTCGCCGTGATTTCTCATAAAGTTTTACAAGAAACGTCGACAATCACCGACGGAAATTATTTAGATTATTAAACAGTCTTTCGGAATAGTTGTGATGAGCAAAGCTCAAAAATCATTTTCGTAACGACGTTTCAAATTTGTTAGTAATCAGCTGAAAACAAATCAACGCCTTGAAGGGTCTTCAACAAGCCAAGTACTCGAGAAAGTTGTATGCACACAGGCTGCTGTTGAAGGAAGGTAACAAGTAGGAGAAGGAGAGGATAATTTGGGGATTCCACAGACTGACCAAAAGTATTCAGATATTTCGATTATAATATCTGCTCGATCTTCATGTTTGGAGCAGTGCTTTTTAGCAAAACTCCGCAACACTCAATCATTCAGACTCTTTTATTTGAGAGAATTGTCTCCCAGCGGCTTTAGACAAAAATTGTCAGCAAAAAGAATTGCAGTCTGTGAATATTAAATACAACGAGACAGCCAATGAGGTTCCATAAAGAGAACTTTGCAGATAAATACGAAAAGCGGAAGGAACTCATGGCTATTTGTTGGAACTCTCAAGGCATGTACTATGAAGGGCCCTAATTCATCACTGCCCAGAGAAAGTCAGTTTTAGTTGACTTTAATAAGTTATTCCAGACAGATGTCTTATGCTATCTTTCCATGCAAAATTATTGAATCTGTTATATTACAAATGGGGAAGACACTTATCAAACGTAGAAAGCCCTATTTTGAGATATTATTTACTATGAATCTTTCTATAGTGCTTGATGTATTATCATTTAAGACTACTGTTGGGTATCACCCACCTTTTTCCACACAATGAACTGGTCCATCTACCATATATAGCAGTAGCTACTAATACCAGGGCAGACTAGAATGGGAAGAGCAGCTTCTTATAGGAATAGTATTAGAGCGTTAGAGACTGGAGATCTCACTAGATCCCCTTACTTGCTACCGTAATAACGGAAGCCAATACTGTCGTTGGACTATATCTTTATTCTGTATTCACTAATCCTATGTTCTTGTCTACTAATAGTCTCTCAATTGTATTTACTTTTTCCTGAGAATATATCTCTATTTCCTCTCATATCGTGGTTTGTCCTTTATTCAATATTACAAGCGTTCACTAACCAGAACACAACAACTACTATGACAAGTGTTATTTACACCAATATTAACGAAGATTGGTTCAGAGTAAGAGGAAATCAAATGGAACAAATAATTAATAGGTAGAGTGCGGTATTTGTATACTTCCACTTTGAAATACCTATAATTTGGAAAAGGTATTGGAATGAAATACCAACCTCTGGTGGGAAATATACTAATACGAAAGTAAGATACAGATTCCGTTTTCTTTTACTAATGCTTTTTTGTAAGTATCACCATAATAAAGACTAAACAGAAAATATGAGAATATTTATTTTTATTAGTAGTACACACACATTGTTATTAAAGTTGAGTATTTGTATTAGTTATAACATTTTTTGTATCATGTAAGAAGAAGCTTTTACCCAGAAATGTATTTAAAAATATCCCAATGCACAACGTACAAAGTTGAAATATCTCAAGTCTCATGACTGATATACGCCGGTTAAAAGCCACCAGTGGATCTGGTGTACGCCTCTATGACCTAGGATTTAACGCATAATCTCTCATGATAGAGGCAAGAAACGGTCACACACGAGAGTTTGAAATTTTGTAAAGAGTCAGTCCATCAGTTTACGAGTGTGACAAAAAACGACTTAAATTTCGTTTGGTTGAGGGTTATACTTTTGAAATTCCTTCATCGATTCCGGAATATCACTACACGTCTTTGTGATTTAATAATTGTCCAGAGGGAGGTTGAAACTCCAATAATAAAGCCAGGGATATTTTTCTGTGTCTGATTTTCACATTTCTAATGAACAATTCGTTATCTCTTCAACTTGTCTTTGTCTCGGCTAACTTTCGTCGAGATCTAACAATTCCTCTCGCCTCAATCCATTATATTGAAAAGGCCAACATGGAATACCATATATACAAACAAATGCAATTGTTGTATATTGACCTACGACCCGGATGAACCTGTGTAAATAACAGGTGCATCCGGTCGAGGAATAGCAGAGTATAATCTTGACCGTGGATGGGTTGAATGAGTGCAATTTGTGACGCCCACAAGAAGAAGGTTGACGTTGAACTATTATATAACTCAGTGCACAGGAAATTCAGCCAGTTGGAGAAAAGATGCGGTCGAGAAAGCCAGCACCCAGCAGAGGGAGCGCTCAGGCCCCCGATTAATCAGCTGTAGACAAGATGCGGTAGAGAACACCAGCACCTAGCAGAGGGAGCCCTCAGGCCCCCGATTAATCAGTTGGGGATCAGACGAGTTGGAGATAAGATTCCGTAGAGAAAACCAGCAACCTGAGAGGCTGGGCCCCAGACCCCCGGTTGAACAGCCCAGGAGAACGGGAAAGAAACGCTGATGGCCATAAGAGTGGGGGTCAATATGTTGCAGTTCTCTTCGGTCTCCAACTCCTCACTCAACTCTTTCATATAAAGTGAGATGTATATTTTTCCAAGAACCGAGTCGCTCGTCTTTATTGTGTCGTCGTTATGATTCTGCATCCATATGTAGATGTATATGTATTATGTGTTTGTATAGTTGGTCATGGCTAAACAAAACAATAAGAGAGGCAAAATGAATGATATCTCCAGATATAAGACCCAACTATCACCCCAAATCTCATGGTTTTTTTTTTTTATCTTATATGCAAATTTGTTTACGGAAGTGCCTTATGCAACAAGTACTTGTACGTAGCTTAACACTGCAATATTAAATGCAAAGAGAATAACTGTATATAAATTCTAATAAAATATTAGTCTATATCATTCAATTGTTCCTTTTCCTTTTAATTCCTGCTAGAGTTTCATTGATTTAGATGATCCTAATTCAACGAATAATTATCTTCTGTAATTTTATCAACCATTGTAACGTTAGCATCTGTATAATGAGAATCTAGAATAAAGAGAGTAGACGTTCCAGCAAATGATACATTATATTATGAGATAACGATAATTACATATTGCTAACAATGGAATAAATCAAAAAGGTATAGCGAAACAAAAAGGTGGATATCTGAAATATAAAAATCGGGTTGTATCACAGAATACACCGCAATGTTGGATTAAATAAAGTGACAGCACGGAAACAAAGAAGATTTTTTGGGGGAATAGAAAAATAGCTTGAAGTTCATCGAGTTCATGTGATAAGTGATGCAGAAAACAAAGCGTTTGCAAAGTATGGATAGTATATGATATGCTTTTATTTTTATTGACTAGTAAAATAATGAACAAGATGGTTGGTTTACAACACAAAAGGAGACATTAATATGAATAATAAATAATACTGGCTACGGAAATTTACACTAGAGCCTATTTATTCAATACAGATTCTTCAAATCTATCCGTTTTCAGACTAAATGTTATCTTCAGATATTTCAAGATAGAAAAGGAGCCAAAAGAGGCCCCATTCACCTTATGAATTCATGAAAATAAAAAAAAAATTAAGCCATTAACTTGAATTTTAAAAAAATGCCTATTTATTGAAAATAAAGCAGATTAAGTTAGCAATAACGAAATTAATACATGAACTTTTAAGCGGAATAAATAACATGCACACAGGCAAATATAACAGCACATTAATGCATTTCTAAATCCCAAACATCACACAGCCCTAATAGGTGAATATTTATCGAAGACTTTCATTGTACTCTCTCTCTCTCTCTCTCTCTCTCTCTATATATATATATATATATATATATAATTGTCAATGAAAAATATGCATTGAAAAGAAAAGATTTATTTTATGACTTGTTGAAAGATAAATTATTTTAATAATTCTGCTCGGCTGGGGCTGTAGAATACACCGAATGCTTCTCTGCGGTGGAGTAAGATCCCCTCAACGAGTGTCCTGGATATTACACTAAACAATCTGATGGTGAAGTTCCAATGATGCTGGTGCTTTGGGGAATGCGGAGTACCCCTTCATTGGCAACACTCTAAGATCCACTCTGACCTACAGTGGTAGCACCTGATAAGGGTCCTATCTATAGGTTAAATAGACTTAAACCGTGGTTTCTTGACTTTTCTGTTTTTTGCATTTAAACTGCATACTTATGCTAAACTGAATTGTTTAAAATAGAACTTCTTTGACTTTCAAACTGCGTACCAATGCTAAAATGAATTGCTCGAAATAGAACTGTTTTGTCATCTAAACTATGTACATTGCTAAACTGAATTATATGAAATAAAACTGTTGTGATATTAAGTATGTGTATAGCCCAGTCGGCTGGGGCTGTAGAATACAGCGACTGAACCTTTGCAGAGGGTCAAGACTCCCTCCCCAATGAGAGCCCTGAATATGACACTAAGCAATCTGATGATGAGGTCCCAGTGATGCTAGAGCTATATATATTGTCATCCACAGACAGACTGTTTCGTTGGATCACAACTCTTCAGTGTGGTTAGACACACAAGACGCTTCAAACTGGGATCGAAACCAGCCCAACTTTACGTTAGGTTTAGTATCTTTCCGCTCAGTCAGCAGATGACATAGATAGATAGATAGATAGATAGATAGATAGATAGATAGATAGATAGATAGATAGATATTTGAATAACATTTAGCTGAGCATACTTTTCAAGTTCTAAAAGATGATCTGTCGGTGATAGAGGCGCTCTCTATAACTAAATACCAACCAGCTCTCAGCAAGCAAAACGAATTCTACAATCTTCTTATGTTTAATCTTACTGATGATCCAAAACTTAACCTAAATCCAAGAAAAAATAAAACGAAAAAACTTCCTGGTCTTTTTTTTTTTGCCTTTTTCGTTTCCCCTTTCTGTTTTTTTTTTACCTTAGTCGTCCACTACTGTGATTTATTCCTCCTCAATGCTTGCGATCTGTCACGGAGATATCTGACCAGACGTGAACGAAAAAAAAGTTTCTTTTTTGTTTCAGAACATACGATGTATGCTCTGCTTAAAGCTATTGTAAAATTTTGCATGTGCCATATGCTATATACAGTGTAACCCTGATATAAGAGACCCGGATATAAGATAATTTTCTCTGGTCCCAAATTAGAGCCTGTGTTACCTAAACAAAATAAACTAAACCCGGATATAAGAGACCTATCCTCCACTCCCGACAACTCTGTTATATCCGGGTTACTATATATATATATATATATAATTTTAGTTTTCATCGTTTGTAAATGAATTTGTGTCCCGATTCAAATACTAAATGAATCTGTTTGAGTTCCACTTTGAACAAACGTCATTAAGGAATATATGAAATCGTCTCTTTTCCTCTCCCTCGCAGCTTTGTATGAATAGTTGAGCAGACTTTCTTTTTTTAGCTTTAGTGAGGCAACAAATATAGGAGAAGGAAAGTTCTGAATTCAATCCAGCTGTACTCCACTTAAATATTCACTTTGCGTTACACTGTACTCGCGGGGGAGGAGTTCAGCAATTGCATTCATAAAAATATACATTATGCTTTATTTATAAATTAAATAGCATTTTTATAAATTAGAAATTGATAGATAAAATAATGTTGAACTCGGCATTTGATGTGCACACAAAATTCTAACAAAAATGAGTAGATAACTTGCCTAATTGTGAATAATAAAAATATTACTGAAACCAAAAAAAAAAATAAATAAATAACGTAAAATAAACTTTACATTAATAACATCAACGGAATACCTTCAAATTGACTAATATTCTTTGTAACGTTTAATGAACTTATAATGTACATTATTTTTAAATGAATCAGTAGAAGCTGTTATCTAATTTAATGACAGTATTGCGCAGACGGTTTTCATCCTTAATTAGGCAAACAGTAGAGAGAAGGAAAACTTTGAATTCAAATCAGCTTTATTCTGCTAAACAATCTTTTTTTGTGTATCCTCCTAGCGAAAAAGTTAGGTAAATACATTTAAAATTGGGATAAAGTGCAACATGACAAAACAAGGGACAACCACAAAGTTTAACGTTCAACTATATCCTTCATTTAGAGAGAAACTAAGCGTTTCAGTCGATAGGAAGTTTATTTGCTCTACGTCAGATGTCTATTGAAATTATTTCTCCAAGAAACGTTAGATAATTTATACTCAATTTAAATTCAATGTTTTTGATTTATAAAACTATTTGAATGATTCAAGGCAGGGATTCCTTCAAAAGGAAATTCATAGAATTACTGTTCTAACCATTCACCAAAAAAGAAAAAAGATATACGAAAAAAAAAAGGATTTGACGAATGGTTGCATAAGTTAATTCCCCCATAGATTATCAGTTGATATGTGAGTGGAATCTTGTTTCTAGTGGTAGGAAGTAAAAATATAAAAGAATATATCGAAAAAAATAAATTACTCATTATTTCATTCGATATTCTATCAGAGATATCTTATGTCTTCAAATGACCTTGAGGTAACGTGGCTATTCACTCCGGACGTATTAGCATATTACTTTTCTAGTGTTCAAAGACAGTTAAGTATGTATTTTTTATTCCTTTGCTGTTGACGTTGATGTCTTCCAAAAGAAATATCTCTCATCTATTTAGTAACTACAGAAGCTGTCGGATGTAGACCTGTTTCTGGCCAGTATCGTTAGTACGTGTTTTTTAGACCAGCTTCTGTTTGACAGAAACAATATTTCTCTCTAGTTTTTTCTTGACTGTCTACTTATTTATCATGGTTTTTCGCTGGTGTTTCTCGTCAAATCTTTTATTTTTTTGTATTTTCTACATATTTTCCAATATCGTAAACATTAGTTGAACTGCATCCATCTACACTAGTTCCAAAAATCAAAATAATGAAAATAATCTAACAGCGATGTTTGTTAGCATGTACTTTTTTACTTGCCAACAAATCTATAAAGTGACTAGTTCAGCTTTCTATCCTCTTCTAAAAATTATGTGACTCGATTTTTATGAGTTGCCTTACTCCTCAGGGAATTACACATGCTTTTCACGTAGCTAATTACCAAACATTTCAACACTTTTATTAAAGAACTATTGAAATGACTGAATATGTCTACGATCTTATGAAAGCTTCGCTGATAAATTAAAATGGTCACAAAGACGATGAAGCTGCTCGCTGCAATCCAAAATTTTATTTAATTTTCTTTTACAGAAAATTAAATAAAATTTGAGCCCACAGCCTAAAAGATGTTTCATTATTTGAATTGTTATAACTTTTTCTTGGAAACATTATCATGATTGGGAAGACCATTGGTTTATAATACTTTAAAACGCAAGTTTAAAAGCATTAATGTGATGATAATGCCCTTGTGCGTTAAACCATCATCATCATCATCATCATCATGTCGTGTTATCAGCACGGACATCCCTGACCATCTCTCGCTACCCTTCTCTGTCGTCCATTGCTTTCGGTAGGTCTTCGGGAGTACAACCCGTATCGGTACAGAGCTGCTGAATGTAGGTTTTAGCTGGTCGTCCTACTTTTGCTTGTCCTTGTGAAGGGCTCCGTAGGAATATATCACTTATGAGTTCGTCCTTACTTCTCCAGCAGTGTCCTACATGACTGGGTCTTCTAACTTTGATAGTTTTCGTGATGGGTGATAAGTGACTCTACAGCTGCTGCTTTGTTGGGTGCTGCCTCCACGACTTATTCAATATTGCTCGCAGCATTTTTGTGTAGTTGCCGTCAAGCTTTTTCTCCATATGTTTAGTTAGCGTCCACGTAGATCATCCATACAGCAGTATGGACACAACCACTGCTTGGAAGAAACTGCGTTTCATTTCAACTCTATCCAAATGATTTGACAAGGTAAAAA
The DNA here is from genome assembly GCA_963585895.1 of Sepioteuthis lessoniana. Classification (NCBI taxonomy): domain Eukaryota; kingdom Metazoa; phylum Mollusca; class Cephalopoda; order Myopsida; family Loliginidae; genus Sepioteuthis; species Sepioteuthis lessoniana. Next base: position 26,464,387 of record OY757905.1, read on the forward strand.
TATTGTTAAAAACTGCGGTTTTGTTGAATAACTACAGTAGCAGCAGTGGAAAAAGATAAACTTTCTACGTGTGGAAAGTAATATCAATAATTGCTGGAATACTCGATGAGAAGATATCCGGGAAACTTGGATTTCTTTACGTGTACTTTGCTCTGGTGAATATATTCAGGAGGTTAAGGATAACGGATTTCATTTTCTGCGTAACTATGTTCATAACTGATCGCCCGTCATTGTTTCTATCTGCTTTTTACATTATCCGCATGGAATTCTCTTTTCAATTTGTTCATTTTGCGTTTATCATAATCTCTGGGTTTGTCTTTTGTGGTGCTATTCCGAGCTGTTTTCCTGATAATTTGTCGAGCTCTAACTTATTCGTTAAATCTCATTTTGGTCATTTGAACATTGCTTTCGATTGTGATATCTTGTACTTTCTTCCTTCTTAACTTATAGGCAGTCGATTTTTTTTTTACCTGGGGTGAGATTCTTCTGTATGGTCATTAGTTTCCTTGTCCTTTCATCCGTTGTACTATCCATTTGAGTTTCTCTTTTGTTCAATCTTGGTAGGGTCCTGGTATGTCACTATTGATAGTGAACGTATCTTTTTTTCTCATCAAATTTCTATCATTTACTTTTATTTCAATTTTTTTTTATCATCTTAAGACTCTTCTTTCTTATATTTTTCCTCCGATTCATTCTGTCTTATGTCGTCGCATTTGAACAGTCATCGGCTTTGAAGCTGTGCTTTGTAGTTTATACCCTGATTGGTTTGTTGACTAGCAATCCGATTTTAAATACATTCACGAGTTTTGGTTTCTTGGTTTGGTCTCTTTGTTTAATGGCATATCAACCTTTATAGGTTATTTAATGCCAAATCTATTCTTCTACAAGAACAGTAGTGGTACAATTTAACCCATAGCTGGGAGGACAATGAGGCTCATACCTTTCCCAAGGGTATTTGCCTGAAAGTGAATGTAATCCAATTTACTAACCCCTCTGCTCGGGCAGGATATGACACAAGGTCAATTTTTAAGCGGAGTTTAACAGGTTTCAATTCAAAGTTTTCCTTCTCCTAGACTAGTTGCCTGACCAATGCTGAAGAACCCAGTCTGCCTTACTATCGCTGGAGGGAGAATAATTGGATTCATACCTTTCCCAATGGTATTAGTGCTATGTGAAATGCAATCATTTTCGTCCAGGATTTGAACTCGAATCGCCGTGTCCATTTCCTACGACGATAACCATTATACCACGGGCACCTCCTACGAAAGTGAATGTAATAGCGCGACTGGAGTACGAACTCGCTTACTACCATTCCGCAGTCCATCGATTTAACCATTACACCTCGAGGACAACCCCTTCACAAGTTTTTAACTTGTGCATCAATAGTAGTGGTGATACCATCCCTTTATTTATTTCCAAGTTTAACCAACGTTTCCAGTTCTTTTATTTTATTTTACTTATATTTTTACCAACATTTTAAGTCATCGTTCTACATTAGGTATTAGAGTTTGTGTACGAAAGGTTTCCGTTACCTTTCTCAAAATGAGATACATTTTGTTTATTTCTATTAAAAATAAATCTGGAGACTGAGATTTCAACTGATATACATTTTTTCCTATTTATTTACTTAAGGATCCACCTTCAAAACGAAAATCTGCTTTCTAGCGTTCCGTAGATTGAATCATAAATCGTCCTAGTTTATTTAATCTTAAAGAAAGAAACTGTTCGAGGATTCAGTTTTCAAGAATTATGCATGCTATCTCCTATGGATAAATCTTGTCGTTTCTTTATTTTACTTCTTTCCCAATCACCTCGTAAATATACTGCAATAAATTTTGCCCATTGGGTACTTCTGGGTACGGTTCTGAATAATTTCTGTTCTAATCGCTGAGATCCTTTACAGTCAATATAGTATTATATTTCCTCTGCTAATTCCTGTGTCCGGATTTAACACGCCAAGACTTATAGTCCTCGAGCTGCACGATATTAGCCATATCTCCCTATTGTATGAGAGTCGTTCTGATCCTAATGATTCCTTCAAAAGTGTCTCTTTCAGTTACGCAGAATGATATTTATGTGTTGGTCAAATGAGTTGGATAATGAATATCTGTATCAAAATGAAGGTAAATAATCTGTTGTTAGTGTTTCCAATGGGCTACATTCTGTTGTGAACAAATATGATTTTTGCATATTTTATATCCTCCTGGTACTTAGTATGTAAATCACGTTAGCAACTCAAACAAATACTTGTAATGAGTTTTAAAGTTTTCAGTAGTGTTTGTGTATAGGTTTCCTTTTATTTTTTAACGGTATATCAATCTTCATGGGTCATTTAATGCTGAAGCCATCTTTGGAAAAGAAAAGTAGTGTTTCTATTTGTTAACACAGAGCTTGGGGAATAAAGAAGTTCATGCCTTTTACAACGGAATTAGTTCGAATGTAAATGTAATCACTCGGCTATAGTTCAAAATCTCTTGCTACGTTGCCTCAGTTAAGTTCAATAGCCACTACACCATGGGATTCCACTCATTATATATATATATATATATATATATATATATATATATGTATGTGTGTGTGTGTGTGTGTGTGTGTGTGTAAATATTTGCCTTCTCTCTGGTTTTTCTATCTCTGTAAAAGTTTTCCTTCATGGCTTTGGAAAGTAGAATCAATTCTGCATTGTTCGCTTCCCCTTTAGTCTTAACGATATTGCTTATTTCCCTTATTGAAATCAATATTTTATTCAGTTTGTATTTATATTATAATAAGTCATAGTTTTGGTTCTTGCTGATCACGGCTTTTGGCAGTTTTACATCATTTTTTAGCTTGATACTTTCTCATTACTATCATTTTTCTCAATATGGGTTGATATGCTTATTTAACGTGAATTTCCTTAAATAACAAACAGTTTTTTAAGAGTGAATATCAATAAAATTTATTAACGGAAAATTGAACATATTCATATTATTTATTTTGTTAATATATGGTACAACATAAATACCTGCCACATTTTATACTGTCAGCTGTGTGGTGCAAGTAAACTTAGGCAAGTCGTTATAGTAGCTCCACAAGCCTATATATTACTATTTCTGCATCAGACTCGTTATGAATATAAATTGGATTATTGCATAAGAAGTATTTGCAATTAAACATTTTTTAAACTGGTGAATCTGCAATTTTATTTCAGAGAGCTTTTCCAGCTCATTTCATGTTATGTCGAAATGATGTTGTTATGGATCTTTACTGCTGTGGGTCGAAAATTTCAGAATAACAACTCCAGAGATTAAAAGAAAGCACACAAACTCAAAAAATGCCCAGACTCTGAAAACATATACATTGAAATTTCTTTCATGTTTTTTCTTACGCAAGCTTTTATTTGGGGATCGTCTGATTGAACAAAAAAAGGATAAGCCATTAGCTCGAGGGGACTTCTATTGGCATTTCCCTATGTTCATTTACGCCACACAGGTAAGGGTTTAAAATGTGGGAGGTATTCTGTTGCATCCTGTATAATGCTTAACCCATCCCTTCTACAATCCGAGAAAAACAGTAAAATGTAACATGCCTTAAAAAAAGATCGATAGATGTTCTGTATGGACATCATGAATCATATGAAGAAGACGGAATTTTATCATTTAGAGTAATTATCTAAATAATTAAAAATCCTTGCAATATCTTCATCTTTTTTGTTATATTCATATTTCGGCCGATACATCTTTTGGCCTTCTTCAGGTGTTTCATGTCGAACTTAGTGGCCTACACGGAATTTCGATCCGAACCCTTTATTCAATACACGGAGATAGATTGTTGCTATTCCGTTAACCATAAATGTTATGTTAGAGTGCGCATCCCTTGTAATTGACATGTGGGCAGGATTGAACCTACAATCTGCAAATGATTTCACTTAGAAGCACTTAGAAGCAACCAATAGACTAAATCCGTTGGGCCATGCGTCCTGCAGGACTATTCAGAGTGAATCTTAGGACATTTTCTAAAATATGTCTGCCTTTATACTTGCACGAATATCATTCAAATCGTCTATTTTCATTACAGTTTCGTTTTCATTGTGTAACGGTATACCAACGTTTATGTGTTATTTAATGCTAAAGAAATCCTTGTAAAGGGTCAGTAGTGGTGGTAGTTAACGCATAGCTTCGGGTCTAATGAAGCTCATGCCTTTCCCAAGAGTATTAATCCGAAAGTGACCGTAATAACGCAACTGAAGACCGAACTCAAGTACTTCAATGTCGCAGTCCAGCATATCAGACACTACGCTACCAGGCATTTTAAGTGTCCTTAGAAACATTTTCTCCATCTTTGCTTCATGAGAGGGTTTATATTTAATCTTGTTTTCTTCGTTTTCTTTTTCAGATATGTTTATAAGATTTTTTTTCTTTCTATTAAGGACATCATTTTTCTAAGTAGTTTACTTTTGAATATTGGCCAGACGTTTTTTGTCGGCCTGTCTACTCGTTTAATAAATCCGAAATTTAGAAGATTTTTTTTCTTTTTCTTTAATTTTTTTTTTTTTTTTTCAATTTGGTATCGAATTTTTTGCATCTCGATTAAATACGTGGGTTGCTATTTTCATGTTTCTCCAGGAGTATTCCCTTTACACTTTTTGAGCGTTCCTGCGATTTCTTTACGATTCATTACACTTCATGCCGAAGTCATTCATACTGTATTACACTCTTGGTGTCGATATATTATTAACTACAAACATCTTATGGGAAGAGCCCATGGCGCAGTCGTAAACGTCTTAAACAGCGACATCTTTGTAAGCCGATTCGAACTTTAGACAAACTATTGCTCTCATTTTCGAACTGATAATCATATAACCCAGCCATAGTTAAATAGTACTAATACTATTATTTACAAGGATGGCTAATCACGAATATTAATATTCTATTAAAATAAAGAAGTCAAACAAGTTACTTAACCTGAGTTGATTCATCCTTCCCCTGTTAATTGGGATAGTTTTGTTTGTTCTGTTTCTTTTTCTTTTCTTTTTTTTTTTTTTTTATAAAAGTCGAACCCTTAAATCACAGTATAATAATAAATAGCGTTTGAGTGTACTTCATTTTTCAGATATTTTTTCTTGCAACTTTAGAGAAAACAATTATCCAATCCTGTTTATATAAATAATATCGTTTATTAAACTCTTGTACATTAAAGGTTCAACCCATTTTTATGATTAAGTGGATAAACGGCAAGATAATTTTTTTTACTTATAAGAGTTCCATTGAAAAGGAGAGAAACGACAATTTATAAAGATGATTTATATGTGTCAATATATGTGATTGACGATAGAATTTCTATCACAATATGCGATGATGAATGTCGTCTACCGAGCAGATTTTACTAACGCAAATGTGAACAAAATAACTATATATATATATATATATATATATATATATATATAGCGAAAGAGAGAGAAAGAGCGAGATCAAGATAGATGGATAGATCGATAAATTGATAGATATGATTTGTGTTAGTTACGAAAACATTATTGTACTGACAAAGTATCGTTGTAATCAATACTTCTACCTGTTATGAGGTATGTTATCAGACTGACGTAAAGTTAGACGGATTTCGATTCCAGCTTAAAGCAGCTCGTGTGACTCGTGCACTGATGAGTTGTGATACAACGAAACAGAGTGTCCGTGGATGACAATATATATACTCCTCCCATCCCGGGGGTTAGCAATCTCACGAAAGAATTAACGGTTCCAACTCGCGTCATGCAAAGCTCACCGAACGAATTGAGCACTCCGGTATCCAATAGGGTAAATGGAAACAAAAGGACATTAATACATATGCGTTAAAATTCCTTCGGTTTCGCTGAGACTGCTATGACTGTAAGGTATGTTATCAGGGTGAATTACACTTAGCTAGGTTTTAATCCCACCTTAAAGCATCTTGCGTGTCTAGCCACACTGATGAGTTGTAATACCACAAAACAGTTAGTCTGTAGTTGACTATATATATATATATATATATATATAGTATTATTCAGTCGAGTTAAACCAGAGTTGGGAGTAATTCCTTCAGGACAAGAAAATCATTCAGGAGCTGAACATTTAAATTTTCCTGGTGGAGAGCTCAATGTAATTTTTTTTACAGAGCAATATTTCTTTAAGAAAAAACCAAAGACTGGTTAATTTAGGATTAATAGCTAGGTGTAGACATAAGACTAAATTTAAACTATAGACTAAAAAAATTTAAAAACATAGAAATAAATAGAGAAACCGGAAAAAAACATATCCAATATACACACTAGGAAAAAATAGGTAGCTAAATAAATGGTATCGAAATTAATATAAGCATTAATATTTCTCTTAAAAGTTATTTATCGAACTTAACCTGAAAAGAAAATAAATTAAACAAATAAAAAAAAGTTAAATTACCGTAATTATAACTGACGGAAGACATTTGAAAATAAAATAAATAGGTAAAAAAACGGAAATTCGATAAAATGAGAAGGTAACTCCTTAATCTCTTCTCCCTACCCCTCCACCCCGCGTGTCTAGTCTGTTTTATTTATCCATTGGATCTGAAGAAGTCCTGTTATATTTTTCTTCGTGTTTTTGGTTTACACCAGGAACTGAAAAACAGGATGGAAATAAATTTATAATCCTAAATTAACCGGTCTTTGTTTTTTTCTTAAAGATATATATATATATATATACATATATATATATATATATATATCAAGCCATTAAATAGACCTAATTTAAACATGTTTAAAAGATAAAATTAAACAACAACCCAGTTTCGGCCGTACCTGTTCGCAGTTAAACTAGGACAACGTTTAAGAAAATTGGGGAAGTATACTCTGTAATGTAGGAAAAAAATATTATATAAAAGCGGAGGGAGATGTTAAATTGTAATTATATTAATACCCAATAAACATTCCCTCTGCTTACAGAGGGACTGTTTATGAGTCAAAATGTATATAGATTCTAGCTCTTTAAGGTGGAAGTCTAAGTGGGACCTGCTTAAAATAGTAAACAGATTTGCACTGTAAGTTGAGGCACATTGACGGTTATTTATAAGGTGTTCCGCTATAGCAGACACATACGTGTTGTTGATATGGTTTGCAAAGTAGTTTCCTAGCCCTATCTTAGTAGGAACATGTTGTTTGGCTCGAGCGTCCAAACGTTGAGCAGTTCTCCCTATGTAATGCCAACTGCAAATACATCTAAAGGAACATATTAAAGTACTGCTATGTTGGGGGTGGGGAGAAAATCTTTACGCCTAGATGGCAAAACAGTACCCGTGCAATACACAACACGTAAATTAGAGGCAAAGGAACACCTCCGTATACATGCAGAAATAAGATCGGCAAATCGATTGCTAATCTGACCCAGCCAGGGTAATCTAAGATACACAGTACATCTCTGAACTGAAAGACTTTTGTGATATGAAAGTGAGCAGTCTTATCCCTTATAACAGATCGAACAATGTCTTCAGGGAAGCCATTGTTACAAAGTGTCTCAGTGATAAATCCAACTTCACCGTCAAGTTTCGACTCAGAGCATATTATTAATACTCTGTGTACCAAAGTCTTGATTAAATTCAATTTACGCTTTTTTGGGCAAAATGAATCCCAGCAGATATACAAAACCTGTGAAAGTAGATTTGTGATTAACATTGGTAAGGAAACAGGAATCCTCTTTATACACAAGAACAACAAGAAAAGGAAATGTGGAATTACTCTCTTTTTCCAGAGTAAATCGAAGAGAAGGGTGCAATTTATTAAGATTTGAAAAAAGTTCGCAAGCCTCAGTCTCACAACTACATATACAGAATGTGTCATTGACATAGCGAAAATACACATCAGGCACATTGCCCTTGGAGAACAAGTCAACCTCATGGAAATCTACGAAAATTCCGGCTATTGCGGGACCAAAATCAACCCATAGAAATTCCATCAACCTGTCTGTACTTTATATTATCAAAGCTGAACTCAACGGAAGTGGTTGCGAATTTCAATAATTCGACAAACACAGCCTTCGGAATATCAGGGGGGTAAATAACTTCGGTACAGCATATCAGCGCAAATATTAATAGTTTCCAAAATAGGAACACAAGTGAAGAGGCTACAGATGTCAAATGAGCACATAAATTTGTTCTGAGAACAACAATTCTTAATAAAACCAGCAAATTGAAATGAATCCTTGATGCAACACGTAGTGTAATGAATAAGTACTGGTTGTAAAATTCGGTCTAACCACTTAGCGACTCGATGTTGAGAAGATCCTACCATAGATAGTATAGGTCTGCGCGGAACCCCTTCCTTATGGGTTTTTGGTAATCCACAAAGACGGGGCCGTATCGACCCGGTAGGTCTGATCTTGTCGGCAATTGTGGAGGAGAGGGAACCTCTTTTGACAAGTTCAACCAGCCTTCTTTGAAACTTAGTTTCAATAGATGCTATACGATCAAAGTTCTCAGCAGGACCAAGTCTGTGAAATTTGGAAGTGTCGCTAAGGATAACCATCATTTTATCAACGTAGCTTTGGTGGTCTAAGATTACTACTACAGAAACTTTATCGGGTCTGGTGATAATAATGGAATCATTGTTGTGCAGAGCCTTAACTGTGCGATAGTGTTCCCCTCTCCAACTCGACTCCCAACTGGAAACAGGAGTACCCGCTTAAGCATGGGCAAGATCATTAAGACGTGCTTTTACGTCACTAAATGAATCTGTTGAGCAAATAAAATCTCGAACTATGAAAATATTTCCTCACGTTTAATAATGCTTGATGGAATGCAATGATCTAAACCGTGAGTCAAAATCGTAAGCTCAAGGTTAGAAATTGAAAAAGGAGGACAAATTTAAAACTACTTTACTGACATTAGGGTCGGAAAAGTAACCGTACTTTTTAAAGATAAGATATTTTAATTTTTTATCATTACAAGAAAGAAGCCGAGAACAGCTACTTTCTATGACTACAGATAAGTGCCTTTCAAACCGTAGACAGTCAAAAAGAGATAGTACTGTTTGGAATTGCGATATCAATCGAAAGTACAGCTTCCTTAATTTAATCAATTGGTTGGTTAATTTACTGAGTGAGTTCTGTATGGATAGAGCCTCAATCTTATGCCCAGGCTGCAGCCTGGCTCTTCTAATATCAAATAAGATATCAGAAGGACAAACTTTACTATCGAGGCAAGCCTAAACGAGAGATATTCTATACTTGTTGGCAGAAATTTTATTCAACACTTTCTGAATGTTATTCAATTCAGCAATGTATATATATATATATATATAACACTCTCTCCCCCATTGGACAACATTTTAGATAGAATTGAAAACACTCCCAACTTAATCACTAACCTATCCTCATATTTGTGGATTCTTCTTCGGATGGTTTCTATAATATAATGTTCTTTTTGCCAACATTATTCTCCAAAAGAAATGTAAACATCTTTTGAATCTCATGGGTTAGATACCATAAAGTAATCTTTGGGGGGGGGGGGTGGACAGGAAGAGAATGTTTGAAATCATAATATCATGAATGTACTTATATTAAAGATTTAACATATTTTTCATTCAATCCTGTTCACACACACACACACACACACACATATATATATATATATATATCATCATGTCGTGCCGTTAGCACGGATATCCCTGACCCTCTCTCGCCACTTCACCCTATCGTTCATCGCTTCTGGCAGGTCTTCAGGGCTACATCCCGTATCCTCACATAGCTGCTGTATGTATGTTCGAGCTGGTCATCCTGCTTTTGATCGGCCATATATGGGGCTCCATAGGAGTACATCACTTATAAGCTCGCCCCTGCTTCTCCACTAGTGTCCTGCATGCTTGGTTCGTCTAACTTAGATAGTTTTCGTGATGGGAGGCAGGTGGCCGTATAGTTGGTTCCTTGTGGTGGGTTGCCACCAGCACTTGTTCAATATTGCTCGAAAAACTCAAGTATAATTGCCGTCTAGCTTCTTCTCCAGCCGTTTTGTGAGCGTCCAAGTAGTGCATCCCTATAGCAGTATCGACACGACTGCTACTTGGAAGAAACTGTTTCATTTTATCCGTCAGGTCTGATTTGAATATGATCGATAGCTTATCGATAGCTGTCCCTGCCTTTGTTAGCCGCATGTCGATGTCCTTTTCGGTTGATGAGACACTGCTTCCTAGGCAGGTCAATTTGTCTACCAGCTTCAGAGAGGTTCCGTCTAGTGTGGAAGTGTCACCTGTTTGATTAAAGCACATATATTCAGTTTTGTGTGCATTGGCATGGAAGCCAATGCCTGCGGCGGCTCTTTCCAAACTATGCAGTAGTGTTTCGGCTTGGTTGGGTGTATTTGCCTGTATCGCTATGTCACCGGCGTAGTCGGCGTCGGTAAATGTTTTTGCGGTGGGTACCTTCTGCTTCTTTTCTTTTTCAGCTCGAAGCCGTTTTCCCTGATTTTATCAGTCGTTGTTCTAAGCACGTAGTCTTGACTGATGATAAAGAGGCATTGGGCTAGCGTGTCCCCTTGTAGTACTCCGAGCAACAATGTAGAAGTATTCTGTGTCTCCATCCGGTGAACGTACTTTCACGTTGGTGTTTCTATAGAGAATTTTCATTGCAGCTACGGTTTCTTTTGGTAGGCCGTATGCTAGTAGGATTTGTTCCATCTTCCCTTTGGGAATGGAATCGAAGGCCTTGGTAAAGTCGACAAATAGTAAAGTCGCCTGTAGGTTTTTTGACCGTACACCTTCAAGGATTCTACGGATGGTCAATATTTATGAGATTGTGGATCTATTTCTTCGGAAGTTGTTTTGGTTTTTCCTAAGGATGATGTCGATTTGGGTTCTATGCGGTTTCGTAGTGAGGCATTTTAAATTTGGTGGGGCTGCTATGGATGTAAGTGTTATACCACGATATTTCTTAGCTAATATATATATATATATATATATATACAATTATTTTCATAAACTTATACATAATTCAGAAAATATGGATCTGTTTAGGCTATATAATTTTTTTCATCATATTGTATTAATCGGTAATCAAACCATTTGATTTCATATCCCGATCTTTACATTATATATAAGCGTTTATAAATCTGACACTGCGGTTGGTATTTTAATTACAAAAGATGTCAAAATTTAATGTCTCTTCCTTGGTTTAATTGCCCATTTATCAGTAATTGGTTGATTTCTTCAGAGCTTTTTTTCTTTCGTTATTAGGAATTAAATCATTCTTTACTTTTGGTTTTCTTCATTTATAACATTATTTTTTACATCTTTTTTTCTTTCTTTCCATACAATTTTAATACCTTTATTTGTGCCATTGCTTGCTTTCTGAACTTTTCCTTTCCTTTTTTCTTTATTTCATCTATTTTAAGCCTCGATTATTATTTGCCTATTTATTTCTCAACGTCTTTAAATTTGTCTTATTCTTTTTCTCTTAATCCTATCTTCTCTTTAATTTCTATAGCTTGTTTTCTTTCACTTTCCCTTCAAAGAAGTTTGTTTCACTCTTTTATATTGCTTCAATGACTTTCCTTACAGTTTTCTTCTACCAGAATTGCTTTGCTTTTATTCGGCGTTCGGTTGCTGTCCTTTCTTTTCATTCATTTTCATTCATGCCAGTAGAATATGCTAATTCAACCATATTAATACTACTCTTGAATCAAAGGCAAGTGACATTGATTTGAATTAATCCTCAAGATAGTTTGACATTCAATAGTCTCTCCGAATCAAAAAGAAAAAAAAGGCTTTTTTGTCTTTTATTATCGGTTAACGTTATGAACAGATACATACATTTACACATGCACAACACTATCCCGCAAAAAGTCATTACATTAAAACATACACATAACACCCCATATATATATATATGTATATATATATATATATATATATATATATATATATATACGCGAGAGAAAGCTTTTCCTTAGCATTGCAGACATATCTGCTCTGTATGTGAGTGTTATATATATATATATATATATATATATATATATATATATATATATATATATATATATGGGGGGTGCATATATATATATATATATATATATATATATTCATCCTGATAATTCAATACATTTAATTGCCATTCATAATGCACTCCTCTTGAAGTTTCTCATATATTCCACATAATAATTTTCCAAACTCATAGTACCTGGACACTAACCAGTTATAACTGGGATATATATAGCAGCTGTAGAAATAAAAATAAAAAGACAAACAAAAACAAAATAAGAAATATAATATGGTTCAAACCCAATTTGTAAATTTTCTATTATTTATATAGGTAAGTGCTTCCTCAGGCTTATTGTTACACATTTCAATGGAAATAATCCATTGAAAAAAAAATCGAAATCAGTTAATCTTGCGCTAATAATTCATACAAAACCATTATCAACCATAGTAAAAATTTAATTGAAAAACCATGTGTTGATTGACAAGCATTGAGTAAAATGTAACTACTGGGTTAGAAAAGAACGTCCAGTTGGAGTTAATGGTAATTCCGAGAATGTACTGTATAAGGTAAATATTTTCCCAAGGGAAAAAAGAAAGGACACAAAATATATATTGAAATTTCTGCCGAAATTGGAAGCAGAAGCTTTATAGTAATAGACATTCTTTTTCTAACCCTTCAATAAGAAACTGAACATCCGTTTCTAAATGTTTTCTGGAGATTGAAAGATAGTGGCTTTACCTGCAAGTTAGATGGAATATTATCAAAAGATTAACCACCCTAAGTAATTTCAGAAAAAGATGTAATCCCTGTGTAGAAGAAAAATGGAGTATGATAAAATATATAAATACCAGTAAATTACTTAATTAAACAAATGAATTAATATTTAAATTTCGCCATAAAATAGATAAAAGCTGATGTAATCTGATTTTAGGCCTAATATATATATATATATATATATTATATATATGTGTGTGTGTGTGTGTGTGTATGTGTGTGTGTCTGTCTGTCTGTGTGTGTGTGTCAGAGAGAGAGAGAGAGAGAGAGAGAGAGAGAGAGAGAGAGAGAGAGAGAGAGAGACAGATACAGAGACAGAGCGGAGAGAGAGACAGAGCGAGAGAGAAAGAGAGAGAGAGTTTGTGTGTATAAAAATGACAGCAATAACGGCAACATTATATATATATATATATATATATATATATATATATATATATATATATATATATATTTGTGTATATATGCATATATATATATATATTTTTTTAAATTAAATTATAATAAATGAATTTTGGATTTTATTATATATGTTTTAAGATTTGATCTAGATTAATTCTTGCATCTTTTTAACAACTGTTTTATTAATTTATTTAAATAACGTAATAAATGACATAATGTATAAATTTATTTTGATACAGAGTGTATTTTATGAATGACTTTTGTCGTATATTTAAATAAACATCAATATTACTTAGAATAACGTGCTATTGGTATTTATAATTTAATGTCAATTGTATATTTATTGATAAATATTGTAGAAGTCGTTGATATCTGTAGTTGTATTTTTTTTGTTTTTCTTGGTATTGATGATATTGGTATTTATCATAACTATAATGGTAATAGGCTTAACGATTTGAAGTAATAATCGTAAAAGTAATATCAATTGTAATTATAATTCTTAATTATCTATAGTACTTGGTATGATTATTTTATCTATGAATGTAAGGATTCGAGGTTTACTAATGATATGAAGATTTTGATAATTTGTATAATATAATTGTAATCTTGAGAATATATTAATTTATGCAGCATTTTTTGATAATTTGAGATAATGTCTTAACAGTAAACAGTATATTTTTTATGTGACCAATTACATTAAACTGTATTAAATTGACACTTTTCTTAGTTTTTTTAATAAAATAGTATTAATAAAAAATTCATTTTATAATAATTTTATATTTCTTATGAGGTTGTTAATTACCATGTAAGTTGTTCATAGAAGATAATTTTCTCTCTCTAAATCAATTTATTCCTTTTTTACTTATCTCCTTCATTGGGTTTAAGAATTTGTTTGGCATGACATGAAATAAGTGAAAGGAAAGAGAGTTAAAAAAAAACCCTGATATATCTTGATTCTGGAATTGAATGTCATTTGTCAACCAGTCAGGAAGAACAAATGGCCTAGCTTTTGCTTAATAAAAAAGAAAACAGAAAAAGGAAATGAAATTGGGGTTAGGGAGATAGGGTAACGTGAATCTTGTAGGTTTTTCTAAATCTCCAATAGAAATTTCTCATTATTTCTTTTAAGATGCAGATTGTTTGAAATATAATGTCTGCTGAAATAAATATTAAAACAAAAAATTGATTAATCTTTAAAGGTGTTTCTTTTTATATATATATATATATATATATATATATATATATATATATATATATATATATATATATATATATATATATATATATATATATATATATATATATATATATATATATAGCGGTGCATCAATGATTTACTCAAAGTATAATTATTTCTTACCGGCTCGTTGGCCAGTGGGACACCCCGGTTCAATCCTAGGTTGCGTCATACCAAAGACTTTAAAAATGGCATTTGCTACCTCCTTGCTTGACACACAGAGATATAAGGTACGTAACAAAGGTAAAATAGAGCAATCCAGGGAAAGCAGTTGCGCTCTCCCTATACCTCGGTGTAGTAGCTATTAAAAAAGGAAGCCTTCTGGTCTCCCTCGACTACGGTCACCATCTTTACTTTTTATACTTATTCTCATTAGGCTGTACGTCTTTCTCTCCGTCAGTCTGATCTTACATGGTGGTAAATGCTAATACGTGCACAAGAAAGAACAAATAGGATTAAATGAGAAATAATGGTTTTAAATGGTTAACACTGTCATGAGAAAGATAAAAGAAGTATATTTTTAGTTTAGTATAGTTTGCCAAACATTATACTTCCAGTTGTACTGGATATCCCATACGAAAAACCTTTCATGATCTTTACTTTTAAATAGAAAAATGTCCAACAATTTACTGCATTTACTACGATAAAAATAGAATTATTGATAGATAAAAACAAATAACCTACTGTCTATGACTTGAATACTCAAGAAACCCACCCCTGATTATCTTGTGCAAGAATTTGAGATACTCCTTAAATAACGCCATATAAAGAGTATTTACTCTAGACACTTTAATGTGATTTTACGAAGAAAAATATTATCTATAAAGAAAACTCTCAAAGTAATATGAGTCCCACCTTTTTTGGCGGAAGAAAATAGGAAATTAAAGAAAAATATCCCCAAAATAAAAACAAACGTTTATATATATCTTTCTTGTGTCATGAACTTGGAAAATCTATAGTTACTCGGTAAGTTTCCCTGGTGTATTTGCTGGTCTGTGACCTCAAAGTAAGAGAGTTCAAAAAGCACTCGTTCTATTACGTTCGCTTTCGACCTATTGTCTCAGGTATGGGTCACGTAATTTTATTGCTCTTCAACAGATATGGTTTTGACATTAAATAAACCAAAAACGTTGATATGCTTTTAAACAAATAAACAGAAACCATATTTGCTGTCACTCAAAAAAAAAATCTCTTTTTGATAATCTAAGAGATATAAATCTTTCAAAATATTTTTAATTGTATCTTATTTTGATCGTGGTTAATTACCTATACTCATTTTACAATGTTATATAGATTGCTTGTGAAGTATAGAGCTTCAAACTTAGCATGGATCTAATATATTCAGCTGGAAAGGTATTTACTCCTAAACACTCTCTAAAAATCACAAAAACGAAGAAATTGTTTTACCAAAACAAAATAAAATATATTTTGGGTGAGTTCTGTCATTCATATTCAAAGCGGCAATTTGTGATGTGATTTGACTTGAGTTCGTGACGCACATAAACTTCGTCAACAACTCATTTTAATGCCATTAAATACAATCTGGAAAATTGTGATCTCTGCGGTAAGTTAAAGAAAATTACTGCATGTATTAATTATAATCAAAACCTCAGAGGCAAACGCCTTCTGCTAAAAATATTTTTATCACTCTACTTTTCATGCTTCACTATAGGAAGCGATTGAGCTACAATGATTATCGTCTTTGGAAATGGACACTGTGACCCGAGTTCATCTACTTGACGAGCCTGTTTGCATGGGAAAATTTAATAGATCCATCCAGTGAATCAATTATGCAATGGATTTTAACATGGAAACATAGTTATTAAGAAATAAAAATAAAAAAGAAAGAACTACATATATGCGTACATATTTATTAATATATGCTAATATACCACGTAAAAGTTTTCTTACACATACACGTATATGTAAAAGTACACATTTAGACACATAAGGGTAGGAACACACACACACACACACAGACACATATATATATATATATATATATAGAGAGAGAGAGAGACAGACAGACATACAGAGACAGACATACAGTGACAGACCGACAGATAGTCAGAAAGACATACATACATATCCATTCATCTATATTCGCTGCCGAGTAATAAGTCTCAGCAGAAATAGGTGTCCTGGGTATGACATTGAAATGCATCGACTTTGAGATCTTTGGAGAGAGGGGTGTCACCATTTCCTTGGCATAAAACCTTGAGTGGCATTGCCTGTTTGAATCATATCTCTGGGAAGAGTAATGAAACAGCCCCTTATTTTTAGGATTGTTAAAAACAATGGTTAAACTGACCGAAATAGCTAAACAAAAGTTGAACTGCCATAAAGTCAACCAACAAATTAACATACACACCACACATAATCACATCACGCATATAAACTCACAAACCATACATACGCACACACGAACACGCATATATATATATATATATATATATATATATATATATATATATATATATAAAGTTGGCTACCATAGTCGAGGGTAACCCGAAGGCTCCCTTTTCGATAGCTACTACACCAAGATGTAGGGGAGAGCGCTACTCCTTCCCTGGATGGCTCTACTTTACCCTTGATCCGCACCTTATAATGCTGAGTGTTAAGCAAGGAGGCATCAAGTACCATTTTTTGAGTCTTTGGTATGACTCGACCTGGGATTGAACCCAGGTCTCCCGGGCCATTGGCGAACACTCTAACCGCTAGGCCAATTATTTCTAAATTCCTTGTTTTTAAACTATATATATATATATATATATATATATACACATATATATATATATATATATATAATTATTTCTAAATTTCTTATTTTTAAACTATATATATATATATATATATATATATAGTCATCCACAGACAGATCTGTTTCGTTCTATCAGAACTCATCAGTGTGGCTAGACAGTATCTTCCTGTAGCTGGGATCGAAACCCGGTTGACTCAAACGTCAACCCAAGCTTATATATATATATATATATATATATATATATATATATGTGTGTGTGTGTGTGTGTGTGTGTGTGTGTGTGCATCATCGGACGCTGAGGATTTGTTCTAAAAGTAGAATTGATGCATAAATTAAAACGATCACTGGTATCTTTCTGAGGAATGGATACCCAGACAACGTCGTCTCTGGTAGTATTGGATCAACAAAATCCGAAATAAATTCCTTCAAATCGTTGGTCGTTCAAAATGTCCTCCTGTATATATGAAGTTCATTTGGATTTGGTCCGTTTACCAACTTTTTGCTGATATGATGTCTGAATCGATTATGAGTTACTTTAACTCTGTTGTGGTGAGAACCATCTTCATTGCCTGATCTATATTTTATTCTTTTTAAAAAGAATACACCGACTGCATCTCTGCAGAAGGGTAATACCCGTCAAGAATGTCCTGTATATGACACTAAACAACCTGATGGTGAGGTTCTAGTAATGCTGGAGCTTTGGGGAATGTTACATATTAACCCTAAACCTAATCTTAACACTTTGGCCAATCACGTCAGGTGTATTGACTTCCGTACTCCTCCCACACCTCTCATCATCCCTCATAGACTCTCTTCTTTCCTTGAATCTCTTATACCACTCAAAAAGCGATGCTCAATTCATGCAAGAAAGTCGAAAAGCAGTCTGAAGCATACCATACGTTTCTGTGGTATGTTTTCAAGTTTAAAACAGAATTTTATTGCATATCGTTCTTCTAAAGTGTCCTCACGTCCAGATTGCATTTTTGAAATTCACCGGCTATGACAATCAGGATTTACTTGGGTGTATTCCAATTGCTGCTGTAGCTGTTAATTTTATTCTGACATCATAAAAATTGGTCAATCATCTCATAAGTGTATAGCAATAACATACGACAATTTTCAATGCGTGTATAAAAATAAGTCTGGAAACTTATTGAATATCCCACGTATATATGTATATGTGCGTGTGTGTGTATGTGTGTGTGTGTGTTTGTGTGTGTGTTCAACTGTTTGTTTTTTTTTTGTGTTTTATGGTATATCAACTTTTGTAGGTTATGTAATGTCAAATTTATTTTTATACAAATAATCAGTTCTATTTCAAACAGTTCACTTTAACATGAGTTCACATTTTGTCAATTGCATTTTTATTTTAAACTATTCAGTTTAGTCAAACAGTTCATATTAAAACGATTCAATTAAATATAAATATAGTTTTTTTATCCAAACACAGTCAGAACAATTGTATTTCAAGCTATTCAGTTTCGAATAAGTACGCAGTTTAAATATCACAACAGTTTTATTTCAAGTTATTCAGTTTAGCATAATTATGTAATTTAGTTCTATTTGACCCATAGATAGGAACTTATCAGATGCTACCATTCCGGGCCAGATTTGAAGTGGGGGTGATGGCGATGAAGGCAGTGCTCCACATTCCCCAAAGCTCCAGCATTACTAGAACCTCACCATCAGGTTGTTTAGTGTCATATACAGGACATTCTTGTCGGGTATTACCCTTCTGCAGAGATGCAGTCGGTGTATTCTACAGCCTCAGCCGACGGGACGAACATGCACCTGTTTGTGTGCACTTATGCATTTCACCAAAACCCATTGTCTTACTATAAGGATATTTCAAAACATTTTCTTTATAAAGCTTTTCAGGCTTCATTCATTTCTTTATTCATTTCATCTTTCGTTTCTTGGTTGATTTTTCACCGATTCTTTCGTTTGTATATGCAGTCATCCTTTCTCATTTTATCTTGGGTTGAATCCTCTTTATAATCATTTATTTTCTATTTATTTGCTAATTTTCTGCTTAGTTCTTTTTCTATTCATCACTCATCTCATTTTTTAAAAATCCCCAACTATATATTCCTTTTTTCAGACATTATTCATCAATGTTTACTTAGTTTAATGTGTTATACATTCATCTACATGTTCATGCAGCATCATAACGACACAATAATAAAGACAGACGCAGGAAGACTTCTTTAACAAAATATATACCTCTCACTTTATTGCAAGGGTTAGAAAAGGTTGTGTGGGGTTTTACTGTGAGAGGGAGCTGGAGACCGAACATAAACTGTAATATTTTGACCCCATTGTTATGACCGTCACGTTCTGTCTTTCTTGTTCTCTTGATCCGCAACCGGAGGCCTAAGGCCCACTCTGCTAGATGCTGGCTTTCTTTACTGCATCTTATCAGCATCTTCTCTGGACCATCGGGGTTCTCGAGGGCCCCCTCGGTCGGGTGTGGCTTTCCCTACCACATCTCACTCCAACTGTCTGGAACTCTACTGGCAACTCCACTGGCCCACTGGGCATCGAACTCAACTGGAACCGGAACTCAATTCAACTGGCTCGTCGAACTCAACTGAGTTATATAAGGGTTCAACGCCCACTCGATCTTTGAATCGTCATCAAGCGGAAATAACTGTCAACTCGTCCCATTTCATCTGCCAATTTCCGCCCACGCGATTTCCTCTACTAACTGCCATTGGAATGTGTCACTTCCTTCCGGTGCATCACCTTGAATGGCATTTTGGGCTGGGTCAAAAGGTCAAAATTTAACAAATGTATGTTTTTAAATCATCAATACAATGAACTTTTCCGTAGCATTTTCTTTCTATATCTACTAAATAAATGATTAAATCTGAATTTTAATATGTTCGTCATTTTTAATATCTTATTTCGTTGTCTTTCCGCTCTTTACATTCCGGTTTTCATTCTCATCCCACAACTTGCTTACAGTGTTTAAAACCTTATTTTGTCTTAACACATTTGGCAACGTTGTGTCATTTAATCAGATATTTATTTCTTTTTTACCAATTTTTCATTTATTTTTCCTTCTCCCTGTTTTTTTCTTTCATGATTTCTCTTCCTTCCTTCCTCTAACAGACCGCTCTTTTATTCCAATTCAAAATATTATTTTATCTCCCAACATCCCCCGCAGTAATTTGGATTCGTTCTTTTCTTTCCTTTAAAATATCATGCCCTAATATTTATTTTGTCCAGTCAACGTAATCATATTCAAATAGCACAAATAAATGCGAAATCTTCCGATCAGTCTATATCAGATTTTCTCTAGTTCTTTTGGAATAGCTCATTTTGGTTCACCTCATGCGTATTTCAATACTATCACACGCACTCTCTCTCTCTCTCTCTCACTAAATATATTTTGCTTCCTCTCTCTGACTCTCTCTCTCTCTCTCTCTTTCGCTTTTTATCTCTCTGAATAATTCGTTTCCCCGTCTCTCTCTTTCTCTCACTCTCTTTAAACAATTCACATCTCTCTCTCTCTCTCTCTCTCTCTCTCTCTCTCTCTCTCTCTCTCTCTTTGTCTAAATAATTCACTTATCCCTATCTATCTCTCTCCCTCACTAAATGATTAACTTCCCAACGTTCTCTCCTTTTCACAACTTCTCTTTCTCTCTCAATAAATTGCTTCCTCCCTCTCTCTCTTTCTTCCTCCCACCCTCTCTCTCTCTAAATAATTTACTCCCTCCCTCTCCCTCTTTCTTTCTTTCAATTATATGCAACTCTTCTCTCTTTCTTTCTCTCTCTCTCTTTCTCTCTCTTAGCTTCAACTACATGGAAATATCTCAATTCCCCACATCAACTGAAGGACTGATAATTGTCTCCAATTTTGCCACAAGCCCACTGATTCCCATCGACAAAGAAACTCTTATTCGCGTCCCAGTACGTGCAAGTTCACGCCTGCATTCTTAGGAGGCAAAACCGACGAGTAGAGAATGAGCGAATGCATATAGCTGGATAATATTGGGTGGACCATGATGCACTTATTCGAATTTAATAAAAAAAAAGAAGGAACACCACATAAAGAACTAAGTGAAAATTCCGTCTTATATCTAGCTTGAGTTCGTTTGGTTTGGTTTCTTCCTTTAATGGCATATCAACCCATATTTACCCAACCCCTCCGCCCGGGCAGGATATGACACAAAGTCAATTTTTTTAAACGGAGTTTAACAGGTTTGAATTCAGACTTTTTCTTCTCCTAGACAAGTTGCCTCAACAAGGCTGAAGAACCTAGTCTGCCCTACTATTTACCAATAGCTGGAGGGAGAATTATTAGATTCATACATTTCCCAAGGGTAAAAGTGCAATAGAAATGCAATCAGTATCGTCGAGGATTTGAACTCGTGTCGGCGTGTCCAATTCCTATGACGATAACCATTACACCACGGTCATATCAACCTTTATAGGCAATTTAATGTCAAAGCCATCCTTCAAGAAGAACAGTATAGGTACTATTTAACACATAGCTGGTGGCGAGATAAGGGTGTTCATACCTTTTGCAAGGGTATTCTTTCCGTAAGTGAACATAATAGTGCGACTGGAATTTCAACTCGCTTACTACGATTCTCCAGTCCATGGCTTTAACCATTACACCACGAGAACACCCTGAGTTCATTTGGCTTAGTCCATTTGTTTAATGGTATATTAACCTTCGTTGGTTATTTAAGACCAAAGCGAGGGGAAGACGTGGCACTGCTGAATCAATATCTAGGTAGATGAAATGTTTCATACTTTTACCCAATGTATTGTATTCTTTGTTTTTGAATAAAATGATCTTGAAAATATGACAAAGTCATGTACATTGGCACCTGTAGGTTTACTCGGTTTCGCACATACTATCCTTTTCTTCATCTTTCTTTTTCCTCCTTTTCTCTGTCTCTCTCTCTCTCTCTCTCTCTCTCTATCTATCTATCTATCTATCTTTATATATACACATATATACATATCCTTTTAATTATATATATATATATACATGAAAGGAGTTAATTATCTGACACTAATCAAATGGTTAATGGACGTGTTATGTCATTCTGTAATCAAACCATGTCACCGTTGATGAAAATAATAATTGTTGATCTAAGCATTGTCTTCGAGAGAAAAAACATAAATTATATATATATATATATATATATATATTTGTGCGTATAAGTGTGTGTACGTGTGTGTATGTGGGGTTTCCTTGTATGATTCTAATATGAATATGTTTAAGATGCCATAGTCTATGAAATAAATAACGTAAATAACTTTTAAAAATGTTAGAAAAATATAATTTATTTACATCTAAGGCCACTGGAGTTAAATCATATAAAAGTTAAATTGCGTTTACACGTGATATTTCGATGAAAACTTTCATCTTTAAACGACAATAAAAATAACCAAGAAATCAGTGTAATACTCTTAATGAGAAAGTAAATCCAAGTTGAAATATTGATATTTGCTTCTGTTTTGTTTGTGGTCGAAACATTGGGTATCTCTATATTAACATGTTCCTTTATATATAATCTCTTTCTAGGTAAATCATGTATATATTAACCGGACGGTTGGCATAATGGTTAGTGTGTTCCCCAATGTTTGGAGACACGTAGTTCAATACCAACGACTAAAAAACTTCGTACTTGATGTCTCCTTGCTTTCCACTCAGCATTTAAAGATACAGATTAGGGATGATTCAGCCAATCCAGGGAAAAATATAGTGCCCACCATAGCACCTCGGTGTAGCAACTATAGAAAAGGAAGCGTTCGGGTTGCCCTCGACTACAGTCGGCCAACTTGCTTGTATATTATCAACCTAGATGGTATTTTTTTCCGTTAAAGATAAACCAGTAACACATAAGAACCCCTCAAGCTGGTCTTATTTGGTGTTGAGAACCTCTTACCAAATCCGTAGCCATTTTTATTGTCTGATGAAGAGGAAAGTTTTCCGCGAAATATTAGAAAACAAACACTTTCATTTTTAAATACGTGTATTCCAATGATCTTATATGTAAGTGTATTACATTTTTTCAGCGCTTTCTTTAAGTTTTTAACGAATTTCATTTTATATGTCACGTTATCTTTACCACCTACGTGCATATATATATATATATATATATATATACACGAGAAAACGACTATTGAAAATGAGATTGATTTCCGATTACTCTTTCAGAACTAAAAATATATATATACGAAAAATGTGCTGCAGTAAAAGTCGTACATAAAGATTCATAGAAAATCCAGCCACACTTTCTTCGGATACATCAAGGCTTATCTTATCTTTCACTTACTAACGAAGACAAAAAGTACAATCTTTCAAAATGCCAAAGAACTAAATTATGCTAAAGAAACATCCAACAAAATCAATTGCTAATATCAAAGAAAATTTCCCGGCTTCAACAACCAGCAAATTAATAAATTACCATGAAACTTAAATTCATTAATCGTTACAAGTAAACTGAAAAAGTCTCATTCGGATATTCCATATTGTCCTTCTTTTTTCCGACACTGTTTGAATCCATTCCAAACCTTACATCTATCTATCTATCTATCTATCTAATCATCCTTTCTGGCAGGCCCTTTACACGGCATCCAGTATCTGCACAGAGCTGGTGTATGGTTGACCATACTTCTAGACCAACACTGGTACGTCCGTGTTTAGGAGTCCGCAGTAGAACTTCGTAAATGAATTCGTCTTTGCTTCTCCAGAAGTGCAAGTTGTATCTTGTTTCTCTCACTTGGATGGTTTGTGAGATGAGGGATAAGTGGCCATGTGAGTCCAGGTGGTGCATCTATATAGTAATACCAATGCGGTTAAAGCTCGAAAGAATTCCCGTTTTATCTCATCAGAGTGATCAGATTTCTATGTTATCGACCTCCTACTAATAGAAATCCGCGATTTCCCTAGGCGTATGTTGGCATTACCTTCGCTAGATGAGATATTGCTACCAATGTGTGTGAACTGGTCTATCAATTTGAGAGGCTTCCCACTTTAAATGGAAAGGCTCCTTCTTATTTAAAACACATGAACTCTTTTTTACTTGCATGATAAGGAAGTCAGCCGATATTGTCTTGCAAATTAGCTCATACAATGATTAATCATCCCATCTATTGGTTGAATAGTACCACTACTGGGTTGAGTGTTCGCCAATCGTCCGGGAGACCAGGGTTCAATCCCAGGTTGAATCATACTAAAGACTCAAAAAATTTTACTTGACACCTCCTTACTTAACGCTCATTAATATAAGGTACGGATCAAGGGTAAAGTGGGATATTCCAGGGGACGGAGTAGCACCCTGCCCTACACCTTGATGTAGTAGCTACTGAAAAGGGAGCCATCGGGTCGCCCTCGACGACAGTCGCCAACCTACTTTCTGTCTTTAAGAAAAAAAAGGGGATTAGCATTAAATAAGCCGAGAATGTTGGTATGCCATTAAATAACAAGCAAACAAACGAACAAACTCATAGAGTAGGAAAAATAAGTATTTCATCCCCTGCTGATTTTCTAAGTTTGCTAAATATCAACGGTCTATAATTTTCAAGGTTGGTCCATCTTGAAAATAAGACATAGAATATCAACAAGATCAAAAATATCACATAATAATATTTTTGAACATTTATTTGAATTATTAAGATATATAGAGAAAATTAGTATTTTAACCCACAGCAAAACATAACTCAATAGTTGGTGGTGTAGAAGCCCTTGTTGGCAAGAACGGTAGCCAGATGTTTCCCGTAGTTGGTTACTAAGTTTTTACAGATCCGGGGATAGATTTTGGCACTCTCTTCTTTGCAGATCCTCTCCAAATTCTTAAAGTTTGTAGGATGTCGTCGGGCAGCTCGAATCTGCGGCTCCCTCCACTGATTCTCTTAGGGATTAAGGTTCGGAGATTGACGAGGTCACTCCATTACCATAATATGCTTCTTCTTGAGCCACTCCTTTGTTGATTTAGCCGTATGCTTTGGGTTATTGTCTTGCTGAAACACCTATCTACGAACCATCTTTAATGTCCTGACTGAGAATAGGAGGTTTTCAGACAAGATTGCCCTGTAATTGGACCATCGATGTTCCCCTAGACTGAATGTATTCGCCACCTTCCTTCAGCAGGGAAACAGCTCCAAAGCATAATGTTTCCACCATCATGCTTTACTGTTAGGATGGTATTCATGGGTTCCAAGTCAGCATTTTTTTCCTCTAAAAATGGCGAGTCGAGTTGATGTCAATTTTTGTGTCATCTGACCACAGCACTTTCTCCCAAACCTAATCTGAATCATCCAGGTGTTTATTTGAAAACATCAGATGGGCCTGTACATGTGTCTTCTTTAGTAAAGAGACCTGACTGGCTCTACATGATTTCAGTCTAATACAACGTAGTATGTAACTAACAGTCATATTGGTGACGGTGATCCCAGCTGCCTTGAGATCATCAACAAGCCCTTCCCGCGTATTTCTGGGTTGTTCTCTCACCTTTCTCATCATCAGGTTTTATCCACTTTGGGAGATCTTGCGTGGAGCTCCATACTTAGGGAGATTGATAGTCAATTGGTGTTTTTTCCATTTTCGTATTATTGCACTTCTTGTGGAGGTATAGAATTTTGTCCCGCATGTCTTTAGACAATTCCTTGCCCATTGTGGAGATATTTGATTCTGATTCATTAAAGGATTCTGTGAACTAGTGTCTTTTATACAGGTAATGAGTACTTGATTATGAGTAATAATTGAGTATTATGAATAGTCTACATGCTCCCTGGTCACATAACCGATCTGTGGAGTCTGATTCATTGTTGGTTGAGGGGGGGGGAAATAAATTTTTTCAAAAAAACAAATCAATGTTAAAAAATTATCATAATTTGGCTTTCTAGAGTTTTTTTTTATTCTATCTCTGACTTCCAAGACTTACCTACTCTAAAGATTATAGACTGTTCCTGTTTTTAAGGTGGCAAACTTAGAAAATCAGCCGGGGATGAAATACCAATTTTTCACACTGTACACACACACACACACACACAAACGGGACACGCTAGCCTCATACCTCTTCATCATCTGTCTAGACTAGGTGCTTAGAACTTCGATTGATAAAATCATAGAAAACGGATTCGAACTGATAAAGAAAAGAAGCAGAAGGTACCCCGCAAAAACAATCACCGACGCCGATTACGCCAATGACATAGCGTTACTGGCGAATACACCCAACCAAGCTGAAACACTACTGCATAGTTTGGAATGAGCCGACTCAGGCATTGGCCTCCATGTCAATGCACACAAAACTGAATATATGTGTTATAATCAAACAGGTGACATCTCCACACTAGACGGAACTTCTCTGAAACTGGTAGACAAATTCACCTACCTAGAAAGCAGCTTCTCATCAACCGAAAAAGACATCGACACACGGCTAACGAAGGCATGGACAGCTATCGATAGGCTTTCGATCATATAGAAATCAGACCTGATTGATAAAATGAATCGCAGTTTCTTCCAAACAGCAGTCGTGTCGATACTGGTATATGGATGCACTACTTAAACGCTGACTAAACGGTTGGAGAAGAAGCTAGACGGCAATTACACAAGAATGTTGGGAGCAATATTGAAAAAGTCCTGGTGGCAACATCCGACAAAGCACCAAATATACGGCCACCTGCCTCCCATCACGAAAACTATCCAAGTTAGACGAACCAGACATGCAGAAGACTGCTGGAGAAGCAGGGACGAGCTCATAAGTGATGTACTCCTATGGACCCCCATATATGGCAGAGCAAAAACAGGACGACCTGCTCGAACATACATACAGCAGCTATGTGAGGATAAGGGATGTAGCCCTGAACACCTGCCAGAGGCGATGAATGATAGGGAGAAGTGGCGAGAGAGGGTCAGGGATATCCGTGCTAGCGGCATGACATGATGATGAGGATGATATATATATATATATATATATATAGAGAGAGAGAGAGAGGATAATTTGATCTCAGTGTGCGCACTCTTTTGTTTATATATGTTATATAGAATTTTGCATTTTTAATATGAAAATGTTATTTAACTAATCCCTCTTTCTATTTCAAGACCATGAACAGTTTGAGATGCACTTCATTTCGTTGGTTGACAGCTCTGCAATATTCATGACCTAGCGTTTATCTTCGTTGGGCCGACTTCAAATCCTGGACGAGTATGTTTGTATTTTACGAGAAAGGCATAAAACTATTTCGTCTCTTTGCATAATTATAACTAAAGAGTAAGACAGTCTAGTTTCTTTAACCTTGGTTCGACAATCAATCCCGATAAAAGAAAAGTCGGAATTTCCAACCAGCTATACTCTGTTAAAAAAAATTGACATTGTGTCGCATTCTACCCGTAAAGGAGGTTTTCTTTAGATATATTATGCGAACTTACTGTTGTAATGAAAGCATCTTGTCACTCTGAACGCTACTGAAACGCATTTCCTTGGTTGAAAGCTGTGTTGAACTAGTCTCGTTACTTTTTCCACCAAAAACATGCATTTAGTTATCGTAAATGCACATCGACGACAATAAGTGCAGTTTTTTCCACATGCATTGATATCAGTGACGCAATTTTTTTTTTCTTTCTTTTGACTGAGCCTAAACTTTCTTTGCCTGTACCAAAAAAATTAATAGGGTATTGGTGATGTTTAAATCCTCTCTGTCAGTACAATTCCGTTTCCAACCTTCGAATGAAATTAGAATAATTTCTCTTTGAACGACCGTTTTACGAGCCGATTATATAGGCTCTTGTTCAGAAAACCAACATTTTGTTGGTGAAAACGGAATTTTTTTACCTATCTGTTATCATCCGTGGAAATAAATAAAAGGCGTAATATTCGGACCGTTCTTCGTACACATGCTTACTTATAAAATGGGTGGTGTTCTTGCAAAATTCCTTTTATCCACTGTGATATATCTATTCTGGTTATCCTTTCCATTTATATGAACCAAACCCATAGATTACTACATATATACATAGAGTGTGTGAGTGAGTGAATGAGTCAGTGTTTCTTCGAAGATGTTCGTAATTTTACAGATATTTCTCTCGGCTCATTTCTGGTCGTTGGCTTTTCCCACATGCTGGTTCAGATTTTCGACCCAGGTTCATATCTAAATGTCACAAAAGAGTGCCAGATTCTGTCAAAAGGTCTTAAACCATAACCTGGTGTATTTCTCTTTAGTGCTCATCTCTGCTTCAGAAATAACTGCCTGGTATACATATATATATATATATATATATATATATATATATATATATTTATATATATATAATAAAGAATTAACGAAATTTCTTTTCTATATTTTTCTCTTCGCTTCTTTGAAAAGATACATTTGATTTTATATAATACATATGCTGTTCTTGTAATTACATATACTTACTGACGAAAAAAAGTTCTGCAGTTTTGAAATAACGCCAGATTTTAGTTACCCCATCGATTTGCGAGGCCTTACTCGCGACTGAAATATTTACGTTTGTGAGGCTAAGGATACTCCTTAGAATACTCTTTCTTTAAAGGAATCAGATTACTTCTGTAAAGACGTGTCCTGACTAAGACACAAAACTGCATCTGATGCTGAGGTCACAAGAATACTCTGAATTTATCTTCTTTGTAGGCGTAAGAATACTCCTGTAAAGAAGTGTCCTGGTTATGAGAATAAAGTCAATCCGATATTGACATCCACTACTGGAGATCTGGAAATTATGGAGTATCTTTTATTTCCATTAATCCCAGCTCCACTCTGACCCGGAGTGATAGTTCCTATTAGGGTCTATTGTCTTTGACAAATTTCTTAAAGCATTCATAGCTGATAGAACAATGTACAAAAAATCTTAAGAAACAACTGCTGTCGAAATGGAAAGATGAACGTATAAGTAACGTCATTTGTAGCCGACGGACCTTAAATAGCCTTTGAGAGTTTGACATGATCTAAAAATCATTCAATCAGTCAGTACATATTTAGTAATGTCATGTTCAAAACGAGATAACATCCAATTTTATTCCCCAACAGTGGGTAAAATAGTATCACTGCTATTCTTCTACAAGTACGGCTTTGGCATAAAATAACCCATGAAGTTTGATATACCATTAAACAAAAAAAAAAAAAAACTAGCCCAAATCAAACCAAGTATATTCATGTAGATAAACCTTTTCTTCTTACAGCGATTGGGTAATCCAAAGTTTTACTCCCATCGTCTTGATAATTCGTTGATGCAATTATCTTTTATACGTCAATGGTGTAGAAAGGTCATTTGATGACACCATAACTGCTGTTCATGAGATTCGTAGCAAATTGTTCCAAGCACGGCAACCCCGATAAAAAGGGTGAGGAACCAAAGGATAATGTTGAAAAAGAAACCCCATTTGGTCACATTCCATGAGATAATCTTGGTCAGCCTAAGAACGTTTTAGACAATCTACGTTCGGCTTCCCTTTCTCTTCAACCCAACATAATTGCTGAAATATTTGATAAATGAATACATTTACCAAAACTTCTAATCCACGTGTAGGAGGCAACATAAGGTCATTAATTGTTTCTTAATAATAATAATAATAATAATAATAATAATAATAATAATAAATTGGTTCGTTTGGAACAGTAATTAAAGGATTACTAAAGGGACTGCAGGAGTTGGAAGTTAGCGGACGGGTGGAGACCATCCAATCGACAGCTTTATTGAGAACGGCCAGAATACTGAGAAGAGTCCTGGAGACTTGAGGAGACTTGCTGTCACTCAGACTCCTGTGAAAAACCATCGGCTAACGCTGATGTGAAAAGCTCTAATGAGGGAATAATAATACTCACCGTAAGATATTCGATGGCAATTCTTGAAGGGAAGCAGAGGAGAACTTAAACAAACTAATGAAGATATATAATGCCTTTCATCCTAGAGAGTAGCTTGACAGACTATATGTGTAAACAAAAGAAGTAGGAAGAGGACTTGCCAGCATCGAAGAATGCGTAGGTGCATCGATACAAGTACTCGAAGACACCATAGAAAAGTACGGAGGAAGACTGATCATAGTCACCAGAAACAATACTGATGACATGAGGATCAGCAGAACGGAAAAAACAGAAAACAAAAATGGGAAGAAAAACAACTCTATGGGTGCTTTAAACGACTAACAAGCGACATCTCACACGAGAAAATGTGGACGTGGCAAAGAAAGGGAAACCTTAAAAGACCAACTGAATCTCTCCTAATAGCAGTACAAAACAAAACCATAAGAACCAACCATTTCAAAGCAAGAATAGATAAGATGCAACAAAACAGCAGATGTAGGTTATGTGGTGATACTGAAGAAATGATCAATCACATAATAAATGAATGGAGCAAATTAGCATTGAAAGAGTATAAGACTAGACACGACTGGGTGAGCCAGGTTTTCAACTGGGACCTGTGCAAGAAATTTAAGTTTAACCAAAAGAACATTTGCTATATGTAAAACCTAGAATCTGTCCAAGAGAATGAAATGCACGAACTTCTCCGGAATTTTGAGATACAAATGGATCATCAAATCTCGGCCGGACGACCAGACCTTATAACAATCAATAAAAAAAGAAAAAGAACTTGCCAAATTGTAGACTTTGCTCTTCCGGTTGACTACAGAGTAAAGTTAAAAGAATTCGAAAAAAAGGATTAGTATCTGGACCTTGTTTGATAATTGAAAAAACTTTGGAACATAAAAGTGACGATTATAGTGATTGTAATTGGTACTCTTGGTACAGACACAAGTGGATTGCTTAAAGGACTAGAGGAGTTGGAAATGGAGGCGTTGGAAATGGACGATAAGGAAATGGATGAAAGGAGACCATCCAAACTAACCATTGCTGAGATCGGCCAGTATACTGGATGAGTCTTGAGGAGACTAGTTGTCACTTAGACTCCAGTGAAAGTCCATCAGCTAACGTTGATGAGAAAAACTCTCAAGGAGTAAAATAAAAGTAATAGAAAAGTTTATAAGAATCATTATAGTAATGTAAAGAAAACAGCAAAGAAAGAAATGTCACTACATGACTAAATATGAATTTTACTCATCGACAGATTTAAGAGGTTAAAATCTTCCTCATGTATCACATATCACACAGCTTTCTTTGGATGAATTACAAGAGTTCACATTCTGTTTTTTTCTCGGATCTAATCTATTTATTAATAAACCATAAAGTAAAATGAATATAAAAATATCATATATATATATATATATATATATATATATATATATGATAACCTAAATTAAAAACTAATCTGTAATAAACATCAATAATGCAATTTGCAGAAATCTCGGTGCCGTTAATAGGCTTTTTTTCCAGGTAGATCCTGAGACTTTGGATAAAGAACTTCTACCAACTTTGGTTTTATCAATATACAAAATCAGAATTAAACAATATTTCTATCTCTATTTTGCATCCCTTTAATTTCAAGCAAATTTCTATTTGTGTAAATCGGAAAAAGATATTGATCCAACGTGTAGGCAAGAGATATTCGTCACACACAAAAGAAGATTATTCACAAGGAACAATGCAAGTCCTGGCGGCAAGACCCCACAAGACACCAACTATACGGCCACTTGCCTCCCATCACGAAAACTATACAAGTTAGACGAACCAGACACGCAGGACACTGCTAGAGAAGCAAGGACGAATTCATCTGTGATGTACTCCATTGGACCCCCGCATATGACCAAGCAGAAGCAGGACGACCAGCTCGAACATACATACAGCAGCTATGTGAGGATACGGGATGTAGCCCTGAAGACCTGCCAAAAGCGATGAATGGTAGGGAGAAGTGGCGAGAGAGGGTCAGGGATATCCGTGCTAGCGGCACGACATGATGATGGTGATGATATCTGGAAAAAGAATGGTCTTAGCACCCTAACAGAATGGTCAATTAGTTTTCTTTATTTAGCAGTAAACTAGATATGAGATATAAATCACAAATCATCTTACTTTAAGATTGCTTGGCTGGTTGTTTTGTTTTAAGGTACATCAACCTTTCTCAGTTCATTAACGCCGAATTTAGTCATTTTGATAAAGTTTTGTATGTTTGGTTTATTTTGGTTTAGTTTGGTTTTATGGCACATCAACCTTTGTTGATTATTTAATGCCAAATCCATTTTATACATTTCATCATCATCATGTCGCGCCGCCTGCGCGGATATCCCTGACCGTCTCTCGCCATTTCTCCCTATCATTCATCGCCTCCGGCAGGTCTTCAGGATTACAACCCGTGTCCTCACATAGCTGCTGTATGTAAGTTCGTGCTGGTCGTCCCACACTTGCACATCCATGAGTGGGGGTCCACAGGAGTACATCGCTTATGAGCTCTTCCTTGCTTCTCCTGCAGTGTCCTGCGTGTCTGGTTCGTCGAACTTGTATAGTTTTTGTGATGGGGGGCAAGTGTCCGTATAGTTGGAGTCTCGTGGGGTGTTGTCGCCAGGACTTGTTTAATACTGCTCTCAACATTCTTGTGTAATTTCCGTCCAGCCTCCTCTCCAGCCGCTTCGTAAGCGTCCATGTGGTGCATCCATATAGCAGTATCGACACAACCGCTGCCTGGAAGAAACTGCGTTTCATTTTATCTGTTAGGTCCGACTTCCATATGATCGAGAGCCTATCGATAGCTGTCCATGCCTTCGTCAGTCGTGTGTCGATGTCCTTCTCGGTTGATGAGACGCTGCTTCCTAGGTAGGTGAATTTGTCGACTAGTTTCAGAGAGGCTCCGTCTAGTGTGGCAATGTTGCCTGTTTGGTTGTAACACATATATTCGGTTTTGTTTGCATTGACATGTAGGCCAATGCCAGCTGCAGCTCGTTCCAGACTATGTAGTAGTGTCTCTGCTTGATTAGGCGTATTCGCTAGTAACGCCAAGTCATCAGCGTAGTCGGCGTCCGTGATTGTTTTTGCGGGGTACCTTTTGCTTCTTCTCTTAGTCAGCTCAAAGCCATTTTCTCTGATTTTGTCGATCGAAGTCCTAAGCACATAGTCTAGACAGATGATAAAGAGGTACGGGGCTAGTGTGTCTCCTTGTAGTACTCCTGCAACAATGTCGAAGTATTCCGTGTCTCCATCTGGAGAACGTACTTTTACTTTGGTGTTTCTGTAGAGAATCATTATCGCTGCTACGGTTTCTTTTGGTAGGCCGTAAGCTAGTAGGATTTGCTCCATCTTCCCTCTGTGTATGGAATCGAAGGCCTTGGTAAAGTCTACAAATAGTAATGTCGCCTGTAAGTTTTTTGCCCGAACGCCTTCCAGGATTCTACGGATGGTCAGTATTTGTGAGGTTGTGGATCTATTTCTCCGGAAGCCATTTTGGTTTTTCCTAAGGATGTTTTCCATTTTGGGTTCTATGCGGTTTCGTAGTAGGGCATTGTAGATTTTGGCTGCTATGGATGTAAGTGTTATCCCTCGGTAGTTCTTGGCTAGTCCGAGGTCGCCTTTTTTAGGGAATGGAAGGATGCATCCCTTCGTCCATCGTTCTATCCTATTTTTGACTATAGACTGCGTTGCATTGGCGGAGCAGTATATCGTCGAATTGTCTCGTCTTCCACACTTCTGGGGGGATCTCGTCTAGCCCCGCCGCTTTCCTATTTTTAATTCTTCTGAGAACCGTGTCGAGTTCTTCTTTGGTGAAAGGACCTAGTTTTACGTCTAATTGCTTACTAATAATTCTGGTGATCGGTTCATCCGTTATTTCCGGTGGGTTTCCTAGTAGATTTTTGAAATGCTGTTCCCACAGTTTTATTCTTTCTTGTTGGCTTGCAGCTTTCAATTTTGCTTTGGCTGTGCTCTTTCTTCCACTTACTTCGTTTATTGTTTGCCAGGCTATCCTGGATTGCCTATCTTCCACCGAGTCTCTAATCTTATCTATCTGATTTTGTACGAATTCTGCCTGTTCTTTTAGGTATATTCCTGTTAATTGATGTTGCGCCTTTTCTAGTTCTCGTGCATTTGTATTTGTTGGGTTCTGTTGATAGTTTTTGGAGGCAGTCTTCACAAGTGCACGTTTTTCTCTAGCCGCTAGCGTTTCCCAAGGGACTCTATATTTAGTTCTAGGTTTTGTTGGAATACACTTTTCTGCCGCCTCCAGGTGTGCTTCTACAAAATTTCATATTCGTCATTTGGGGTGCCTATTTCTACCTTCTCTTGTAGTGCTTCGAATCTGTTTCTTAATTCTAATGCATATTTGTCTCTAATATCTCTGTTGTTGAGTAGGGCCCAGTCATAGTGCTTGGTCGTCGCTTTACGTGTGGCGTTTTTTTTTTTTTTTTTTTTTTTTTCAGTTTAGTATAATTTTTGTTGTTGTTTTGTTTACACTCAATTAAATGTCGAAACATTTCTATTTCAATTCATTTTGCCATAGGTACATAGTTTATTTCTCTCTGACCCATAGATAGGACTCTATTAAATTTAACCACTCCGGAACAGGCTGAAACTGGGAGCAATGGCAATAAAAAAAGTATTCCGCATTCCCCAAAGCTCCAGCATCACTGAAGTCTCACTATCATATTGGATGTATTAGTCGTACATCTCAGTGGAGATGGAGTCGGTGTATTTTGTATTTTTTGCCCCAGCTGACTGGGTCACTTATTTTGAGAGCTGAACATTCTAGATTCATAAAACATTCATTAAACTAAAGAGATTTGATTATTTGTAGTAATGGTATAAAATGTTCCTGAAGCTAACAAGATTAAATTATTTAAATTGATGTATGAACTGTTTCTTAAGCTAATAAGATGGAATTATTTAAATTAATGGTATATTCCTTAAACTAAGACGATTAAATTAATTATATTCATGATATAGTTTTTTTTGCAAGCTAATCAGAGGAAAATATCATGCAATTATCCAATTTTGAGAAAAAGTTTATAGAAATCATAGCCAAAAAATATAACTAATTCTTAATGTCTCTTCTCAAGCTTTTATGATTGCTTGAATTCTTTCAAGTACGAATTTCTCTAACTTATGACAATATTGTTCATTGGAGTGGTATCAAATTTCGAAAATGTCAGTTTTTAGAACTTTTTTTGGAAATCGAACCTTCTGATAGACTAAATTTTCTACTATCCCCGTAAAAAGAATTATCAGGATTACGTCCGAAAATAACATAGGAAATAACACTTTGTTATGTAAACAAACGTAAAATTAAAAAATTATCAACACAAAAGGGAATAATAAAAGACCAGGAAGCGCATTCAAACTATTCTCAGTCAAATACGATAGAAGCCCCGCCAAAGCAAGAATAAAATAGCCAAAAAAGAATTAATAGGCAATGAAATACCGAGGATCAACCACATCTTTAAACAGATCATGTCGTACAGAAAGTTTGGATATTGAAATTGACAACATAATTGTAAACTTCAATTAACTTGATATGATATATAACTGTGGCCAGTCGGAACTGACACAGAAATACAAATATGTATAATTGATTTTGCTTTTATAGCTATGGGGGAAAATGACGACTAAAGAGTAATGCAATACTTGAAACCATTTCACTGTCTGATAAATGAGTACAGACTCAAATAAAAAAGCTACCTACAAACAGTTCATTTGAAAAACCAACATGTATAAACAAGGCTTATTTATAATGTTAGCTATATATATATATATATATATATATATATATATATATATATATAAATATATATATATATTTATATATATATATATATATATATATATATATATATATATATATATATATACAGGACTTGGCATTACAATAACCAACAATGGCATGCCATAATAACCAACTAACCAAAAGCATTGTATAAAGTTTATCCAAATTTTTCAAAGAAAGAAATTATTCAAGACTTTTCCAGATTGCGAAAATGATCTTCCTAATAACCTATAAATATAAATAGTATAAATAAGTCCGATCATTGGTGATTGAGAATAGTGAATTTAATTTGGCATATTTGGAAATACTGGATGTCACTTCGACAATAGAGTTAAACTCAATTAAGTCGACTTGAATATTTATTTTATCGCAAAATCATGAAAATTATCTAGAAAATAAAGAAATTCCAAATCAAACTGACAATTATATAGTTTGGAGTCTGCATCAATGCTCAAACTGATCATTATACTTTCTTAAGAGAAAGTAATATTTTAATATAAAGTTCATACATGGGATATGAATGGACATCTACTTAATTGCCGTCGAAGGCAGCCTTTCGGCTAGTTGAAGTTTCATGAATAATTCAATATATGAAGACTTGTCACGTGTATTCAACATGAAGATTTATTGAAAGATGCAACAAAAAGAACGTTCATTAATTTGATATTGCATTTATTTGCTGTTCTAACCTGTGAAATAAAATCGAGTGTGAATCAGCATTAGCTAAAAACGAGCCAATTCATCATCAATTTATTGAGATTTGAAAATATAAACAAACAACTTATACAAGTCAAGGAATTCGAGTGGAAATTGCTCGCACTCAAAACACTGTTGAAGGTCACGTAACGATTCGTGATGAAATTATAAGGAATTTTAAAAAAAAGTAATCCTAATGAAATGAAATTAAAAAATAGGAAGTAATGATTAAAGATGACAGATAAATTTAGTGTGCAAAATGCAAGGAAACTTTTTCAGATTTTATTAAAAACAAAAAGGAAAGAAAGCTTGTGAATGTTTTAAATCAGAGCTTGTAATGTAGCTCTGATTTAAGCTAACGTGTACTATTCTGCCCTAAAATAACTTGCATCGCCAAACATAGCAACAGAGAATCTATTACACAATGATGTGTTTTAAGAAAAAATAATTTTTCTGGTTTACAGATGAGTGAGGAAAGCATGCAAATTATTATTTTGAAAATATTTCAACTCGTGAACAAACCAAATATACAAACCTTATGTAGGTCTTACTCTTGACACTTATTGAAAAAAGAACAACATTAACAAGGAACGCATTGATAAAAATACCTCCGAGTTTATTTACCTGAAAATCATGAGTCAGTTTCTTACCACATATTGCGGCACTGGGAAGATTGATTGATTTTAACAGCATTTCAACATGTCTAGGATTATGCGATGCCTAGAAGTTATGGATGTGTGTTCATTGTACATTTATACAAACAGTTTTTATGTCGTGATTTCTTAAGAGATTATTTACACACTCTTATATAATATCAGTTATCCTATCTAATTCAAATAATTTGCACCCAGTTATATTATTTCAAGTATTACCATCTAATACTTAAAATACTTGGGCTTACGTAATTATTTCAATTTAATAACAATAAATTGTGTTTCGCTGTTATGTGATTTCAAGTAATAATGAATAATAATCCTCGGTAAACAATATCTTAACGTGAAATTCTTAAAACAAATGATTTACAGTTATAAGGCATCAAGTGTCCATATCCTTTCAGTTGAATCTATTTTACCAATAGAAGTGACTCTCAGTGGAACTGAAAGTAATAGCAATGAAGGTTACTCTATCCACGCTCCTCAGAACTTCAGGATTAGAGACTCACCATTAGATGTAATTCAGTGTCATAGCCAGGATACACCCTTTTAGTAGGGGTCTTTCACCTTACCACTGAAGCTGTCTATGTATTCTAAGCTCCAATAATAGAGCAGACTTTGGGCAGAGGCAGATCGGTATCATAAGGTTGGTTGGTTGTTTTTATGGCCTATCAATCTTTGTAGATTATTTAACACCAAATCCATTTTTTTCAGATAGTCAGTTCTATTTCAAACAATTCAGTTTATCATGAGTACACAGTTAAATTGTCAAAAACATTTCTATTTCAAGCTATTCGATTTAGTCACAGTTCTAATTCAAAGAAATCAGTTCAGTATAAGTACGCAGTTTAATTCAATTTAAATCCATTTTTATACAAAAAATCAGTTCTATTTGAAACAATTCAATTTAGCAAGAGTACACAGTTTAATTGTTAAAATATTTCTATTTCAAGCTGCTCAGTTTTGTCAAACAGTTGTAATTCAGCCAATTCAGTTTAGTATAAATATAGATTTTGCTTGCACATAGTTAAATCTCCAAACAATTCAATATAAATCAATTCATTTTAGCATAAGTGTGCAGTTTAATTGTCAAAAACGTTTCTATTTCAAGCTATTTAGTTTAGTCAAACAGATCTTATTCGAACAATTCAGTTTAGTATATGTATGCTGTTTAGATCTATTTAACCCATAGATGAGGCCCAATCAGGTGTATCACTCCATCAGAGTGGACCAGGGAGCAATGACAATGAAGGAGTGCTCTGCATTCCCCAAAGCCCCAGTATCACTGGAACTCCCCATTAGATTTTTTAGTGTTATATGCAGGACACTCATGTGGGGGTCTTACCCTTCTGCAAAGATGCAGTTTGGTGTCTTCTACAGCCCCACGTAACTAGCAATACACAGAGTTAATGTCAAAGCAGATTTATTAATATATATATTATTTATATAATTCAGTTTAGCATAAGAAATCAGTTTAAACGTCAAAACAGTTCTATTCTAAACTATTCAATTTAGTATAAATACGCATTTTAAATGCCAAAAACAGGAAACTCAACCCACGGTTTAGTTCTATTTAACCCTTAGATAAGATCCTTATCAAGCGTTACTACTCCGGGCCAGAGTGGACCTGGGAGAGCGATGACAATGAAGAGGTGTTAGGCATTCCCCAAAGACCAAGCCTCACTGGAACCTCACCACTAGACTTTTTAGTGTCATATACAGGACACGCTTTTGGGGGTCTTACCCTTCTGAAAAGATGCAGCCGGTGTATTCTACAACCCCAGCCGACTGGGCAAGGTATCATAAGGATGAACATTAATGAGGAGCACACGATAGGTACCAGTTATAAAACTGTCAACGTACACACGGGGATTAAATACATGATTACGATGGACTTTTGCGAACAATAGCAAATCAGATACTTATTTTTGAACAGCAGTTTAATATAGTAGCTAAAACATTAATTTAAAAAATAAGGAAAAAGGACTTAATTCGAGAGAAACAATATATAATTGGAAACAATATTTCTGACAGTTTTCTTGCTGCCGATTCCAAGTGCTTTCTGAATATTTCAATATAGTTTAGACAAAATGCTTTTGTTATAATTAACTTTAAACAATGAACAGTATCCTCTAGAGAACCGACCCTAAAAAAGTGTATTCTCATACGTTCCAAAATCTTCGTTTTTATTGTTTTAAGAAAATGCTTAGAGATTAAGCAGTTAGGTCTTATGCATTTTCAACTAAAATTGTTTTATATTCTTAACACCTTGACTGCACTTGAGGTAGCTTCTTCATAGTAATCCGTATATTCTATTTGTATTGATAATTACATCGCATAATTTTCAGTAAAAAATGCGATGTTCTCTTGTCATTTTATACATTACCTTTCCTCTTATTAGGAAATTGCTTACAGTGCTACATCGGTTTTCTAACATATCTGTTTTAATGTTGCTGGCTGCAGCTAAAACAGTTTCGAGTTATTGTTCTCTAAGTTGCATAATGTTCAATAAGAAATCCAATGCTCTCTTTTCTTTTCATGCATTTCTTTTTAGATGATTGCTTTTAGAGTTCCATGTTAAAGAAAGGGTTGATTAATGACTGTTTTTTTTTTTCTAAAGTAACTCTGTGTTTCCTGGTAAAGAATACGCGAATTTTGATTGTTTATTTATATGGTTAAACATAGTACAACTCCAAACAGAGTTACTTAAAAATCTTAATGATTTTTAAGAACCTATTGTGTCAAAGTATTGTCCAATAGATAATAACACAGGAATTCATTTCCAGTGTTAAACTTATTAGATTTGTTTGCATATCATTAGGACGTTTCCGAACGAGCAATGGGCTGAATCTATTGAACATAATAAAATTAATGTTATTTGTTATATTGAAGAAAATAAATGGAATATTATGGAATTATAATTCCACACACACACACACACACACACATACACACACACACACCTCCCTTTCTCTCTCTCTCTCTCTCTCTCTCTCTCTCTCTCTCTCAAACACACACGCACAGATAAACATATATGTGTGTGTGCATGTGTATTGATACATAAATGTCTGTAGGGGTTTGCATGTGTGCGTGGGATATCTGCAGTATGAATATGATTAGAAAGGCAATATGATAGATCATTACCGATGAATTATATTATTCTGATAATAGAATAGGTCTTCTGATCAATGCATAATATCAATATATGAATTAACTTTAGGTATAGAATGTAATAATAGGAATACCAATATATATATATATATATATATATATATATATATATATATACATATGTATATATATATATATATATATATATATATATATATATATGGGGTGTGTGGATTTGGCTGTAGGTGCGAGCGCCTACGTGCTTGTATATGTATGTGAACGTATGTGTGCGTGTTTTTGTCTGTCTGTCTGTCTGTCTGTTTGTCTGTATGTATGTATGTATGCATGTATGTATGTATGTATGTATGTATGTGTTTTAGAATAAATATTATTATTGCTCGTTTAAAAAATTAATGTGAAAAAATTGTCAAACTTAAAGTTATGAGTAGTATTTTTTTTAAATTTCATTTTTATTTTAATCCTTGCGAGAATTTTATACCAGTTTTCCCTTGAGTCTTTGCAGGTCTCCAGGATATTTCGAAGTATTCTTGTGGATTTGAATTGTAAATGATCTAAATGGTTCTGACTTCTGAACACGAACTTTATTAGGGCTTTGGGAAAGGTTGCAAGGTTAACAACAACAATTGGAGTTATATTCAATTTCATATTCGACAGGTTTTTTTTTTCCAGCTTTCTTCTTTTAGATACAATAAAACATGTATAAAATAAAAAAAGCAAGGCAAATGCTCTTTTCATATCCCAGTGGTTTTCTATAACTGTCTGTGATACGGTATGAAATGACTTTGTCTTCTTTCTGTCCGTCAATTTATACTATGACCACAAAAGTAGATTTATTTTCTCTCGTTTTGTCAGCCTCTCTCTTGATTTAGTTTCGTGAGTTTTTGCCTTTTCCCAAAAAATTTTCATTGCCAGGGACGAGATTTACGGGATATCGAAGAGGCTGCTTATGGTAATCACGAGATGGAAATAGCAGGGTTTTGAAATTTTTGTGAGATCTCGAAAGAAAATTTTACAACGGGATCTGATGTTATTGGTCAACATATGCAATATTTTGCTTAAAATAGCAAAATATTTTTGACGTTTCATCTATTTCATCATCTATCAAGTGGAGTCTACGTATATCCGTTCCTTGGATTTTATGAATGTGTCCCCTTTAAATTCATAATATTTAAAGATTCAAGCTAAATTCATATTACAAAAAATCCTAGTTATTTCCATTATATTGATATATAATCTATAGTAAGTAGAGTTGTCGATCTTACTCAAGAGCGACCCGAAGG
Source organism: Sepioteuthis lessoniana (assembly GCA_963585895.1). Taxonomy (NCBI): domain Eukaryota; kingdom Metazoa; phylum Mollusca; class Cephalopoda; order Myopsida; family Loliginidae; genus Sepioteuthis; species Sepioteuthis lessoniana. The sequence continues at coordinate 26,505,892 of OY757905.1, forward strand.
CTCCTTTTTCAATAGCTATTACACTGATGTGTAGGGGAAGGCACTACTCCTTTCCCTGGATTGTTCCACTTTACCCTTGATCCTAACCTTATAATGCTGAGTGCTAAGCAAGGCGGCAAGTACCATTTTTTGAGTCTTTGGTTTGACTCGAACTGGAATTGAACCCCGGTTTCCCGGACCATTGGCGAACACTCTACTCATTCGTTCAATGGCCCGATATATTATCTACACATATATGGAATATGACTTTATAAATTAGGATAAATTGATTAAATCAGACATGGATTACTCCACTTTACTCTTTATACGTACCTCATAATGCTAAGTGTTAAGCAAGGACGTATCAAGTACTGTTTTTGAGTCTTTGGTATACGACGACCTGGGATTGAACCCGGTCTCTCGGACTTGTGGCGAACATTCTACCTCTAGACTAATTGACCGGTCAGGATGAAAAAAAATGGATCAAACAGAAATAAATGCGTGAATTTTTTTTTTTTTTTCAGAATTTCATTATCTACAGCAAAAAACCTTTCCTTTTAAAATGAAATTTTGAAAACTAATTACATCACATACATTTGAAACTGTACAATACTAATGATAATTGCATGCAATGAATTTTCATTTTTCATTTTATTTTAAATTTGAATAAGATTCAGAGATGCAAAACCATGTATTACCATTGTCTAGATTAAGGTTTTGCTAAAAGAAAAAAAAAAAAAAAAATCAAACGTCGGATATTAGCATGAGATTCAAATGTAATAAATCTCATCTTCTGAAGATTTTTTTTGCATATATATATATATATATATATATATATATATTATACATGACAAACAAGGATTTTGAGTTGAGTTTTTTTGTTAGCAATTTTCTGCGAGTGGGCGTCGAACCTCTGAATAAATACCTAAAGGAAAGTGTTGCCTAAATACACACACGTACACGCACACACATTATATATATATATATATATATATATAGAGAGAGAGAGGGAGAATGAGACAGTCAGACAGAGAAATGTATATCTGTAAACGTGTGTACGTGTATTTGCTTTTAAGTTTTCAAAACACAGAGACACGCACAAATCTCCTCATCCATTTGTTTTTGCCTAAAAATGCCCCTAAAATGCAGTGTATTGTAAATATCTGTGTTTACCAAAGTATGTATGCGCAAATTCACTATAGCATTTTTAGCAAGCTATTTCGTTTTCTGTCATATTACATGCATACACATCACGTTTCTTGTTATGCCTATTCCCGTAACCATTTGCTTGTATGCAAACTTGCTTTTTTCACAGAATTGTTCTAAAAGAAAATATACTTACGTAGCCTGTAAACTTATCCGACATATAACATTTTATCTTGTCCCTGATCCGGTTGTGAACCGTATTATTAGAGCTTCAATTATGCTGGAAGGACACGGCTAATGTGACCCGATTCAGCTGTTGGTGTGAAATGAGATATTGCAAGAAACGGATGTAAGGCACGCCGGCAAAAACATGGCAATCGACAATGAATAGGATTTAGAGAGAAAAAGTAAGTGAAACGTATTCGGAAATCGGCATTTGATTTCGCACATCGATTGAATCTGATCCACAGGCGTTATAGCAATAGCAGCCGCTGAAGCATTTTAATAGTTTTTAGAAGAGAGGAAATAAAACAGATTTACATTGTGAAACAGACACCTTTTATTACACTCACACAAACAACCACACGAAAACACACACATAAAAACACACAATACTATATATATATATATATATATATATATATATGCATATTATATATATATATATATATATATATATATATATATATATATATATAAATATATGTGTATTTATGTATGCATGTATATATATATATATATATAATATATATGGCTACATAAGTTTGGTTAAAGGCTTCTCAGTTGTTATTTTACAAGTGCTTTAGAAAAAAATTAAGAATGTAGTTTTTATATAAACACACACACACAAACACACATACACACACACACACACACACACACACACATATATATATATATATATATATATATAATATATATATATATATATATATTCCATGCATATTTACATAGATATATATGATTGCATATATTAACAGATATCAAACAAACAATTCGCACAACGCAACTACGCCCACAGTGATATAAATGTACATACATTTTTGCATGATATATCACGTCTCTTTTAATGCACACACACACACATACACACACTCACACACACACACATGCATACATACATACATACATACACACACACGCACATGCGTTTGTGCAGACACACAGACTCTTTATAAATACACAAGCATATATATATATATATATATATATATATATATATATATATATATATATATATATATATATATATAGCACTTATTTAGAATCAGTTTAATGCTAATGTGTTTAACAGAACAAAAACTGACACTGACTAAGCACTATTGTCATTGTATCTACAATACTTTAGATATTTAATCTTTATCACTGATTGTGAGCACCATTTATATACAACTCAGAAAAACTTCCTCAATATATATATATATATATATTCATGCAAATTTCATTAAACATAATAGACATTTTATGCCTACATATTCTCTTTTGGATCCGTTCGAATTCCCGTATTACTTTTATCGTATTCGGGGGGGAATTGATTTAGGTATTGTCCATAGTTGTATGTATCCCTAGTATTTTCTGCCGACTTTTTCAAACCAGTGCTAACGTACTTAAATGTCTTTAGCTACTGGCACTATTTACAGAATTACATTTATAAGCAAGCGCCATAATCTCCAACAGCAAAGACGTCCTTACACAGTAGTAATTTGCTAAAACAAAAGTTACATCACTTTTGTTATAGATTCTCCCCTGATGATGGCCCAAATTCGGGCAGAAAGTACTAGGGATACATACAACTATGGACAATACCTAAATCAATTCCCCCGAATACGATAAAAGTAATACGGGAATTCGAACGGATCCAAAAGAGAATATGTAGGCATAAAATGTCTATTATGTTTAATGAAATTTGCATTAACGAAGAAATGCTGCCTAAATATACATATATATATATATATATATATATATATATATATATATATATATATATATATATATATCTTTGTGTGTGTGTGTGTGCGTGTGTGTGTGTGTGTGTGTGTGTGTGTGTGTGTGTGTGTGTGTGTGTGTGTGTGTGTGTGTTTGGGCCTATATACGTATGATGTTATTCATTGATCATATCTCTCTGTAATGAGTAAATATCTTTATTGATTCATATCTCCAATATTTTCATGATTTTCTTGTGCCTGCGTAATCATATTCCAAACTTGAACAAGTAGATTATAATCTTTATACATTTTGCAATGTATATTTTACACCCTAATAAAGGACCCATTAAATCTTTTGAGATATTTCAAATACGAAATATATACTTCAGTTTTAAGCTCTGTATACATAAGGTGGCTTTTTATTTTCGCAATATACAATTTTGGTAATTTGTAATTTGCACATATCACATCATTTTAACAATTTATTTCCCTCAAAGTTTAGATTTTATCACACTGAAAATCTGATATTTAATTAATACCCCCCGGATAGTTACTTTAATATGTTTTAATTAGTCTTTTACTACACTCTTAATAGCTATACCTATCGGCCTTATAACTTCATATGATAAACTACTTAGAACTTACAGTATTTATTAAAAATGTATATATTTTTCTGTTCACCGTATGAATGTATATATTTATGTCGAGTCTATCATTGACTTATATAAAGAAAGATATTAGAATTTAATAATCTTTATTACCTATCATAGGACAAATGGTTTAACAAATACGGTAATAAAGAAGGTTGGATCAATAAATCCATAGCTTCACAATTATTACTTGGTTTTTGTTTTGCTTTTGTCCCTGTAGAGGTTTCGAAGAATTTGGTAAAAAAATATTATTTTAAAAGTTTAATATGACATAAATTGTTTCTTGGGTATGACATTAAATTGTATCTGTGGGTGAAACTCCAGTTTTTAAATTTGGGGAATTGATTTTCTCCTTCATTACCGTTATTCTCCAAGAGACTCTGACCGGGAGAAGGACTGGTTAGATTCCCATTTATGGGTTAAATAAAACTTTTCAAACTTTTACCAGGAATTATTATCGTTATTTAAAACCGTACAGCTGAGTACTTGTTATTCGTATTAGATAAGAATACTTGATAGGTAGAAGTACTATGTTGAATAGCAATGCTTGAAACTATTTAAGAATCTGCAAACAATCGATTAATATTCTAACTGTATGCCAAAGAATTATCAATATTTAATGAGATAAGAATACTTTATAAATAAAATTACTTATTTTAAATCCAATACATTAAAACACCTTATTGTGTGCGTACAAATGAGTTCACATTAGTTTAAAGATGAAATAACCTACAAACGTTTACCTTTCAAATTATATATATATATATATATATATATATGTGTGTGTGTGTGTGTGTGTGTGTGTGTGTGTGTGTGTGTGTGTGTGTGTGTGTGTGTG